>CM019927.1:701752-942435 GCA_009764595.1 Geothlypis trichas
GTGACATCCCTGAGCTCCGAGTTACTCCAAACAAAAACCATTTTGTTTGGAAATGACAAATGGGCTTTCAGCAATTTCTCAACATTTTTTCTTTCTTCCTCCAGCAGGAGATTCATCAATTGATCCTTTCCCTGGGGTATTTTTGGCTAAAAAATCAAATTGACATTTGCCTGGAAAGGGGAGATTTTGTCAGTGGGAAAGCAGCACCAGGATTTTAGTAGGAATGACCCTTGGGCCGGGAGGGGGGTTGGGATGTGGCCTCTGCTGTGGCCCCTCCGTGGGCTGGGGGATGCCAGTTCCAGTTTGTCCCTCCTCAGCAGGTCCCTGCGGGCCCCACGTTCCTCCCTGGCTGCTGGGGGTCCCCCCCTGTTGCTGGTGTGGGCAGGGTTTGTTAGAGGATGGATGAGACAGGATCTGTTCTATGGATCCGAAGGCTTCATTTTATGTTATGATATATTATATACATTATAATATACTACATAAAGATAGAAAGGCAGAGCTTCTTCTGAAGCTGCTAAGCTAAGAGAGAGATAGAAAGGAATGAATAACAAAGCTCTCGTGTCTCGGCAGAGACGACAGCAGCTCTCCATGAGTGGTCAGTAGGTCCAAACACCTCAGGGACCAATCACGGGTGGATGTGTTGCATTCCACAGCAGCAGAAAATAATTGGTTTACACTGCTGCTGAAACTTTTCAGCTCCATCAGGAAAAATCCTAAGAAAGGATTTTTTCAAGAAGAATTTCTGTGACAACCCCCCAGTGCCCCTGTTCTTAGCCCGCCTGCTGCCACGTTTCCTTCTCATTTGCCTGAATCCTGCACTGCACTGCTCGCATCATTGATCAGGAAGTTTTTAACAAAACATGAGTGGAATCCTAATTCCCACCCTGGACTGATTCCAGAACTCTGGTTTCTCACCCCACCTTTGCCTGGGAGCTGCTGGTTCTGCTTTGGGGTTTTTGGGGCTCTCATCCTGGGCAGATTGGCTGGAGGGGGACTCGCATCAGCATCAGAGCTCCTGCATTCCCATACCTACATCTGATGCTGAAAATTCCATGAATTTTCATTGAAATTTCATGGAAATTCCATGAATTTTCATGGAATTATTCTGGACTGACTTGAGTGGGAAGGACCCTAAGGACCCTCATTCCCACCCCACCATGGGCAGGGAACCTCCCCCAAAGCCAGTCTCACTCTCTACATTTGGGGATCCTGTTTTAGCTGAAGCTGCTCTTGCTGACCCATGTTTGGGTGTCTCTGCTCTGTCCTTGTCTCTTCCCAGCTCCCTTTTCCCTGGCTGGTTCCAGACTCCACGTGTGTGCCTGGATTTCGGCACTGCAGGGAATTCTGATATTTTCCTGTGTTTAATTCACCACCCCTGTTCCTGGCGTACTCCCAAACCGTTTGCAGGAGCTGCTGCTCTGGGAATTGAGGCAGAGAGTGGGGGCTGGTGCAGGGAGAGCAGGAGAGCAGCTCATTCCCTGGGGAAATGTGAGATCCAACCCTCCCTTCCCCAGCAGGGATCCTGCTCCCAAAGCAGGGACATCCCTGGTGCAGCACAGACACAACCTGTCCTTCCCCAGCAGGGATCCTGCTCCCAACAGGGACATCCCTGGCTGGGCACAGTGGGAAGGGCAGGCAGGGCCCGAGGGCAGGCAGGGATTTGTTTGTGATGAGGAGCTCCGGTCCAGCCCTGGAAATCCCAGATTCCAGCTTGACAAATGTGCCCAGAGCCCTTCCAGGCCTTTGCTTTATTGCTGCTTTCATTTATTTAGGGGAAACCATGAGGATCTGCCATTCCCCTCCTGCTTCATTCCAACACTTGTTGGCTCCCAGCCCGTCCACCTGGATTTGCACCCTAAACGCACCCAGGTGGAGAAACGCCGGGAAAAAATGGCCTTAGGGCAGGATGTGGGGCAGACTGAGAACCAGGGGGTCTCCCAGCCCTTTATCTCCCTTTGCTTTGCATGCTCAGATCCAGCGGCTCCAGGCTGTGCAGAGGCCAGGGCAGGGATTGATTGACTCTGGAATTGTCCCAGCTCAGAGCAGTGCCCTGGCAGGTTCAGGATGTGCAGCACTGGGTAATCGGAGTGAGGGGCTCAGCCTTCATCACACAGCCCCTGCCTGTGTCACACAGCCCCCCTGAGCAGCAGAACACCCCCAGGAGCCTCGGCCACCCCCTCCCTGCCTCTCCCCAGGGCTCAGGTGGGTTTTGCTCCCTCCATGGGAGCACAGTGCCTGACAATAGAGCCCTCCTCCAGGAGACCCAGATCGGGGCTGGGATGGTGTATTGGGTCTATAGGAAGGTGTGAGGGGAACTGGAGCACGGGAGCCTCTGCAATACCTGAGAGCAGCCTGGTGGGGAGGCTCCTGATGCTCAGGAGAGGATGCTGTTCTGCCAGGAGCCAGAATGCCAAGACAGAGGCCCTGCCAAGGAGCCTGTCCCTGCCCCCAGGATTGACCCACCCTATCCCACCTGTCCCACACTGTTCCACCTTCCACCTGTCCCAGCTGTCCCCAGTGTCCCTGGTGACCCTGGAACAGGCAGAGGAAGAGAGCAGTGGTGCCAGCAGCCTCCTGCCCCTGCTCCTGGTGAGGGACTGAGGTTTGCAGCTCCTGCCAGCCAGGATGGGCTTCCCAAGGGAGATGGGCTCTGTGTGCTTTCAGAGGCTGTTCCTGCCCAGGCACGAGCAGGGGGCTGCAGAGGGAACAGCCACAGGGACTGAGGGAAAGGGAGAGAGCCTGGAGAGCCCTCAGAGGTGTGAGAAGGTGGAACAAAGGCACATCCAGGGGAACAAACCTGAGTGTGCCTGTACAGACACAGCTCTGGGGCTGGAAGGACCTGGGGAAGGATGTCCTGGGGCTATGGGCAAGGATGGGCTCCAGGAGGCTGATCCTGAACCCACAGAGCTGCTCAGGGCACAGGAGCTGGTTCCCAACACATCCCATCAGCCAGGCTCTGTCCCAGCACACAGAGCTGGCCAGGATCACCTGAGAGCAAAGCCCAGCCCCTGAATGACCTGGGGAGCAAAGCCCAGCTCTTGAACGACCTGGGGAACAAAGCCCAGCTCCTGAATCACCCAGAGAGCAAAGCCCAGCTCCTGAATCACCCAGAGAGCAAAGCCCAGCTCTTGAACGACCTGGGGAACAAAGCCCAGCTCTGGAATCACCCAGAGAGCAAAGCCCAGCTCTGGAATCACCCAGAGAACAAAGCCCAGCTCTGGAATCACCCAGAGAGCAAAGCCCAGCTTGGAATCACCCAGAGAGCAAAGCCCAGCTCCTGAATCACCCAGAGGGCAAAGCCCAGCTCTGAAGACCCAGAGAACAAAGCCCAGCTCTGGAATCACCCAGAGAACAAAGCCCAGCTCCTGAATCACCCAGAGAACAAAGCCCAGCTCTGGAATCACCCAGAGAACAAAGCCCAGCTCCTGAATGACCCAGAGAACAAAGCCCAGCTCCGCAAGCCCCGCAGTGTCTGGGGCTCCATCCCCAGATGCTGAAGGAAGGAACTGGGCTCAGCAAAGGCCCCATCAAGGGGCACAGCACACCCCCTGGCAGCCCTGCAGGTGTTCTCAGCGCTGGCAGAGCTGAAGCAGCTCCATCCCCTCCCCTTTAGCAGGGCTGGGTGCCAGCCAAAGGCAGGAGCCTGGATTGTGGCTCTGCAGGCTGCAGCAGCTCAGCTCCTGCTCAGCCAGGCAGGGAAAGGGAAGGGCAGGGTCCCACTGCAGGGCTTTGGTGAGCCCCTCACTTCCCCAGGAGCAGCCCAGCTTCAGGAGAACTCTCAGGGAGTTCACTCCCTGCTCTCCATCTGTCCTTGCCAACAATTACAAGTTTCCCATTCGAGCTGGGGATCAATGCCGGTGATTTAAGGGAGGTGTTGTCATCTGGATCCTTCTGAGGGCTGAAAAATGGCATGGGCAGCGTTCAGAGAAAGGGAGGAGCATCCATCAGGGGAACTTTGCCTCCTCTTGCTTTCCCTTGGCTCCCAGGAGCTGGGCCGTGCTTGGCAGGGACAGGCTGTGGAGCCAAGGTGACCAATTGTGCCTGTTTGTCATCCCCTGGCTGTGCCAGCTCCCTGGGACAGTCCCGGGGCCAGGCCTGCAGCTCAGCACAGCCTCAGCATCCTGGATCCCACCCCAGGCATTGCCCACCTCTGCAAACCAGGGGAGCTCCGTTCCCTCTGCCCTTTCCATCCCCTCTGCTCACCCCAGGAGCCACCTGGGGGCATCACTGGCCTGGCAGGGCCTTTCTGGGGCCTTTTGCTCCCTGGCATCACCAGGGCTGCAGGGGTTTGTCACCTCATCCAGGGCTGTGGGGGTTTGTCACCTTCTGGGCCTGCAGGGGTTTGTCACCTCCAAGTGCTGCAAGTCTGTCCCAGTTCCATCCTTATCTTCCAGTCCCCAAAATTTCCTTTTTCTTTCCTTTTCCTGAGCTTCTGTGGTGTTTTCCTGCACTCAGCACAAATCTGCAGCTCCTTCCAGTCCATTTGAAATCCCACTGGTATTTTGGGGCACATAAATGATCTGCCTGTGGAATTTCCCCTGGCTCTGGAGTGGAGATGTGCACAAACACAGTGCCAGGGAAAATCAGGAATGCCACATCTGATTTATCAGAAAACCCAACACAGCCCTCCAGCCTGGATTGGGCTGGGAATATCCAGCAGCACCAGGGCCAGCAGGAACAGCTAAAGGGATCTGTTGGGAAGGATGAAAGTTTGACAAGAAAGTCTCACAGATATCTGTGCTTGGCAGAAAGATTTTGGAATGTAGAATCTGAAGAAGGAATAGAGATGGAAGCAAGTTTGATACAGAAGAAAAGAATTGCTGAGCCAGTCTCACTGGATAACCAAGGAGCCAAAGGGTGTGTTTAGTGAGAAGGGGTTTTATGGCTTAGAGCAAAGGATAAACCCAACCCAAACAAGAAGATGTTTTACCAAGCAGAAAGACAGCACAGGCAAACAAGCCTGCCCATGTTGCAAGTAGAAAAAAAGATCTCAGAATTTTCCACTGCAAGAAAACTGAAAAACAACTTCTAGCTTAAACTGTGATGTACTAACTTTGAGTGATTGGAGAACAGTAACATGAATATGGTAATTATAGCAGTTATGATGGGCTATAGGGATCCTTCACTCCCTCACCCCAAAAAATTTTAATTCTTCTCTTGAAACCAGAAGACATCAGTGACTGCCAGGGGGTTTTGTGTTTAGGGGCAGAACAGGAAAAGAAGGGACAGGAGGGCTCTGCAGGGCACCTGAGGTGTGACTGCTGCCCAGGCTGCATTTCTGACACTGCAGTGCCACAGGGGAGACCCAAAGGTGTTGGAAGTGTCCAAAGGAGGGACACGAGGGTGGGGAAGGGTCTGGAGGGGCCACACGAGGAGCAGCTGAGGGCACTTGGTCTGTTCAGCTGGAGCAGAGGGGCTGAGGGCTGAGCTCAGGGGCTGCAGCTCCTCCCCAAGGGCAGCTCTGATCTCTGCTCTGGGACAGGGACAGGACACAGGGAATGGCTGGAGCTGGGCCAGGGGGATTTGGGATGGAGATCAGGGAGAGGTTCTTCCCCCAGAGGTGCTGGCACTGCCCAGGCTCCCAGGGAATGGTCCCAGAGCTCCAGGAGGGTTTGGACAGCACTGCCAGGGATGCCCAGGGTGGAGTGTTGGGGTGCAGGGCTTGGGCTGGACTGGGTGATCCTGGGGCGCCCTTCCAGCCCAGGATATTCCAGGATTCCATGAGTGCAAGGAACAAATAAGCACCATTAGAAGGAATTATTTGCTAAAAGCCTCTCTAAAGGCCCAGCAGCTCCTCAGCCCCACCTGCAGCGCTGCCAGCCCTGCCTCAGTTTCCCGGTTAATGAAGTGGGAAAGGGAAGATGATGCAGACAGGAGCCCGGGGGGTCATTAGCAAAGCTCAGCCAGGAGCGAGCTGAACATCAGACCCAGGGCATGAATTATTTATCCACGTTAACATTTCCAGCACAATGAGGAAAATGAGCTGGAAATAGCTCGGTGGTTCCTGGGCTCTGCCCAGCACCTCCAGGATCAGATCTCTCCTTCCTGGAGCAGTGGATGTTCTGTCTGGCTGGGGGATTTTGCAGGACCTGACCTGTGCCCTGGGAGAGCACTGTGATTGAATCCCAGGATGAGATTTATTGGAGCTGGAAAGAAAACCAAATTGACAACCCTTTGCAGTCCCCTCCAAAATTACACTGAAATTCTTTTAGTGCAGGGAAGGCTGGATGCAAAATGCAACGAGAAAGTGAAAAAATGTTTGAGGAGTGGTTTGAGCTGCCACACAATCCCCAAGGCAAGTCCAGGTTTGGTCTGATTTACAGGAAAGCTCCAATATGAGAGGATGAAAATAAAATTTCACATCTCTCCTGGCCTCATTTCTGCCCTTGCAAATGTAGCAGCCTCCAGCTTTCTGTGTCTGATCCTTCAGTGCAGTCACATCCATATTTCCATGGATTTGGGAATCTGGTGAGCCCACACAATGAGAGAGGAAAATAACAGCAGATGAGCCCAGAGCCATGAACACAGGGAGCTCTGGGTGTCCAGGTCAAGAGCTCCACTTTAACAGAAATGTTTGTTCAGCAACGCTGGTTTGGAGCAACAAACAAAGTGATTTTTATTATCTTCTTCTCCCCCCACAAACGCTTCTTTCCAAGGGAAGAGGTTTAATATGCAGAGCTAGTTGGAATCTGCTATGCTGGGTTTATTTGTCATAAATTGGAATCAGTGCAAAAATCTGCACTATCAGTTACAGATCGAGGCCTTTAGAGAGAATAATGAGGAGCAAACTCCCAGCTGGGGCTGCAGGGGAGCTGGGGATGAGCTGGAGATGGATGCTCAGAGCAAAGCCCGGGGTGGGTGCCAGGGTGGGCACAGCACAGGGGGTGCCATGCCCAGCCCCTGGGCAGGGTTGGCTCTCGGGTTTTGGTTGTTCGTTGCTGCCCCAGATGTGCAGGGTGTCTCTGCTCCGGCCTGCACGGCTGAAGGACGAGTCTGGACTCTTCAGTTTTCAGTCTTGAGGTTGTTTATTAATTCTTATCTATAAAATTTTCTTTCTGCCCAGCCGAGATCTGCTCAGCAGGGCAGCCACAGGCACTCTGTCCTTTTATACTACAAACTACCTAGAACATATTTACACTGAATTCCCAATACCCATCACCCATGTTAGACAGTGCACTTCTACTCTAGACCAATCCCAAAGTGCCAACATCACTGCAGAAAATGGAGAACAAGAAGAAGAAGAAGAAGAAGAAGTAAGGCTGGGCATGCCCAGATTCCTCCATCTTGTCCCCATAACCCCATACCAGAAATCCTAAAATCTACATTTTCACCCTGTGACAATTTTATTATTATACTATTCAAACCTCTGTGACTTTCATGTCCTCACACAAAGCTGGTAACCTGCTCCAGGGGTCACAGTCCAATGCCCAGGTGCTCTGGGCTGTGTGCCAGGGGCTCTGAGCCCCCCGGCGGGGTCCTGGGACACTCTGGACACTCAGAGGGATGTGCTGAGTTCCCACAGTCCCAGCCAGGAGAGCCCCAGGCGGGAGCAGAGAGCAGCCAGAGCAGTCCCAGCTCCTGCAATGCCTCAGGGAGGGTCCCCATGTTAGCCACGGTGTCACTGACATGGTTTATGAAAATCCCTTTGCCAGGATTTTTCTCCTGAGAAGCCTCAGAAAAGAAATGTAAACAGTAATTATCTGATTGCTTGGAATGTGCTCTGGAGGTTGCTCACCAACAGGTGCATCTTTGATTGGTTCCATGTGAATTGTTTTTAATTAAGGGCCAATCACAGTCCAGCTGTGTCAGACTTTCTGGTCAGTCACAAGATTCTATTTTCATTCTTGTCTGGCCTTCTGATATCTCCTTTCTCTTTCTTTAGTGTAGATTTAGTATAGCATATAATATAATATAATATAATATAATATAATATAATATAATATAATATAATATAATTAATATAATTAATATAATTAATATAATTAATAATATAATATAATATAATATAATATAATATAATATAATATAATATAATATAATATAATATAATAATCAGCCTTCGAAACATGGAGCCAAGATTCTCATCTCTTCCTTTGTCCTGGGGACCCTCAAACATCACCACAGCAGGGCTGGTGCTGAGGGTGGGGTTTGGGGGATGGGGCTGGACACTTTGGGGAGGGGCTCTGGGTTCCCCTTGTTCCGCTCTGGATGTGCTGCCCAATTTCAGTAAATCTGGCCCACTGGTTGAAAATTCAAAGCTTGGCCAGGAACAGGACCAGGGAATGGCTGGAGACAGGACAGGGCAGGGTCAAGGTGGATGTTGGATATTGGGAAAGGTTCTTCCCCAGAGGTGCTGGCACTGCCCAGGGAATGGTCCCAGAGCTCCAGGAAGGTTTGGACAGAACTGCCAGGGATGCCCAGGGTGGGATTGTTGGGGGGTCTGGGCAGGGCCAGGGGTGGCACTGGATGATCCTGGGGGTCCCTTCCACTCAGGATTTCCAGGGCTGGCAAATCCCAGTGGGGTCCCAGGAGCATCCCCTGCTCTGGGCTGTGCTGGGACAGCCCCTGCCCTCCCCTCCTGCCCTGCTGAGATCACCAGAGCTCTCCAACCCAGTTTCACACCTGCACTGAGCTCCCACAGTCCTTTTCCAGCCCAAACCATTCCCTGATCTCCCAGAACTCCTCTGAGCTCCCCTGGCTGCCCCTCAGGGGGAATTGCTGGGCCAAGGGATGGGAGCAAAGCAGCAACTTGGCTCTGCTGCCTGAGCTGCCCCAGCTGCGGCTGCTCTGAGGGCCTTATTCCCTGTTCCATGCTAGAACCACCAGCTCCAGGTGCTCTGGGAGCCTTTATTCCCTGTTCCATGCTAGAACCACCAGCTCCAGGTGCTCTGGGAGCCTTTATTCCCTGTTCCATGCTAGAACCACCAGCTCCAGGTGCTCTGGGAGCCTTTATTCCCTGTTCCATGCTAGTTCCAGCTTCTCTGGAGCCTTTGTTCCCTGTTCCATGCCAGAATCACCAGTTCCAGGTGCTCTGGAGCCTTTATTCCCTTTATTCCCTTTATTCCCTTTATTCCCTGCTCCATCTCAGGGCAGTGCAGGAGCAGTGGGGCCTTCCCTGGCCCAGCCCAGGGACAGGAGCTGGGTCCTGAGCAGTGCCCAGGACAGGAGCTGATCCCTGGGGAAAACCTCTCCAGGCCCCCCTGGGGCTGCAGGAAAGGACAGGGATGGCCTTTCCAAGGGATTGCAGGAGTTGGGCAGTAACAGAAACAGTAAATCCAGTCCCAAGGATTTTTTTAAATAATTTTTTTAATGATTCTGTTATGGTTTAGTGGAAAAAACACTTCAGAAGATGGGTTGGTTTATCCAGTGGGGGAAGCAGAGAATCCTCATAAATCCAGCCCAGGAACAGCTTTGGGAAGCCCAGGTTTCCCCAGAACCCAGCCCAGGAGCAGCTCTGGAATAAGGCAGTCTCCTGCTGCTCCACACAGGATTTGCTCTCTAATCCCAGTCCAGATCTACTTTTTAAAGCTGAGTCCCACCCATGGCCTGAGGAGTTTTGCAGCTCCCAGAAACCACTGCCACAGCAATAAAAATTACCTGCTTGTATTGAGAGTTGTATTTTTAGCCTGAGATTGAAGTGTTCTGCTCCAGAAGCAGCCACTCCTGCAGGGAGGGAGGGGTTCTCAGCACTAAAGCTGGAGGATAAAATCCTGAGAAAATCCCTGCTTAGGGTGTTCCTCCCCCCAAAACTCCTATGGAAGGACTGGCCAAACATTTTGTGCTTTGGTTTTTAGGTAAAAATTGAGGGAAGTGGCTGCTTGCCCCCTAAATGCTCTGATTTTCTTCATGGAAGCAAAGCCACAACATTTGTTTTACACATGAACCTCCCATTTCTCTCTCTGGTTGGTTTTGGTTTTTTGGGGTTTTTTTAAGGCTTTTATTTCCAATATTGGATTTCAGCCAAAAAATATTGGTCCTCAATTACTGAAAATCAATTTATTCTCTTTCTGAGCACTTGGCTTAATCCAGTGCAGAAAAGTCCATTAATGAACTCTCTCCCAGATGAAAACCAAGCAAAGCTTTGCATTTCATCAGTGCTTAGGGGAAGCTGAGCAACTTAAGCAGGGCCAGCAATATTTTAATTAAGCCTTGCTGAGATTGTCTCCTGCTACAAGAGCCCCGTTTAATTACATTTGTTAAAATACCCTACAGTGGATTGAGTCCCAGCTCCAAGGGGTTTCTCCATGGTGGGAATGCCAATAAATGCCTGGCAGAGCCCAGGACATTGCTCTGGCTGCCCGGGAGGACTCAGGGCCCTGGCAGGGGGGTCAGAGACCTTGGCACAGAGTCACAGACACCTGTGCCTTGGATTTTAACCATGGAAACAATTACCAACCTTGTGTGAGGAGTTACAAACCACAAGGGTTGGAGTAGAATGACAGTGAATTTATCACAGGGTGAAAATGGAGAATTTTGGGGATTTAGAATGGGGGTTCAGGAGGCAAGATGGAGGAACCTGGACGTGTCCTGTCCTTCTTCCTTCTCCTTCTCCTTCTCCTTCTCCTTCTCCTTCTCCTTCTCCTCCTCCATCTTCTGCTGTGATGGTGGCACTTTTGGACTGGTTTAGGATAGAGACACACTGTCTAACACAGGTGATAGGTATTGGAAAATGATTGTAAACAAAGTACATGTAGTTTTTAGTATAAAAAGATAACACCACCCCAAGGGCAGTCAGAGTGCCTCAACCCAACGTGCTGGACAGATCTCAGCAGATCAGAGAAAGAATGTTATAGATAACAGAGAATAAACAACCTTGAGAACCAGAGCTGAGGAATCTCAACTTCTTCTTTGGTTGTGGGGCTGGGAAAAAGACTCTTTAATACCTCGGGAGCCATTCCAGCAACACAAAACCCCAGAAATGCCAGCATTTCCCTTGGCACTGCAGCCCAAGTGAGGCCAAACTGGCAGAGAGCCCTTGGGCAGCTTTAATTCACCCCCAGACTGGGGCTGAGGCACTCCTGGGCTGCCCAGTAGGGAATTCCCTCCTCCCTCCCACCAGGACAGCCCCCCAGTGCCAGGATCCCTGCCTGGGATGTGCCAGACGAGATCCCACCTGTGTGGGACAGCATCCCCCTCAGCAGGGCACAGCTCAGCCCTGCCTGGGGCACTGCAGCACCTCCGGGCCAGGAGAAACCTGGGGGATGAGTCCAGAGGGGGGAAAAAGACAGGGAGTGTGTCCAGAGTGGGGGAAATGTGGGGATTGAGTCCAGAGTGGGGGAAATGTGGGGGATGAGTCCAAAGTGGGGGAAAACAGTGGGGATTGTGCCCAAAGTGGGGGAAAACAGTGGGGATTGTGCCCAAAGTGGGGGAAACAGTGGGGATTGTGCCCAAAGTGGGGGGAAATGTGGGGGATGTGTCCAGAGTGGGGGAAAATGTGGGGGATGAGTCGAAAGTGAGGGGAAATATGGGGAATGTGTCCAAACTGGGGGAAAGTGGCCAAAATTCCTCCCCACACAACCAAAGTTCCTCAAGCCTGACTCCCAAGGTGTGCAGCAGCTCTGTCAGGTTCTGTCTGCACACACAGGACTGCCCCATGGTACCAAAAGAAGCTGGAGCAGCTGGATTTGGGTGTTTTAAGGCATTGCTGGAGCTGTTTCAGAGGAATTCTGTGGGCTCTGTTTGTAAAAGGGGCTGGGTGCACTGCTGGGAGGGGAGATGGGGCTCACACCACCCCTCAGAGCAGGGTCTGTGCCTGATGGGGTTGGAAGTCTGAACCTCTCACCCTGCTGTCAGGGCCAGGAATTTCCTCTAAGCAAAGGAAACCTTGTGAGGGACATAAGAGTAGGGAAAATGTTGCCTGATTAATTCCAAAATCAATGGCTCAGGAAAGCCCAAGGAACGGGCAGCTCTCTCATCAGAAACCAGCACAATTTAATTAACTCTGAATAGCACTTGGAATGGGGAACACTGAACCCACTGATGGATGGGCTGAAGCCTCCAGGGAGCCTGGGGCTGGAAGCTCTGTCTGATTCCCTGAGTGCTCCAGCAAAAATCTGTGGTGGCATTTCTCTTCACAGGGAAAAGCAAGGCACAACTTCCCGAGGATATTCTGGGATTCACATTCTCTGAACCTCAGAGAAAGAAAAAAACAATTCTTATCTCATTTGCTGCTCCTGGGCTTTGGAACAAGTGCAATGCAGGGTGGAAGATTGTTTACCTGCAGGGAGTTGGTGGCTGGATTGTGGTGTGAGTGCTGGGGTTCACTGGCCAATGGATCCAGGTGTGTGTGGGACTGTGGGCTGACAGGCACGGGATGCTGGGCAGGTCAGTGGAGTTGGCTGCTTGTGCAGATTGAGTTTAGATGTAATGTAATATAGTATAGAACAATATAGAATAATAAAGTCATTAATTAGTCTTCTGATAAGATGGAATCCTCCTCATCACTTTCTCCCCTTGGCAGGAGTTGCCCTGTTTTAGTACAAAAATTAAGGAAGGGATCCTTTCAAAAGCCTCAGGGCTGGAAGCTCTCAGGTTCATTTCCAAATAAGGTTTTCCCTTCACAAGTTACTTGTCCTTGGTCCTCCCAGGAATGTGAATATTTCTGAGTCTTGAGCCAAATTCCTTTCCCCTTCTCCAAGGTGTAAATCAGGAGTGGCAGCACTGGAGTTCCACACAGGAGAAGGGATCAAGGCCCTGGAGCCACAGGCCTGGGGCTGGCAGAGACAATTCCCAGGAGGCAGGACAAGGGAATGGCTTCAAACTGACAGAAAGGAGATTTATATGGGTACTGGGGATTGGGAATTGTTCCCTATGAGGGTGGGCAGGCCCTGGCACAGGGTGCCCAGAGCAGCTGGGGCTGTCCCTGGATCCCTGGCAGTGTCCAAGGCCAGGTTGTACACTGGGACTTGGAGCAGCCTGGGACAGTGGACGGTGTCCCTGCCATGGCAGGGGTGGCACTGGGTGATTTTTAAGGTCTTTTCCAACCAAACTATTCTGGCATTCCATGATCTTCACGGGAGTCTCTTTGATTCACATCCACACCTGGATTCCCACCACACCTGTGGAGGCTCCGTGTCCCATCCCACCCCACAGACCCTCCTGGGGAGCCCTGCCCGTGGCACACAGATCCCCCAGTTCCCAACAACCCTTGGCAGGGCTGCTGGGGGCTGCCCTGAAGCTCAGGTTCACCTCAGTTATCCCCACCTGTGTCTGCAGTGGTTCTGCCACGGGGTTCCAAAGCTGGGAGCTGTGGCCCCAGTGCTGTGTGGCAGCTGTGGCACTGCAGCTCCCAGGGGGCACAGGGCTGTCCCCAGCCCCGGGGGGCACTGGGTGACTGGGAGCTGCCAGAGCTGCTCAGTCCTGGTGTCACCCACCTCCTGAACCCTGGTGTCACCCACCTGCTCAAACCCAGAGTCACCCACCTGCTCAATTCTGGTGTCACCAACCCTCTGAACCCTGGTGTCACCCCCTGCTCAGTCCTGGTGTCACCAACCCTCTGAACCCTGCTCATTCCTGGTGTCACTCCCCTGCTCAACCCCAGAGTCACCCCCTGCTCATTCCTGGTGTCACCCACCTGGCTCCCCTTTGCACACAGGATTTTGTCCCCTGCAGGCATTTCCAGAGCCCTGAGCACATGGGGTCCCAGCAGAACCCCCAAAGCCCCCAGAGGGGTTTTGCAGGGATTGGGGCAGCAGGAGCTGTCCCCCCTCAAGGAACTGTGGCAGCAGAGGCAGGGCCTGGCCTGTTGCATCCCTCAGCCCCTGCCCAGGGCGCTTCCCTGGCTCTGCTGCTCCTTTCCCACTGCAGGGATGTGGGGCTGGGGACATGGGAAACCAGACTGGACCAAAGCTGGGGCAGGCTCAAGGACAGAAATGAGTCAGGGGTGAGTGCAGGTGCCCTTGGGCAGCTCCTGCTCTGTCTGTCCTGGCTGGGCTCACACTCAGCACCTGCTCTGTGCCAAAGAGAAACTCAGGAATCTCTGGAGCTGCAGCACCCAGCCTTCCCAAACCCACCCAGCCCTCCCTAAACCCACCCACCTTTCCCTGAACCCACCCAGCCTTCCCCAAACCCACCCAGCCCTCCCTAAATGCAGCCAGTCTTCCTTAAATGCACCAGCCCTCCCTAAATCAATCCAGCCTTCCCCAAATGCACCTAACATTCCCAACACCCATCCAGCCCTCCCTAAACCCACCCACCTTTCCCTGAACCCACCCAGCCTTCCTAAATCCACCCAGCCTTCCTAAGTGCACCCAGCCTTCCTAAATCCACCCAGCCTTCCCTAAACCCACCCAGCCTTCCCTAAATCCACCTAGCCTTCCTAAATCCATCCAGCCATCCCTAAACCCACCCAGCCTTCCCAAAACCCACCCAGCCATCCCTAAATGCACCCAGCCTTCTCAAAATCCATCCAGCCTTCCCTAAATGCACCCAGTTCTCCCTAAGCCCACTCAGCCCTCCCTAAATGCACCCTGAATTCCCAGCTGAGAGCACAGGCACACCTGGGCTGAGCTGGGCTCCCACTGCAGTGTAAGAGAGAGGAAGAGCTTGGAGAAATCACACTGAAGAACTGGGAAGTCACATCGAATATCTGTAAAGTCAAATTGAGTATTTGCGAACTCATATTGAATATTTTAAGGTTACATTTAATATTTTTGAATCCACATTGAGTATTTGTGAAGTCACATTGAATATTTGTTAGCTGTGACTGCAAACACCTTCCCAGGGCCCAGGGGAGGCAGTAACTTATCCCAGCCAGGGAATGATACAGTGAGAGAATTCACCAGGTGTCAGAGGATGTTTATCTGAACTTTCTGGAGATTCCACGCCGAAATATGAGAAGTGTCAAATTAGATCAGGCCTGAGATCCATCTTAGACCTGGACTGCAGCTCAGAGAGGCCCCAGTTCACCATCCAGTCCAGGTGGGAAATGTCCTGTTTTCCATCAGCCCTGACAGCTGTGGGGAGATGTCCCTGCCCATGGCAGGGGTGCTTGTTCCAGCCCCAACCTTTCCATGATTCTCTGGGATTATTCTGACTTCTGCTCTCTTGTTGGCCATTAACCATCGAGTCCTGCTTCTCTTCACTGTTTGGGTACAGCTCAGTGGCCTCACATCTTCCCCAGGCCCTGACCCATCCTAATCTCATTCCTCAAACCCTGATCCTGTCCCAACCCCATTCCCCAGGCCCTGATCCATCCCAGTCCCATTCCCCAGGCCCTGATCCAGCTCAGTCCCGTTCCTCAGGCCCTGACCCATCCCAATCCCACTCCCCAGGCCTTGCTCCATCCCAATCCCACTCCCCAGGCCTTGCTCCATCCCAATCCCATTCCCCAGGCCCTGACCCATCCCAATCCCATTCCCCAGGCCCTGACCCATCCCAATCCCATTCCCTAGGCCCTGACCCATCCCAGTCCCATTCCCTGCTCCTTTCCAATCCCATTCCCCAGGCCCTGCTCCTTCCCAGTCCCATTCCCCAGGCCCTGCTCCATCCCAGTCCCATTCCCCAGGCCCTGCTCCATCCCAGTCCCATTCCCTGTTCCCCAGGACATGGGCAGGGGACAGGACACACACCTACGCTTGTGTGGGATGGTTCAGTCACTGATTCTGGGATCCTCTCCTCCTTGCAGGCACTGAAGCCACAGCAACATTGGCCAAAACTTCTTTCCTGGTCAGGGAGAGCAGATCCTCCCTGGCTCATAACTCTGAAGAGATGCAGGAGTGCATTCAGTGTTTTAGGGTTGTTGAGAGTTTGGGGCTTGTCCTTCTGGACAGAACCACAATTTTCCTTCCTGCAAGCTAAGCAAGAGTTCCCTGAGCTGAGTGTGGATCTTGAGAGGAGGGAACAACTTGGAAATGAAAGATGTTGGGAATTAAACGTGATGTAAAGTCGCTGTCACATTAAAATGCAATTTAAGGTCTGGTACCTCCATTCTGCAGGACTTGGACACGGAGTGCAGGCACCACTGAGAGGGAAGGCTCACCCCGATCCCAGGCACATAAAGCACTGCCTCTGCCTGGGAAGGGCTTCCAAGACCCAACAATAAATAAGAATAATGGAGCCTTAAACACGTCCCTAAGCAGGGCTGAGAAATGCCTCCATAAACTGCAGAGCTCCCTGGGGGAGCAAGGCAGGGTCTCTGTGGTTTGCTTGGAAAATCAAAGGCAGATCGATGGCAGGGTGGCCAGGCCGGTGGGAGGTGCCACCTCCCCGACCCGAGCGCAGGGGGAGGGGACAGCGCCAGCCTCGGCTTTGCCGCGTTTCCATGGCAACGCGGGAGCATCTGCGAGCAGCCAGCTCGGGAAGAGGAGCCGAGCTCCAGCTCTGCCTTGGGTTCCATCCCTGCTCCATCCACCCCTGGCCCGAGGCAGGTTCAGCCGCCAAGGGGAGCTGGCTGTCCCTGCTGCCTCACCCTGCAGGCCCTCAGATTTCCCATCCCATTGCAGAGGGGCTTCCATGGATCTTCCCTCCTTCCCAGCCTCCTCCACACTCCACACGAGGCCCAGGGCTGCTTTGCATTCCAGACAGGCTCGTGCTGCAGGAGCCAAGCTCACAAAATTCATCCAGCAGAGTTTGGGAATGCTCTGGGCTAAGCCTGACTGGGTTAAGCCTGACTTGCCTGTCACTGACAGGGACAATGGGCGGTGTACTGAGTGTCACCTCATGCAGGAAGAAAGGGACAACGACGCCATGTGTGCTTGCAAAAACAGATAATTATTGACACATGGCTGGGGTTTATTCTGCCAGATCCTATTAAAGAGTTTTTGAGCTCTTGCTGAGGGCTGAGGAGCATCCCCTGGGTCTGGTGTGTGCTGGGATCTCCGGGAGAGCTGCTGGGATTGGGGAAGCTCAGGCTGGCTCTGTGCAGACTCTGTGGATGTGTCACAAGAGGGGTGCAAGGGGTGGTTCCAGAGGGAGGATGATGAAGGAGCTGGGATGGGAACAATCCTTGGAGTATGGAGGAGAAACCAGGGAAGATTTACTGCCAAATGTTTTCCTGCCCATTGCCCCCAGAAAATGCAGCCTCTGCCTGTGGCTGCCTGGATTCCACAGCCATCCCAAAATACTTCCTGCAGTTCTCTCCACCTCTCCCTCCTCTGCTTCTGTCATTTCTGTGGGGTGACTTCATTGTGACCCTCCAGGGCCTGAAGGGGCTCCAGGAGAGCTGGAGAGGGACTGGGGACAAGGGATGGAGGGACAGGACCCAGGGAATGGCTCCCAGTGCCAGAGGGCAGGGATGGATGGGAGATTGGGAATTGGGAATTGTTCCCTGGGAGGGTGGGCAGGCCCTGGCACAGGGTGCCCAGAGCAGCTGGGGCTGCCCCTGGATCCCTGGCAGTGCCCAAGGCCAGGCTGGACATTGGGGCTTGGAGCACCCTGGGACAGTGGGAGGTGTCCCTGCCATGGCAGGGGTGGCACTGGGTGGGCTTTGGGATCCCTTCCCACCCAAACAATTCTGGGATTCCTGATGATCCCTGCTGAGCCTTCGTGCCCTGTCCCTGCAAATTCCCAGTTGTTCCAAGCCCTGCTGGGTTCCCTCACTCCTGGTTTCCACCCCAGGGTTTTCCAGACTCCTCCTCCTCACAGAACTGTGCTGAGGCTCTGGGAGCAGAGGGAGGCTCTGCCCTTCCTGGGAACCTGCAGGAATAAAGGACTCCAACCCCTAAGTCTTTATCCAGGACAATTTCCTGTGGGTTGTGCACCTGGGGCTGTGAGGGGAAGGGATTTGTCTGAGGCTGAATCAGTGGGGTGTGGTATTTGCTGGGTCACCAGGACGAAGGAGGACTTGAGAGTCTGACTCCATGTTCTTAGAAGACTATTATATTATATTATATTATATTATATTATATTATATTATATTATATTATATTATCTATGAGAAAGGATACTTACAGAAGGCTTAACAAGATACTAATTAAAAACTCGTGACTGACTCCTCAGAGTCTGACACAGCTGGCTGTGATTGGTCATTAACTCAAAACAATTCACATGCTGGATAAACAATCTCGAAACCACATTCCAAAGCAGCAAAACACCGAAGAAGCAGATCAGATAATCTTGTTTTTGTTTTTCTCTAAGGCTTCTCAGCTTCCCAGGAGAAGAAATCCTGGCAAAGGGATTTTTCAGAAAATAGGATGGTGACGCCTGAGGGTCAGGAGTGATGCAGAAATTGTTTTCTCTCGGTAGTGAGGTGACTGTGAAGCAAAGCCCTCCCTGCAGCCTCCCTGCCCCTCCCGTGTCCCTGGTGAAGGACTCTCCTTGTCCCTGAGTGCTCCCAGGCTGCTGCCGGCTGAAAATGCCTGAGGACAAGGGAGCCCAGGCTGAGGTTTTGCTCCCAATCTCTGTCCCACCTCTCCCTGTTCATCTCCCCAGCGTTCCCAGAGTGGATTGAGCCCCTGGTGGATGTGATGTTGTTTCCCTCCATGGAGGTAACGCTGCCTCTCCTTGGCTTCCAGAACCACAGAATCCACAGGCTGGAGCATCAGACAATTCCAGGCTGGAATGCAAAACATTCATGTTCAGTTATAACATTTAGAACTGAATGTTATAAAGGACATTGAAGCCCCTCCAGTGCCACCCCTGCCATGGGCAGGGACCCCTCCCCATGTCCCAGGCTGCTCCCAGCCCTGTCCAGACTCCGTGTAGACAAAATCCACCGTGGGGAGAGGAAGGACTGGATACTGAGGAAGGGAGAGCAGGGATTTTGATTTGAGCCATGATTTTCTCTCTTTAAGTAATTTCTCCATTAAAGGTTCATGGTTTTTTACAAGTTGTCTGTTTTTAATGTTCATTGTTTAGCAGAAACAGGCACCACACGGGTGTTGGGCAGGCACTAACCCCGAGGGCATTCCCTCTCAGAGGCTCGGTCCACAGCCAGGATTCCCCTCAGGAAGGGCTGCTCACATCCCTGGGGTCCCCAGCTCGTGCCTCAGACTCACAAACTGTTCAGAACCTTCCTCTGATTTCCCTTCCTCCCTCTCAGCCCTGGGCATGCACAGGCAGAGAAATGGGAGCTCCCAAGTCCTGCTCTGCCCTGTTCCTGGGTGAGCATGAATGGGGAGAGTTGGGAATAAAATCATTCCCTGAGGTTTTACAGGATTCATTTATTTTGTACTTGAACCCTGATACTTGAAGAACCCCTTGAAGAGCCCTCAGTGTTCAGGGGTACCTCAGGGACACAACATCAACCCCAAAGCTGTTCCCCCTCACCAGCCGGTGTCCAGAGGGGCTGAACCCCCAGAGCTGAATGTCCGGAGTCTCCCTGCCTGCCTGGAGCTGCAGGGAGGCTTTTCTTTGGAGCAGAGCCAGCCCAGCCACTTGGAGCTCCTGTAATTAGTCAAAAGTGACAGTGAGTTATTTTCTGACAGCAGACGTGGGCAGACAGGAGCTTTAAGGCTTCATTAGCCCTGGCAGGGGCAGGGTCAGTCCCCTGGGCTGGGTGGCCTGAGCTGTGCTGGAGAGCAGCTCCTGTCCTGGATGATGAACGAGCAGGGGCTGATCTGCCAGGCTGGGAACACATGGCAGGGTCACCCCAGCTGAGGGACAGCACGGGGCTGCTCCTTGCTGGGGCAGCTGAGCCAGGAGGCTCTGGTGTGCCCTGGGGTGTCTCTGTCCCTCTGAGAGCCACTCAGGGACCCTTGGCCAGTCCCGAGCTGGCAGAGGGGAGACACTCCCTGTGCCCCGAGGGTACTGAGGGCACCTGGGCTGGTCACCTTTGCAGCAGAAGAGACACCAGAGACATCAGTAGGAGATAAAGGGCCGACTCTAGCAGGGTTTTGTGGGGGAAGATGAAACAGAAAAGCCTTATAAAAATGATTGCCTGGCAAAAGATTTTAAGAATATAGAAACTATAAGCGAGATTGAAATGAAAGCAAGTTTTGAGATCCCTCAGGTTACTGAACAACTGGAAAACAATGGTGTGGCCAGATGAAGGTGATCCCCTTTTGATGGAACAACACCCTCTGCTTGCAGACAGGCCCAAGGGTCAGAGCAGACCCTGCCAGCTTGGCAGAAGGGGCCCAAAGAGGAGTTTTTAGGGTTTAAAATGGAACACAGTATGGTAATGTAATGATTCTTACAGGCTATATGGAAATGCTGTAGGATTTGTATATTGTACTAGATTGGTCAGTGAGAATGAGAATATTCAACACAGAAGAAGATTTATTGTATTGGAACATGAACCTCACTCTCTTATCCTTTTACTCTTTTACCACTTTTTACTCTCTCACCCTCTCATCCTCTCTCCCCCTCTCTTCTCTCAGCCCTGCTCCGAGCTGTGCCTGGCAGCTCCCAGCAGGGCCCTGCACCCAGGCCCTTTGCAATAAACCCCAAGTTCCAGACCTGGCTGCAGAGATCTCTCCTCTCCGTCCATCCCGACCATGCTACCCCCCCGATGCTCCTACAGGGATTAATCCAAGTTTTTTTTTCCGGGAGTCCCAAAGGAGCTCCTGCACCTCAGGGGGCTCCTGCTGAGAGCATGGGGAGATGTGCCAAGGTCACATTTAAAGGGAGGTGGAAACCGAAAGTAGATTTCACACCTTACTGACCAATAAGTGACCCTAAGGGATGGGTACTGGGGGATGGACATTTAGGATAGGGTATGGGGCAAGGCTTGTGGGGCTGACCCCTGGCCTCTGGCTGATCACTCCACGTGGTAGACCGAAAGTTCCAGATGGAGGGGAGGGGACGCTGAGTGATTGACAGAGAGCCAGGGTGGGGGTTTGGGGATGATCTCATCCAGGGAGAGGGATTACACAGGTAAAGGGAGGGGGACACAGTCTGGGATAAACCATTTGGGAAAAATATGAGAATACAAAACAAAACTACTTCAATGTATTACAAAGTATAAAAACACACTACAACACATGGGGAGCCGGCAGTGCACGGGTTAAACCCCAGGGCTGATATAGCCGGGCATTTCCAGGAGGGACCAGCTGTGGCTGCCCTGCTCTGTGCCTCACTTTACCCCTTCATAATCATTCCATTCCTGCCCCGGAGCTGCTCGGGCACTGCCCAGGGAAGGATCCCAGCCCCGAGGTGGGTTCAGACAGTGCTGCTAGGGGTGCCCAGGGTGGCATTGTTGGGGGGTCTGGGCAGGGCCAGGGGCTGGGATGATCCCTGGCGTCCCTTCCCACTCGGATTTTCGCTGATCCTTGGTGTGCAGTGCAATCATCCACGCTGCTCCTCCATGGCCAAGTGGCATTCCCAGCCCAGGCTCCAGGGTGAGCTCCAAGGGCTCCCAGCCCTGGCCTAAACACAAGAACCTGCTGGGCTGATTTGCCCCGAGCAGGCAGCTCAGCCCTTCCCAGGGACAGTGTCCGACTACCCAGGCTGCGTGTAGCCGTGGCTACCTTAGCAAGCTTCATGGATATCAGCTCTTTAGTGATTTCACTCTCTTTGGATTCCAGCTCTCTGCTCGCTGAGGCCCCCAGGCAAGTTGGGAAGCAGACGAGAGAGAGAAGAAAACGTCCTGGTGCTCCACAGCGATGGTTTTATTGAGGGGCTGTGAAGCAGCCCCTTTTTATAGGGTATAGGGGGATCCAAACTTGTCCAATCATAGGGGTCAAGGGAAAGTGACCTGCGGGGTTACAGAGATAAGCTGGGGTCCGAAAGGCAGCAGACAGGGGCTTCTGTTGCTATTTATCACCACTCAGCAATTCTTATCATTGAGCCTCAGCCCTCGATGGGGCCAGAGCAAACTCGGAGCCTGCTACAATGGCCAGAGCTGCCCCGAGCTCAGGTTCGTGGCAAGCAGGCTGTGATCCCCTGTCCATGAGGCTCATTGCAGCATAGCCAGCCCTGCTCCCCTGCCCCAGCGACAAAAGCCAGAACTGGCTCCTGTCACCCAGACTGCTGCCAACCTCAGTGTTAAAAATAGGTTAGAAACGGCTGTAAAATAGTTGATAATTGTTAAGTGTGATAGATGAGTAATGAGATGATTGACTCTCACAATTAACAGACAAATATCATGTATATAGGATAAAAAAGTTTTATAGGTTTCTAGTTATGTTGTACCCCCTCATGTGGTTTTCAAGGGACAGCTGGGTTTGGGACATCTGGGAGGGTCAGATTGTCACTATGGAACACCTGACCTCCCATCAGTATTTGAGGAAGAGATCACCACTGGACAGTGAAGAAGGGGTTGATGGACAGAACTTTGGGAGGGGTTAAAGGGTTAAAAGAGAAAACCTCCATTGTGTCAGAGGGAAAATCTTTTGCTCCCAGCACTGTAACCTTTTTCTCTATTCAGTCTTCTGTTGTATTTTGATAAGGTTTAATAAACCTTCCTAAACTATGAAAAGTAAGTAGCTATTTCTCACATTAAGCATGTACTGTTAGTTTGGGTATGATATTATAAAGGGCTTAGAAGGGTAGTTATAAGAAATGACACCTAAGTAAAGTGCACCACTCCCCAGGCAAAATGAGCCAGCCTGGACAGAACTGTAATGGGCCAATCAAGCACCTTAAACCTTTTTGAAAAACACCAATCACTTGTTTTTAAAATTTTGAAATAGTAATAAGATGGCTGTAAAAATAGTTATATAATTAGAGTAATAAAAATTTGGAAAATTTGGATTAGGACAATATGAGACAATAAAAAACAAAGAGTTACAGACAGTCCGGGTACCTTTTCTGGGTAAAATAAGCCCATAAAAGGACCCATTGGCAGCTGTTTATCAGAAGGTACAGGAAGAACTCCTGGGTCATCCTGCCCTGCCTCCTGAAGCCTCTCTGTCTCTCTGTCTCCCCTTATCTCTGTCCTTCAGCTGTGTTGCCTTCTGCTGGAAGGCAGGCGACCTGCTTCAAAGAGCAGCACGGCGACCCCAAACCCTCGTGGGTCGCTCGGGCCAGTAACGACGCTGACACCAGTGTGGTGGACGGTGAAAGGCCTTTATTATCTCATCTCCAGGGGTTTTATAGACTAAGGGGCTCCTCTACGTCAGAAGGGGGTCTGGCAGTGCCTTCTAGGGTTAGTACAGAGTGGAAAGTTACTGGCATCTCTATGTTAGAGGGGGCTGCATTTTTGGCTACATTCCCAGGGGGAGAAGGTTTCTGTAACTTTCTGTCACATCCCGAGATCTTGTGAAACGCCTGTCCCTACCTACCACAAGCTGAAGCAGTTTCTTCTTTTTTTGCAAGAACAGGCAGTCAGACTAAACAGCTGTGTTCAAAAGCTACAGACTTAATTCAAAGATGAATGTTTTTGCCTAAATCAGAATGGATTTCTACTCTGGATAATTTCCACTCTGTCTCACCAGAGATCTCCTCCTTTTCTTTCATCACTCTCCTGCTCACGTTAATCAGACTAATTGAAGTTGTTTGTCATGTTAGATGTTAATTTCACACTCTCTTTAATTCCTAAGGAAGGGTGGGAGTGGTGCAGAGGTACCTTGAGTCAGCTCAGGCCCAGCAGAGCTCCTTTGTGCTGGCTTTGTGATGCTGCCCCTGATCTACTGCCTGGTTTGCTCTCCCAGCTATCTCAAGTTTTCTGTGAAGCAGAGCGGCCCAAGACTCTGTTGTTAGAAACTCTCCTGACCCTGTGGCAAGTGAAAAGCAGCACCTAATAATCCACCACAAACTGAGAGAAGGAGAAATTGCTTCTGAGCTCAGAGCTGTTTCTCTTCCCATGTGTTATCATTTTTGTCTGCCTTGGAGCATCTCTCCAGCACCAGGGCTCAGTCACAGTACTTTTGTTTCACATCTTTTTGTTTTCCATTTTTGATTTCTGTAGATGAATATCTGCAATAAACCCCATAAAAAGATAGCTCCAGAGGATTTGGGTGAAGCTGTCCCTGAGGTGAAGGTCCAACGTGCTTGAAGCAATGGCTGGAGCTGGTCCCTGCCCTGTTCCAGTGTAGGAGCTCTGGGGGAAAGCACGGTGGGGATGGATGGAGATGAGAGATCTCTGCAGCCAGGTCAGGAACTTGGGGTTCATTGCAAAGGGCCTGGGTGCAGGGACCTGCTGGGAGCTGCCAGCCACAGCTCAGAGCAGGACTGAGAGAAGAGAGGGGGAGAGAGGATGAGAGGGTGAGAGAGCAAAAGCATAAGAGAGTGAAAGGGGTAAGAGCATGAAGTTCCTGTTCCAATACAATAAATCTTCTTTGTTGAATATTCTAATTCTCACTGACCAATTCAGTACAAGATACAAATCCTACAGCATTTCCATACAGCCTATAAGAATCATTACATTATCATACTGTGTTCCATTTTAAACCCTAAAAACTCCTCTTTGGGCCCCTTCTGCCAAGCTGTAGGGTCTGCTCTGACCCTTGGGCCTGTCTGCAAGCAGAGGGTGTTGTTCCATCCAAAGGGGATCACCTTCAGCAGCCACACCATTGTTTTCCAGTTGTTCAGTAACTGAGGGATCTCAAAGCTTGCTTTCATTTCAATCTTGCTTATAGTTTCCATATTCTCAAAATCTTTTGGCAGGCAATCATATTGATAAGGCTTTCCAGTTTCATCTTCTCCAACGTTCCAGGTCATTGCCTGGCTGCTGTTCCTGTTCTTTGCTCTCATTGGATTTGGAATCCTGGTTCCTCTCCTGCCCCCAGCCTATCCTTGGATGGAGAGGAGAAGAGGGGCTGATACAAACTATCACTGGTATTGTTAGCACAGAACACTTGTTACGTGGCACAGAAAGCATAGGAGAAAAGCACCTGAGCCAGAATGTTTCTCTGAATAGTACCCATCATCTTGATCATCTCCTGACTATTAAAAAACAGTTGCTTTGAGATCCTCCCTTTAGGTCATTGATGTTCTGCTTCATCACTCTCCATTAAGGTTGCTGCCTTTGCCTGCAATGCTCTCCTGCTGCTTGCTTTTGCCTGTGTGTCTCCCATGCTTTATATTGGTGTTACCAATATTGTGGACGGGACGTGCCTTGGCTTGTCTGGCCCTTGCTGCTGAACCAAACAGCAGCAAAAGCTGAGCTGAATTAGGGGCAACTTTCACTATTTTTAAGCTGGGAGAAATATCCCTGCTTGTCTCTCTGGCAGTGCTGCTCTCCTCTGCAAATGAGCAAACAAGGCGTGGGGAGTTGTTGGGAGCAGGTGCCAACATCAGCCAGTGACACAGCAGGAGGAACTTCTCTGGGTGCTGCCACTTCCAGCCCAAAGGAGTCAGGATCAGAAGGTCTGGAGCTGCTTGGATGCTCATAAGAGATATCCAAAATGTTTAAGGGTTTTAAGGCTGATTCTGAGCTAATTGTGGGGGCTGGGAGTGCTATGAATTAGGTCTTTGCCAGCACTGGTTTCTTCTTTGCTGGAAATGAGTGTGGTTCTTAAAAATATGTACAGAATAGAGAAATGGTGCATCTGAGAATGGAGATGGTTTGGTTTGGCTGATTTATCAGCCAAAAATGTTGATGCTTTTGAGGTCCTTGCTGAGGCTGGGGGCTCCTGCACCCCCGATGGTCAGGAAAGATCTTTGCTGGGGGAGGAGCTGCCCTCCTTGGGCATTTCCCCTGGCACCCATCGGTGACACAGAGCCCTGTAAAACTGAAAAACTTCACCTTTAGCATTCAGCTCTGGAGGAATGGGAATGCAGGCAGGGAAAGGAGGATTGGAGCTGAGCAATTCAGGCATTACCAGAGCCATGAGGCCCTGCTAGAGCTCATCTCCAGCTCCAGCTCTCCATCACCCCCTCATCCTCCAGTTAGAATGGTCATTGTCTTGCTTCCTTTTGGCCTTCCTCGTGGTTTCTTCACTGGCTGTGGCTCCACAGCATCCTGTGGGATAACAGCTGTGTTTCCACCATCCTCCTGGGATAAAAGGAGAAAACCATTTAAGCAGGATGATCCCTGAAACAATTTACAATCTCTCATTCTGGTTGGTCTTGTACTGCCTCACCCCACTAAGAGCACCCAGAGCCCTAAAGAGCTGGTTGTCTCTGCTTTTCCAGCTGTGGAGTGCATTAGAAGATGATCAGCAATACTCCTGCTTCTTTTTCTCTTTTGGGCTGGGGAGATGAGCAAGTTCCAAGAACTCTGGCCAAGGGGCCTTGCCTGTTCTATCCAATTATTGGTGCAGTGTGGCAATGTTCCTCACTCAGGGTTCACCAAATGTGGTGGTGTTCACAGGGCTCCCAGGATGAGTGAAGAGTTGAGAATCTTGACTCCATGTTTCAGAAGGCTGATATTATATTATTATATTATATATTATATTATATTATATTATATTATATTATATTATATTATATTATATTATATTATATTATATTATATTATATTATATATTACATTATATTATATTAAATTTTTCTATACTAAAAGAATAGAAGAAAGGATTTCATCAGAAGGCTTGAAAGGAATAGAAAGGAATGATAATAAAATCTTATGACTGACCAGAGTGTCCAAGCAAGCTGACTGTGATTGGCCATTAATTAAAAATGACCACATGAGACCAAAGATGCACCTTTTGCATTCCACAGCAGCAGATAACCATTGGTTACATTTTGTTTCTGAGGCCTCTCAGCTTCTCAGGAGAAAAAATCCTAAGGAAAGGATTTTTCATAAAATATGTCTGCGACAGTGCAGAAACAGAGGATGGTGACAGTGAAAGTCTCCAGGCTAGAACAGAGACCTGGCCAGCCCCTCTCGCACATGTCCTGGCTGAATTGTCACTGCCTGTCACATCAGAGGTGCCTCTGAGGCCAGGAGCTGAGGTTTCCCAGGGTGCAGATCCCGCTGCTGTCCTGGGTAGCCCCAGCATTTACCCCAGAGCACCTCTCCTTCCCTTGGCCTTGTTAGCAAGCACCTTCCCAGGGCTGCCTGCAGATCCCATCAGGCTGCTGCCCTGTCATCCTCAGGCATCCTCTTGGGATGATGTTCTCTCACCTGTGGCTGCTTCTTTGCTCTCCTCATCTTTCTCTTCAGCAAAATGAGGTTTGCTGTGGGGAGGAGAGAGGGCTCAGAGCAACACAAGGGGCTTTTTAAAGCTGTGTGATGCTCGTGCTGTGAGGAGCTGTGACCGTTCTCACAGGGGTCCCAGCATGAGGGAAGAGATGAGAATCTGACTCCATGTTTCAGAAGGCTGATTTATTATTTTATGATATATATTATATTAAAACTATACTACAAGAATAGAAGAAGGGATTTCATCAGAAGGCTGGCTAAGAATAGAAAAAAAAAAGAATTATTAACAAAGGCTTGTGTCTCAGACAGAGAGTCTGAGCCAGCTGACTGTGATTGGCCATTAATTAGAAACAACCACATGAGACCAATCCCAGATGCACCTGTTGCATTCCACAGCAGCAGGTAACCATTGGTTACATTTTGTTCCTGAGGCGTCTCAGCTTCTCAGGAAAAAAAATCCTAAGGAAAGGATTTTTCATAAAACATGTCTGTGACAGGGAGCCTTGTGCTGGTACGATTGTGTGGTTTGGTGTTTTATCAGGCTCTATCTTGCATATGCTGAAGTCATTGAAATATGACATGGTTTATAATAACGTTGCAAACACTCATGTGGTTCTCTGGGTGTCCTGGATAAGAGGGGAAGGAGGCTGTCTGCTCTGTGCTGGGCCTGAGAGCAGGGGCTGCGTGCAGAAAGTGACCAACACTGCTGCATTTAAATTAAAGAGGAGTTCCCTAATTTAGCCTGATCACAGAATCATGGAAGGGTTGAGGACCTTAAAGGGCAGGGGCAGGGACACCTTCTCATCTTCCAGGCTGCTCCAGGCCTCATCCAGCCTGGCCTTGGACACTTCCAGGGATCCAGGGGCAGCCACAGCTGCTCTGGGCAACCTGTTAACAGAGGATTAACTCTTAACAACCATAGCCTGTTGCATATTCATACACCTCGTACATGATGCATAAATTCCATTCAAGCACAGGATTCTGTCTGGGCAGTGTCAGCTTCTTCCTCTAAATTCTAACGGTGTCTCCAAGGCTAAGCAAGGCAGGAAGAAGTTCGTCTCCTCTGATAAGGGAGCAATAAATTCTCTTTCTCTGAAAGATTTAGGTGTCCTGTGGTTGCTATCTGATGTGAGTCCTGTCTTTAAAAAAATATCTTGCATAGCATCGTTTCTATTTTAACATTATGTTATAACCTAAAACTATATTTAACACAATACTTAAGAAAATTAATACAGCATAACTTTCTAACACAACACATATAACATTCATTTTAATATGTGCGAAAGGCCAATCATAAAATCTGCATTTTTCCCATTCCTCTATACTATATTATTACTATATTCTTAAGAAACTTGTAACCCCTTCCAGCCTGTCTGATAGAGCTTTGACCTCATTGGTGAACCAACCAAAACACCACCACCCTTTGGTAAACCAATCTCCATAACACATTCCACATTTGCCTAGCAACAGGTGCAGCAGGTGGAGATAAGAATTGTTTTAATTCTTTCTCTGAGCTTTCTCCCAGCTTCTCGCAGCCTTCCCCAGGGAAAATGCCTGGGGAGGCCTGTGCCTGCTCCCTGTGGAGAGAGCTGGGCCACACCCTGGGCAGTGATAGCCGGAGTTCAGAGGGAGAGTGTGAAAAACGCCAAACACTTGCTTTTGAAATTGTTAAAAGTTTAATAGTAATCAAATGGTTATAAAAATAGTAATACAATTAGAGTCATAATAATTTGGACAATTTAAATCAGGACAATATGAGACAATAAAAGCAAAGAGTTATGGACGTCCGGGTACCTTTTTCTGGGCATCACGAGCCCGAAAAAGGACACCCATTAACAAAGGATTAACCCTTAAGAACAATAGTCTGTTGCATATTCATACACTTCATCCATGATGCATAAATTCCATTCAAACACAGGATTCTGTCTGGTCAGTGTCAGCTTCTTCCTTCTAATCCTAACAGCGCCTTCAAGGTGGGAAGAAGTTCATTTCTTCTGATAAGAGGGCAATAAATTCCCTTTCTCTGAAAGATTCAGGCGTCCTGTGGCTGCTGTCTCACTGCAAGACCTTTCTGTTAAACAAAGCATTCTACATAGCACAGTTCCTATTTTAACAATTTTTATAACCTAAAACTATATTTAACACAGTACTTAAGAGAATTAATACAGCATTACTTCCTAACACAACACATATAATATTCATTTGACTATTTGCGAAAAGGCAATCATAAAATACATGCATTTTTCACAAGAGGAATCGTGGATTTGTCTTTACAAACAAGCTCTGGGTCTGCTGCTAGATAAAACTAGTACTGGGAGATAAAAGAAACAACTGGAAGGATTCTACTGATTGACGAATGGAAAAAGAGATTTGCTTTTACAAATAAACTTTAGGTTTGCTGATAAATTCAATTAGACATTGAAAGATGAAAGAAACTAATTCAGCCTTCTGCTGGGAGCAGGTTTGCCCCCGAGCCGGCTGCCCGGGCTGGATAGCTCAGTCCTGTATGGGGACGGACTGCCTGAAAACCCGAGCAGCTCTGAGCCACTGGCAACCTTAGCAAGCTTAAGGGATATCAGCTCTTTTAGTGATTATCAGCTCTTTTAGTGATTATCAGCTCTTTTAGTGGTTATCAGCTCTTTGTGATTGCAGCTCTTAGCTTGCAGGGTGCCGCAGGCTGGCAGATGCAGGGTGAGAGAGGAGAGGGCCCTTCTGATGTTCCACAGCGATGTCTTTACTGGGGGTCTGTGAAGGGTTCCAGCAACGGCTCTTCTAACCAGAATAGGCTAAAACAGCCCATTATATAGGGTATAGGAGGATCCAAAATTGTCCAATAGCAGGGGTTAAGGGAAAGCTACCTATGGGGTTCCAGAGAGACAAGCTGGGGTCCAAAAGCAGAAGAAAGGGCCTTGCCATGACTTGGTGTTTGTATCTTTAGGCCTCTGCTCTCCACGGGGCCCTAGCCAGGCCCCTGGCCTGCTGCAACAAACAGCGGGGAAGAAAAACCCCTAAATTCCATAAGAATTAAAAATTAAAAGGGAGAGTTATAGATTAGAGGGGAATCTCTGGTATCAGGCGTTCCGGGAAGTCTGAACCTCTCAAGTACCTCAGCCAATGGGGAAGAGAGAGGGAAATGTGGGAAATTAGGATAAAAAGGAGACTGCATCCTCCAAAAATGTGAGAGATCCTAGGGGAAAACCCCATGGCCTCTTCCTTTATTTGAATAAAGCCAAAAAGGACTGCTCTGTCTCCTTTCTGGACATAAAACTCTGGTGTTTGTGGGTTTATTTTCCTAACACGAGGGACAGAGCGCTGGCACTCCTCGGGTACAAACTCTGGCTGGAGCAGCGTTGCTCTGCTTCTCTGGGTGCTTCCAGAGGAAAAGGGAAAATCAGGGACTGCACTGGAGGCAGGGCTCAAGGTTCCAGGTGCAGAACTGTGGGGGATTTTCTGTGTTGAGGAACAGAGTCATGGTGTCCCCTCAGCTTGTGCTGATCCCCAGCTCACACAGCCTGGGGAGAACAGATCAGCATGGGAATTCCTGCCTTTGGCTTAATCATCCAAACTGCATTCCAAATGTCCCCAAATCCATCCCAAATGGCCCCAAATCCTTTAAATGTGATAGGCTCTTCCAGCCCCTCCCTGCTGCCTGTGCAGCTCTCAGGAGCTGGAAATCTCCCTCCTCACTTTGCACAAAGTTTATGGAAAAAGAGGAGAGATGATTTTATCCCCCCTTTGCCTTCAGAAATCACAAAATTATTGTGGGGTCATAAAATCCCAGACTGGGCTGGGCTCAGAGAGACCTCAAAGCCCATCTAGTGCCTTGGGCAGGGGCACCTCCCAGTATGCCAGTGTCCTGGTTTAGGGCAAATTTGGGAGAAAACCACCAAAGAGGGCCCCTCCAGAAAGCAAACCCACACAGCCCCTCCCACCCCAACCAATTCAGGAAGGATTCCTTGGAGAGAAGTGGAAAGAACCTGTTTATTGAACAGGCACAGCACCCCCAGCACACAGAACCTGTTTATTGAACAGGCACAGCACCCCCAGCACACAGAACCTGTTTATTGAACAGGCACAGCACCCCCAGCACACAAAATGAGCAATACCAGAGGTCACTGCTCTGACAAAGATGATAACTTCAGAAAGTCTCTCCTGGGGGTGGTCGCTCTGTTCTCAGTCCCTCCTGTGCTGGGGCAGTTGCTGCAGCCACAAGGTGCAAACCCTCGGTGTTCCCAGGTCCCAGTCTGGAGCAGGTTCGAGTTGGTCCAAAAAAGGGAAAGGAGAAACAGTCCAGGGAAAATCTGGACTGCTTAGCTAAACTAACTAATGGGCAGGAGCGAAAAGCAAGAGCAAAGCAGGAGCAAAGCAGAAGCAAGAGCAAGAGAGCAAAGCAAAAAGCAAAAGCAGCACCGTGTACAGCCCTGTCTGTGTGTCCCACCAGCCATGGGGGAGCAGCTGAGAGCAAAACCAAACCAAAACATTCACTCTTCAGAGCCAGCCTTGAATGCACAGAACACGATATCCAGCATGACCAGAGCACACGGATGGGGATACACACATTGTAACGTCACCCTAGGACAGCCAGGCTGCCCAGAGCCACCCCGGCCTGGCTTCAGGCACTCCCAGGCATGTGGCTGCAACAAATTCCATCTCTTTCCCTGCTTGGGGAGTTTCCCAGGAGGGTCCTCATGGTCACAGTCACAGCTGCTCCCAGGGCCACAGGGATCTCCCAGCACGGGATTGGCCTCAGTTCCAGCCCCTTTGCTGTAAATGCTGCCAGGAGATTCCCTCCTCACCCTGGCCATGTCCCAGGAGAGCCCCTGGCTGATCCCAAGGACCAGCTCAGTCCAGGTGAGCGATTCCCCATCCGTCAGGTGAGTCACAGCTCAGGGAACATCCCGAGGGACATTCCCTGCCAGAGCATCCTGTAGGAGACTTTCTAAGCTTTGCAGCTTTTGGGGCTCATTGGCAGCTTTTCACCAATCCTTTTGTTGGGGTAGATGAAACAGGAAAGCCTTATAAATATGATTGCCTGCCAAAAGATTTTGAGAATAAAGAAACCATCAGCGAGATTGAAATGAAAGCAAGCTTTGAGATCCCTCAGTTACTGAACAACTGGAAAACAATGGTGTGGCTAGCTAAAGGTGATCTCCTTTAGATAGAACAACACCCTTTGCTTGCAAACAAGTCCAAAGGTCAGAGCAAACCCTACTAGCTTAGCAGACGGGGTCCAAAGAGGAGTTTTTAGCGTTTAAAATGTAACACAGTATGGTAATGTAGTGATTCTTATAGGTTGTATGGAAATGGTGTAAGATTTGTATATTGTACTAGATTGGTTAATGAGAATTGGAATGTTCAACACAAAAGATGATTTATTGTATTGTAACGAGAACTTCAAGCACCTTTTTTCTTCCCTTCCCTTCTCTTCTCTTTGCTCTTTCCACTGCATCTTCCACTTCTTCCTACACTCTTAGCTCTCACCCCTTTTACTCTCTTATGTTCTACCCCTCTCTTCTCTCAGTCCTGCTCTGAGCTGTGGCTGGCAGCTCCCAGCAGGGCCCTGCACCCAGGCCCTTTGCAATGAACCCCAAGTTCCAGCCCTGGCTGCAGAGATCTCTTGTCTCCGTTTGTCCCGACCATGCAACACCCGCACCCTGCTCCGACACCTTTTATTTCAAACAACACCACTTATAGCTGCTTTGATGAGTGAGACTGTGTTTTAAAAGGGAAATAAGGTTTCTTCCTTGCAGTTTTGGGGATTTGGATTACCTGTGGGAAGGTTGCTGTAGATTTACCCTGCAAAGGTCGGGACAGGCTGAGCAGTGATGGCTACAGCAGGTGGAGGAGTTGGTTACAGATGTGCTGGGCAGGGCAGGGACCCCAGTCGAGCCTTTTGTGAGTCCTGGTGGGAGGATCCTCCCTGGAATTGCTCCTTCCCCAGCAGCTTTTGATCTGAGCTCAGAAGGGTCCTGTTCTCCCCTGGGCAGGGAGGGCAGAAAGACCTGTGCCCCTCTGGGCACCTCACAGAGCAATTCCTGCTTGGCAGCCACTCTGCTGTCACCGTCATATTTTCTGGAAATATCTCCTTGCCCAGGATTCTTCTTCTGGGAAGCTGAGAAGCCTCAGAGAAAAAGGAAAACAATTCTTATCTAATTTGCTTCTCCTGCGTTTTGCTGCTTTGGAATGTATTTGGAGATTGTTTATCCAACAGCTGATTGTTTCATTGGTTTCATGCGAATTGTTTTTAATTAATGGCCAACCATGCCCAAGCTGTGTCTGGCCTTTGGAAGGAGTCACAAGTTTTCATTAGTATCTTTTAGCCTTCTGTCTGTATCCTTTCTGTATTCTTTATTATAGTTTTAGTATAGCATTCTTTAATAGAATATAGACCATAAAATAATAAATTAGCCTTCTAAGAACACGGAGTCAGATTCATAATTTCTTTCCTTCAATGAGGGTCCCAGAAAATACCACACTGTTCCCAAGGGCAGCAGAAAAAAGGGATTTCTGTGTCTGTGGGCAGGGCTGGGCTGGGATCTCACAGGGATCCCAATGAATGAGGATCAGCAGCACTGCTCCCTGCTTTGGGAGGAAAGGAGGACATGGGAACAGACACTGGGGATAAATCCTTCCCTGGGAGGGTGCCCAGAGCAGCTGGGGCTGCCCCTGGATCCCTGGCAGTGCCCAAGGCCAGGTTGGACATTGGGGCTTGGAGCAGCCTGGGACAGTGGGAGGGGTCCCTGCCATGGCAGGGGTGGATGGGCTTTGAGGTCCTGTCACAACAGGACAGGAAATGAACGACACAAACACTGAAACCACCAAGGTTAAAAAAAGAAGGCTTATTTCTCAACCTCGATATTTATAGAATTCCAAAGGTGACCCTGGATTGGAGGATGAAATTGCCACCTCTTCAACCACACTGGTCAAACCAACAGTCCATCAAATTTCTCCTCCTCCAGAAAGAAATGCAAAACCAAACATTATTTACATGAAAGTGCGTGAGAAACTCCATTACAAAAATGTAAATGTCAGAAGGCTTAGAAGAACTTTAGAAGAACAGGGTGACAAGGTCCCTTCCCAGCCAAACCATTCTGGAATTTCCTGAAGGTGTCGGGTAGGACATCCCTACCAAGGGTTACCCCACCACCCTGAGCAGGGAATAAATTGGAATAAATCTCTATCCTGAGGGAGCAGCTGCTTCTCATGGAAAGAGAAGCTCTGTAAAGACTCTGGCTACAGAGTGAAGTTACTTGGAAAATAAGGACAATTCCACTGAAATGTAGTTATTCACCATTAATTTTCTGACCTTCTTGTGTTAAAGAAATATTTGAGACATCACAGTGAGAAGCAGAAATGGTGCCACAAGAGATGGATGAGGAATTCTAGGGGAAAAAAATGATCAGTAAACAGCTGAAGAGCACCTTGGTGCTCACATGTCCTGGTTAGCAGGTCTGAGTAATGAGGAAACTTGTAAAAATTAAACTGTGGGTTGTTTGTGCCACAATGATTAAAAAAAGAAGAGTCAAACAGTTGGTGAATTTATATGCAATGAATAAATGAATCAGTTCTATTTTCTCCAGAAGAATCAAAGCAAACAAGAGAGGGGCTCTGTATCTGTGCACACAGCATTGTTTTCAAACCTCAGCTGTTACAAAGCAGAAAATATTTGCAATGGGGAGAACAATTTGAGAAATTAAATCACTGTGGGAGGGGGAGTTTGCAGCTCTGCCGCTCTCCTGATATCAGCAAAGCCCATCAGGATTTTGTCTTGGTGTGGGGAGCAGAAGGAAATGAGAATGTCAGGGGAGGACAGCACCTGGAGGAGGAATTATTGCTTCATTGTCTCCTGCAATGCCTCTAATGGATCCTCTGGGAATGGGAGCTACAAAATCAGCCTGCAGCACAGGGATGGGGTTATTACCTCCATGTCCAATTAAATGTTTGGTGATTTGTTAGGGGCCATGGTCCTGCCTTGGCCGGGGCACCCCGTGGGTCTGTGGCTGCTGTGAGGCTGTGGGGGAGACTCAGGGACATTCCTGGGGAGACTCAGGGACATTCCTGGGGGGATCAGGGACATTCCTGGGGGGGATCAGGGACATTCCTGGGGGGGATCAGAGACATTCCTGGGGGGGATCAGGGACATTCCTGGGGGGGGGCTTAGCTCAGGAACAGGAATTTTGGAGGAGATGCCAGGTTTGTGCCTTTGGGACCTTCCAGCATGGGGGACCTTGGCATAGTGGGAGTTCAGCCCTGAGACCCTGCCCTGACCCCTTCCCCACCTCCTGGAATCACTGTTCAGCTCCCAGTTAAAACCAGTTCTAGACTGGAGCCCAGCCTGGGCTCCCCACACTGCACCTGGGCAGGTGGAGCCTTTTGGAAATTGCTCTTGGATCACCCACAGGGCATCAGCCTCCATTCCAGCACAAGGAACATGCTCCAGCACGAGGTTTGGGATAAAGCAGACCCATCCTGGCCTCTGTGATGCTCTTGGGCAAACCCCTGAGGCACGGGCTGATCCCAGAGCCCAGGGGCTGATCCCAGAGCCCAGGGGCTGATCCATATCCCTGAGCTGGCACGAAGCTGGCTGAGGACATGTGAGCATCCCTTGTTCCCTCCTTGAGCAGTGTTTGCATGAAAATCCCTCCACAGCTGTCCAGTGCTGTGGACAGACTGCTCCCACTCCTTGCCCGTGCCCCGGGCAGCACAGGGCCTGTGGAGATATTCCCATTTTCTCCTCACACTGCCTGGCTGCCTTGTCCAGCTTGGCAAACCCTTCCTTTTCCCTGCTCTGTTTGCTGTGAAGCAGGAACAGATTGTGATGGCAGCAGACAGCAGAGCTGACAGCTCTCAGCTCCCCCAGCTGCCTCAGCTCCTTCAGCTCCCCCAGCTCCCTGATCTCCCTCATCTCTCTCATTTCCCTCTCCTTTCTCAGCTCTCCCAGCTTCCTCATCTCCCTTATCTCTCTCATTTCCCTCATGTCCCTCTCCTTTCTCAGCTCCCCCAGCTGTTTCAGCTCCTTCATCTCCCCCATCTCTCTCTCCTATCTCACCTCCCCCAGCTCCCCCAGCTCCCTCAGCTCCTTCATCTCCCTCACCTCCCTCATCTCCCTCTCCTGTCCCAGCTCTCTCAGCTGTCCCAGCCTTGTTTATGAATTAAGCTAATTTTCCAGTCCCCAAAGTGCCATCCTAGGAACCCTTTGGAGCTGCTCAGCTCCTTCCCAGCACCACCCAAATCCTTCATGCCCTGACATGGAGCTCCCAGTTCCTTCTTTTTCACAAAGCCCCAGAATGCTTTGGCTTGGAAGGGACCTTGATGAAGATTTTGTGATTTTGTTCCACCCCTGCCATGGCAGGGACCCCTCCCACTGTCCCAGGGTGCCCCAAGCCCCAGTGCCCAGCCTGGCCTTGGGCACTGCCAGGGATCCAGGGGCAGCCCCAGCTGCTCTGGACTCTGCTGCATTCCCTGCATCCCTCCCTGGTGGGGGAAGAGTGGCAAACCCTGAGGGCTCTGACTCTCCAGGGCACAGGAATTCTCATCCCTTCTTAGGCTGCTTTGCCCATTCCCCACAGTCCCATCCCTCCCTGGCAGGGTCAGGAGAAGGGGCTGGATGGGATGAGAGCATGGGAGAGGCAGGAGGAGCCAGGAATGTTCCAGAGCCCCAGCACAGGAGGAGATGCTCCAGGCATGCAAAAATGAAGCCTAATTAAAATGAATGAGAATTATTTTTATCTCCTTAAACAATTGTACGATCACATTTTAATTAAAATAATGTTAAAACATTTCTCCTTTTTTTGGATTTTGCTAATGTAGATGCTCATGGCCTTATCACAAATAGACAAAGAGCCTGGGAGGACTTTTCCTTTTCCTAAGAGGCTTTTAGTGGCAGTAAATTAAGATCTATGGATATGTGTGAGGAGAATGGGCATGAAAACATCCCCGAGTTAAAGTCTGTGTCTGGCTGAGGTTTTATTTTCTCTTTCCCATCCTTTAACTGGATTTTGATGTGGTGAAGTTGTTCCTGCACACAGAGCTCTTGGCTGAGAGAGAATTGATGCTCTGGGGCAGCACTGGGCTCCTGGGATGCTCCTTGCACCAGTTCCAGCTCCTTTTAGGGAGGTTCTGAGCCCTGTGGGGACCAAATCCCTCTGGGATTCCTCTTGTGTTCCTCAGGAAGGTGCAGTCCCTGTAGAAGGTCTGGAGCTGGGCAGGAAGGAGAGGTCTGGGGAGGAGGATGGAGTCGGGAGAAAGGAGAATCTTGGGGAGATACGAGTGGAGGAGATGATATTTGAGTGGGTAAAAGATCCTGTGTGTTAAGGCTGAGGGGAAACATGGAACCACTAAGGCTGGAAAAACCTCCAATTCATCAAATCCAACTGTGAATCCCATCATTCCCACTAAACCCCACCATGAAGTGCCACATCTGCTGAGCATTGGACTCTTCCAGGGGTTGGGGACTCTTCACTGCCCTGGGCAGCCTGGTCAGGCTTTAACCACTCTCCCAGTGAAGAAACTTTCCCAAAATCCACCCTGAATCCTGACCCCAGCTGATTCCCTTGTTACCCATCCATGGGCTCCAGGGTCAGGAGCTTTGCCTGGTGAGGTCCCAGCTGAACAAACCCATCTGAAATTCCCATCCCAGGGGTTGGTGGGGCTTTGAAAGACCCCAGGGAATGTTTGGAAATGTCAGCTGACACATGCAGGGCTCACAGCCACACTCAGAGCTTGGCACAGTTCATTTGCTCATTAACATTCAATTAAATTGGGTTGGAACGAAGCTGCTTGAGCAGAGCTCAGGCTGAGGAGGTTGGGGCTGCTCAGCCTGGAGAAGGAAAAGTTGTGTGGGGTCCTCATGGCAAAATTGCAGTGTCTGGAGGGGTTACAGGGGATCTGGAAATGGAATCTGCACTGGGAACTGGGGTGACAGGACAGGGGGAACAGGTCCTGAGTGGGAGAGAGGAAATTTGGATGGGGAGGGAAATCCTGGCTGGGAGGGTGGGCAGGCCCTGGCACAGGGTGCCCAGAGCAGCTGGGGCTGCCCCTGGATCCCTGGCAGTGCCCAAGGCCAGGTTGGACACTGGGACTTGGAGCAGCCTGGGACAGTGGGAGAGGATGGAACAGATGATCTTTAAATTCCCTGCCAACCCAAACCTCTCTGGGATTCTTTGCACCTAAAACCCAGAGGGAGCACAGTAGAGCTGCCTTTACAATGAGAGGATTTAGAAATCCAGATTTTTTTTTTTTTGTGCTGAAAAGGAAACAGAATTTTAATCAAGAAACACCTTAAGTGGTTTGAAACAGAAAATTTCAATGCTCTAGATTTTTGAAGGCTGGAATTAAACCTCTCCAATTTACTGATTTTTTAAATTTATTTCTGGAGGTTTTTTTCTAAAAATCAGAAACCTTTCATTCCCACACATCCCATTCCCAGCACAGGAGGAGATCAGGGCCCTGCCTCAGCCAAAGGGCAAAGGCACAGCGTTAGCAAGCCTTGTTTATCAATTAACCCCATTTCCCAGCTCCAGAATGCCACCCTAGGAGTTCTCTGGGGCTGCTCAGCCCCTTTGCTCCTTCACAGCAGCAGCCAGTTCTTTTTCTGCTGCCCCAGAGCAAACCCTGAGGTTGAAATCAGATCATTTCTGCAAATAAAACGGCAGGGCCTGAGCCAGCCCCCTCAGTGCCAGCCCGGATTTCCATCACCCCGGGCAGAGCTGCGCTGACATCTCTGCAGGGAGGAGCAGCACCAGAGTTCCCCCAGCAGCGATTTCCTCATCCCTGAGCTGCCCCAGGAGGACACAGACCTGCCTGTCTGCTCTGGGACACCTCCTGTGTGTCCCTGTGGCAGCTCCGTGGCACAGGTGGGACAGAGGGATGGAAGGAGGCTCAGCAGGGACACAGCAGTGTCACAGACCGTACATTTCTGTAGGTATTTTTAAGAACCACACTCATTTCCAGCAAAGGGAAAACCAATGCTGGTAAAGACCAATTTCATACCACCTCCACCTGTGGAATTTGCAGGCAACCCCAACAAGGGAAGAGATGAGAATCTTGACTCCGTGTTTCAGAAGGCTGATTTATTATTTTTTTTTATATATATATATATATATATTTAAAGAAAATGATATATTAAAATTATACTAACGAAAGAGAAAGGAGACATCAGAAAGTTGGTAAAGGAATGATAATAAAACCTTGTGACTGCTCAGAGTCCTGACACAGCCAGACCTGTGATTGGTCAATAATTAAAAACAATTCATGAGACCAATCACAGATGCACCTGCCACATTCCACAGCAGCAGATAAATATTGTTTACATTCTGTTTCTGAGACATCTCAGCTTCTCAGGAGAAGAAATCCTGGCAAAAGGATTTTTCAGAAAATATGTCTGTGACACCTTCCCCCCACAATTAGCTCAGAATCAGCCTTAAAACCCTTAAACATTTTGGATATTTCTTATGAGCATCCAAGCAGTTCCAGCCCTTCTGATCCTGACTCCTTGGGGCTGGAAGTGGCAGCACCCAGAGAAGTTCCTCCTGCTGTGTCACTGGCTGATGTTGGCACCTGCTCCCAACAATTCCCCCCCTTGTTTGTGACCACTGAACTCGTCCCTGCTCCCCACTGGGGAAGGGGAAGAACAAGGAGCTGATCCTTGGTCAGTGGTCACAAACAAGGGGGGGAATTGTTGGGAGCAGGTGCCAACATCAGCCAGTGACACAGCAGGAGGAACTTCTCTGGGTGCTGGCACTTCCAGCCCAAAGGAGTCAGGATCAGAAGGGCTGGAGCTGCTTGGAGGCTCATAAGAAATATCCAAAATGTTTAAGGGTTTTAAGGCTGATTCTGAGCTAATTGTGGGGGCTGGGAGTGGTATGAATTAGGTCTTTACCAGCACTGGTTTCTCCTTTGCTGGAAATGAGTGTGGTTCTTAAAAATATGTAATTTTAAGAACCAGAATAGATGTACAGAATAGAGAAATGGTGCATGTGAGAATGGAGATGGTTTGGTTTGGCTGATTTATCAGCCAAAAATGTTGATGCTTTTGAGGTCCTTGCTGAGGCTGGGGGCTCCTGCACCCCCGATGGTCAGGAAAGATCTTTGCTGGGGGAGGAGCTCCCCTCCTTGGGCATTTCCCCTGGCACCCATCAGTGACACAGAGCCCTGTAAAACTGTAAAACTTCACATTCAGTTCTGGAGGAATGGAAATGCAGGCAGGGAAAGCAGGATTGGAGCTGAGCAATTCAGGCATTACCAGAGCCATGAGCCCCTGCTAGAGCTCATCTCCAGCTCTCCATCACCCCTCATCCCTGTCCCCTCTGCTCTCTCTTTCCCTGTCTTTCCCAGGGCTGCTTTCCCTGTCTCCACATTTTCTGGACATTCAAACAAAAGATTCTCAAACCCACCCAGAGCTCTGGGAGCACAGCCCAGGGCAGAGTTTGTGCTCCCTGAGATGTGGAGGGCAGAACCCCCCTGGCCGCTGGAATTGCTCTGAGGGGCAGGAATCTCTCATGAGCTGCTGGTGTGGGAACAGCTGAAAGAGGTGGATCCTGCTCAGCTTTCCTTGGCTCATCACCCAGAGGATTGGAGGAGAAATAATGGAATCCTGGAGTGGGTTGGGTGGGAAGGGACCTGAAACCCACCCAGTGCCACCCCTGCCATGGCAGGGACACCTCCCACTGTCCCAGGCTGCTCCAAGCCCCAATGTCCAACCTGGCCTTGGGCACTGCCAGGGATCCAGGGGCAGCCCCAGCTGCTCTGGGCACCCTGTGCCAGGGCCTGCCACCCTCCCAGGGAACAATTCCCAATTCCCAATCTCCCATCCATCCCTGCCCTCTGGCAGTGGCAGCCATTCCCTGTGTCCTGTCCCTCCATCCCTTGTCCCCAGTCCCTCTCCAGGTCTCCTGGAGCCCCTTCAGGCCCTGCAAGGGGCTCTGAGCTCTCCCTGGAGCTTCTCCTCTCCAGGTGAGCCCCCCCAGCTCTCCCAGCCTGGCTCCATGGCAGAGGTTTCTCACCTTGGGATCATCTTCTTGGCCCTGGCCATGCTCAGCAGCATGACAGCTCCTGTTCCCTGAGTCTGTCTCCATTCTCATTATTTGGGCCATGGGGTCATGGATCCCACCCCTGCCTGGCATTTGGGGCCATGGATCCCATCCCTGCCTGGCATTTGGGGCCATGGATCCCATCCCTGCCTGGCATTTGGGGCATGGATGCCACCCCTTGCTGCCATTGCTGCAGCTGGAAGGTGAATTCCTGGTTCCTCCATACAGGGTCCAAGGGAACAGCTCCATGATGGAACAAGGGTTCAGTTCCTGCCTGGCCACAGCCCCGTGTTCCTGCCAAGGGCTGCACTTTCCTGTGTCCCTGAGCTGCAGCCACAGCTCTCTCCTGCCCCAGGCACCTTCTGGGGTCCTGAGCCCTGCAGGAGTGATGGGCCCTGCCCTCAGTGCATGGATTAGCCCATGAAGGAAGGGTGGGAGAGTAGAGGGATCTCATCTGGCCCTGTGGCACCTGCAGGGCTCCAAGGCACAGGAGCCAATCCATGGAATTGCTGCCTCCCTGCCAGGGCAGCTCCAGCTCCTCTCCTCCATCTCCTCCATCTCCTCCAACTCCTCCAACTCCTCCATCTCCTCCTCCTGCTGCTGTGCAGCTGCTTGGGCTCTGGGAAGGACAGCTCCAGGACAGCTCTGGGAAGGACAGCTCCAGGGCAGCTCCAGGGCAGCTCCAGGGCAGCTCCAGGACAGCTCCAGGGCAGCTCCAGCTCCTCTCCTCCATCTCCTCCTCCCGTGCTGTGCAGGTGCTCTGGGCCCTAGGAAGGAACCCCTGAGCTCAGGGCTGGTGCTGCTGGAGCAGTGGCAGGTCCAGCCCTGTCAGAGCCCAGGACATTGCTCTGGCTGCCCTGGATGGCTCGAGCTCCTGCCAGGGGCTCAGAGACCTTGGCAAGAGTCACAGACACCTGTGCCTTCGATTTTAACCCATGGAAACAATTACCAACCTTGTGTGAGGTGTTCCAAGCCATGAGAGTTTAAGCAGAATTGACAGTTTGTCACAAGGTAGAAAAATAGAATTTTGGTGTTTTAAGAATGGGGGTTCAAAAGCCAAGATGGAGGGACTTGGGTGTGCCTTGTGCTTACTCTTTCTTCTTCTTGTCCTCCATCTTGTGGGTGTTGTTGGCACTTTTGGATTGGTTTAGAGTAGAGACAGACTGTCTAACACAGGTGATAGGTATTGGAAAATTATTGTAAATAATGTACACATAGTTTTAGTATAAAAAGATAACACTGCCCCAAGGGCAGTCAGTGTGCTACCGACTGATGTGCTGGACAGACCTCAGCAGATCAGAGAAATAAATATATAACAGAGAATAAACAACCTTGAGAACCAGAGCTGAGGAATCCTGACTCCTCCTTCAATCTTGAGACCGGGAAAAAAGAGACTTTCCAACCCCTCGGGGTCATCTCGAGCACAGAGACCCCGAGACAGCCCCGGTGAGCCCAGCAGAGCAGCAGTGGAACATTCCCTGAGCCCAGCAGAGCAGCTTTGGAACATTCCCTCAGCCCAGCAGAGCAGCTTTGGAACATTCCCTGAGCCCAGCAGAGCAGCAGGGGAACATTCCCTGAGCCCAGCAGAGCAGCAGGGGAACGTTCCCTGAGCCCAGCAGAGCAGCAGGGGAACATTCCCTGAGCCCAGCAGAGCAGCTTTGGAATGTTCCTTGAGCCCAGAAGAGCAGCAGTGGAACATTCCCTGAGCCCAGCAGAGCAGCTTTGGAACGTTCCCTGAGCCCAGCAGAGCAGCTTTGGAACATTCCCTGAGCCCAGCAGAGCAGCTTTGGAATGTTCCCTGCCCCCAGCCCGGCTCAGCAGTGTCTGTGTGAGCCCAGCACCAGGTCTGGTGTTTCCTCACAAGTCCCACAGCCCAGCTGGAGCGCGGCACCTGAGAGCATCAACAGCGGGAGGCAGGGCAGGGGAGGTGGGAATGAGAGGGATGGAGCTGCTCCTCCTGCTGCTCCGGGAGCGGCAGCTGCGCCTTCAGTCACCGCGATCCCAGGGAAAAACCTCGGGAAACGAAACACAAACCTGAGAGCTGGCTCGGGCACGGCAAACAGCTGAGCTGGGCTGCACCGGGAATGGGAAAGGGGATGGGAATGGGAATAGGAACAGGAATGGGAAACAGCTGAGCTGGGCTGGAATGGGAATGGGAATGGGGATGGGAATGGGAATAGGAACAGGAATGGGAAACAGCTGAGCTGGGCTGGAATGGGAACGGGAAACCAGCTGAGCTGGGCTGCAGTGGGAATGGGAGAGGGGATGGAAATGGGAATGGGAATGGGAACAGGAATGGGAACAGGAAACAGCTGAGCTGGGCTGGAATGGGAATGGGGATGGGGATGGGATGGGAATGGGGATGGGGATGGGAATGGGAACGGGAAACAGCTGAGCTAGGCTGCACCAGGAATGGGAAAGGGGATGGGAATGGGAATGGGAACGGGAATGGGAACGGGAACGGGAATGGGAAACCAGCTGAGCTGGGCTGCACCAGGAATGGAATGGGAAGGGGAACAGGAATGGGAATGGGAATGAGAATGAGAATGGGGAATGGGAAACAGGAATGGGAACTGAAATGGGAATGGAACAGGGAAGGGGAATAGGGGATGGGAAAGGGGAACGGGAACAGGAACAGGAATGGGGAATGGGGGATGAGAATGGGGATGGGAACAGGAACGGGAATGGGGAGTGGGAATGGGGGATGGGAATGGGAATGGGAACAGGAACTGGGAACAGGAACGGGAATGGGGATGGGGAATGGGAGCAGGAACGGGAACGGGAATGCCACAGGCAGGATCCTTCTGAGGGTCACCGGGGGGCAACAGAGCTTCAGCAAAGAAAGGAAGCACAGACAGGGGACAGTCGAGTCCTGAGGGAGGAGAGGATGAGCCCAGCTCAGGCTGATCCCAACTCCCTGCTCCTCCTGCTGCCCCCAGGCTGAGAGCTGGAGTGGGGAGATGCTGCAGGAAAACATTGGGAAAGCCTCAGCACCATGGAAATGCATTTGTCTGGCTGGAGTCACCCCCTGCTCCTCATCAGCAATTAGAGCTGCTAATGAAGAGCTCATTTACTGAGATTTAACAGAGCCCTTTGTCCCCAGCCCTGCTGCCCAGCCCTGCACCCCCATCCCCTCCCCATCCCCTCCCATACCTGCCAGGACGCTCTGGGCAGTGCCAGGGCTGGACAGAGCTCCCAACCCAGCCAGGAGCCTTTCTCACATTGTGGGCAGACAGAGAGCACAAAAAGGAATCAATTTGTCAGAAAGCTCATAATGAGCTGCTGCAGAGAGCTCAGGCAGGTTCTGATGACCCCTCGGGTTAATTAACCTGCAGCAGAACCCCGGGTCTCCTTCTCTCTCCTTGGCTGATGTTTGTCTCTCTGGCTGAGGAGCTGCTCCTCGGGTGGCACCTCCAGGTGCTCTCCTGCCTCCCTGCTCTGCTGGCAGCCGTGCCAGGAGCTGACCTCGCTCCCAGCAGAGCATCAGCCCTCATTTATCACAGCTCTGTGATCACAGCTGGCAGGAGAGCTCTGCCTCCAGCCTGCTGCCATCCCAGCTCCAGGGACATCCCTGTTCCAGGGACGTCCCAGTTACAGGGACATCCCAGTTACAGAGATATCCTGGTTCCAGGGTCAGCCCAGCTCCTGAGACATCCCAGTTACAGGGACATCCCAGTTATGGGACAGCCCAGCTCCCAGAGATGTCCCAGCCTGCTGCCATCCCAACTCCTGAGACATCCCACTTCAGGAGATATCCCAGCTCCAGGGACATCCTGGTTCCAGGGACAGAGATGTTCCAGTTCCAGAGACATCCCAGTTCCTGGGACATCTCTGTTCCAGAGATCTCCCAACTCCAGAGACATCCCTGTTCCAGAGATGTCCCATCTCCCAGGAACACCCCAGCCTGCTGCCATCCCGGTTCCAGGGACATCCCAAATCCCAGGGACATCCCAGCCCCTGAGTTTCCTGCCAGGAAAGGGCCTCAGTGCCAGGCAGGGCAGGGTGGGATGGGGGGAGAAGGGAGCACACGTGGCATGGCCTGGGATGGGAGAGCTGATGCCATGACAAGGAGGAACTCCTGGAATGGGAACACCTCAGAGTTCTGGTGACATTTCAGCTCCTTCTGGAAAGAGGAGGAGGGGGTTCAAACACTGAACCTGCAGGTGCAGCTTCCCTGTTATGGATGGATTGTGGAGTTTCCCTGTTATGGGAATATTTAGGTCCTTTTCACCTCTAGGAAAGCAGGAATGGGAGCAGAGGGGGCAGCCCTTGGAGCTGGAAAAGGACAGGAGGGGTCAAACTCTCGAGGTTCCTCTGGGCCCAGGCAGTGAGTCTCCAGAGGATGAGGGAGATTCCCACAGGGAGAGGCTGTGGAGCTGAGTGAAAGCAGCTCCTGAGGGTGGCACCTCTGCCAGGGACAGACTTGGCTGTTTCTGAGCTCAAGTGTGACTGGAAATGGGGAAGGAGCTGCCCTGCAGAGGAGCAGCACCAAGCGCTCTGTGCTGACAATTTCAGTCTCAACTCCCTCCTCCGCCCCTCTGGCACTGACTGAGATCCTCCCAGGGTCGGGAATTCCTGCTCCTCCCTGCCTGGGGATGTGCTCCAGCTGATGCTTCCTTTGCATGGATGCACTGAGCAGGATCAGCTCCTTGTTCTTCCCTTTCCCAGTGGGGAGCAGGGATGACTTCAGTGGTCACAAACAAGGGGGGGAATTGCTGGCAGCAGGTGCCAACATCCTTTTGTCTCCAGGGACAGTCACTGCCATGGATATGTCAGGCAAAGGATGTGGACAGGTGGGAAAGGGATATGGGCAGGTGATAAAAGGACATGGATAGGCACTAAAAGGACATGGCCAGGGGGGAAAAGGACATGGGCAGGTGATAAAAGGACATGGCCAGGGGAAAAGGGACATGGATAGGTGATAAAAGGACATGGGCAGGTGATAAAAGGACATGGCCAGGGGGAAAGGGACATGGGCAGGTGATAAAAGGACATGGCCAGGGGGAAAGGGACATGGGCAGGTGATAAAAGGATGTGGCCAGGCAGAAAAAGTACACAACCAGGTAGTAAAAGGACATGGTCAGATGGGAAAAGAACATGGCCAGGTGATAAAAGGACGTGGCCAGATTATAAAGGGACATGAACAGGTAGGAAAAGGACATGTACTAGGAGGTAAAGTGGGAGCAGCCCAATTCCCAGGGACCAGGCTGTGAACACTTCATCCAGAAAGGGTCCCCAGGCTGTGAGTGCAGACATGAGCTGGATTTTGGGCATGTGTTATTGCATCCCCGTAGGGCCAGGGTTTGGGAAGGTGTTATTGCACATTTCTAGGGCCAGGTTTTTGGAATGCATTGTTGCATCCTTGTCAAGGCAGGGTTTGGGAAGGTGTTATTGCACCCCTGTAGGGCCAGGGTTTGGGAATGTTCTATTCCATCACTGGAGGGCTCCGTGGCACGGCAGGGATGGAAGGGGCAGAGCTCAGCCCTTGCTCAGCAGCTGCAGGGCAGGATTTTCCAGCTTGGGGCTCGAGGCTGCTCTGGAGCTGCTGGAGCAGTTGGGCCAGGCTGTTTCCTCTGGATAATGCTGGAGAAAGGAGTCCTGGCCGTGCCCTCCCCCTGCCCCAGGGTGCTGCTCCCCCAGCTGGCACCTCCCCGCTCCCCTCACTGCTGCCCCCACCCTGGGAGGGTTTGATGTTTGTTAAACCTGCCTGGCTCCCCCAGATCCCACAGTGCCTCAGTTTGGAAAGCCAGGTGTCTGTAAGGAAGGCAGGAGCCTCCCTTGAAATGGAAAATATAAACCCCCTCCCTCCAAATTGTTATAATTTTGAAATTAAGGGGCTCTCAGACAAAGCTATGGGAGCAGGAATAACGGTTCTGTATTAGGGAAGAAAATTTTTAGAAATAAAATAAACAATGCAGTAACACAAACCAACCCTGCCAGAGTCCGACCATGCCCTGTCCCCTGTGTGCCAGGGTGGTGTCCCAGCCCCATGCCATGGGGGCTCAGCCCTCCTGCAGTGCCAGCTGTGGTTCTGCTGCAGCAGGGATCCTGCACAAGGGGGGAGTTTTCCTCTGCAGCTCCAGGGCTGCTGGAGATGGGCCTGGGCTCCCTCTGGCAGTGCAGGACAGCAGAAAGCTGCTCCTCTGGCAATGCAGGGGGCAAAGGCTGTTCTGGTGTCCCAAAGCTCAGATTGGATCCAGGTAGGAATGCTTGGCTCCTCCCCTGGGCGCAGCATCTCCCCATGGGATGGTGGGATTGGATCAGCCATGCAGGGACACTCAGTGACCATGGACAGAAGATAATTAATGATTAATTTTCATGATCAGAAGATAATTAATGATTAATGGGCCATGATCAGAAGAGATCTCCTGGAGGGACGATTGGGTATGGAAGAGATAGAGAAAATGCCCAAAGAGCAGCAGAGAACTGCCCCAGCTATGACAGATGATAACAGAACACACACTTACCCTGCAATCCAGGACACACAAGGATTTCTGGGGTTTCCCTCCCAGCTGGGACAATGGGATTTTGGAGCAGACCACTGGAGTTTTCTCCTGCAGGACGTTGAGCTGCCCCAGTTCTACTCAGAACCTGCCAGGGTCATGTCTGGAGGCAAAGTCAGACCTTGAAAATCTCTGAAAGGTTTGTGTAGCTCAGAAAGACAGGACTCAGTGCTGGAAGTGGGAGCTGGAATTTGCTTTCAGCTTAACATACAAAAAAAGCACCTCAAAGAGGCTCTGGGTGACTGCAAAATGAACATTCCTGAAGTGTTCTCCACATGATAAAAAAACTATCAGTAAAAGCAAAGGACATCAATAACAGGAGACATCAATAACCCATCGATCAGGGGGATTGCTTGGGATTGCACTGGAACATTTATTTGTCATTAGCAAGCAGATATTAATTATAATATTATTAATAATATTGTCATTTTGCTGGGATAACGCACACTGGATGGACTTTAAAGTCCTTTCCAACATAAACCAGTCTGGGGTTCCTCCAGGACCTCTCTCATCTTTCCAATAAATTAAAGAGCTGGACCTGGAATCTCTCAGCTTCCTTCCTGAAGATCTCCTGGGGATTTTGGCTCCCTTCCCCAGCAATGGGAAGAGCTGTTGAAGCCCCAGGCGTGGGGAAGGGCCTTGCCCATTTGAAGGAATCAGTGATGGACTAAAATCCCTTTTGCAGTAGTGCTGTCATGTCCAAGCATCCAGAAATTTTCATTCAGCTCTGCCTCCATCACACAACCCTTCCCAGGATCATCTCCCTCCGCCAGCCCAGCTCCTGCAGACATTGTGCTCCTCTGCTGCTCAGGGGAGGAACCTGAAACCCCCTCCCCAAGAGCCACCTGGGAAGTTCTGCATCCCCCAAAACTTCAGAGCCACTTTCTCCAAGATCTGGAGCTTGCCTTGGGAAGCATCTGCCTTTTAAATGGAAAATGTGTCAGATCCTCCTTTGTGGCTGATTTGGGGACTTGGGGAGCTGGAGGGGAGGTGTTATTTTTAAGTTTTGTCGGCAGTGCTGAAGTTACTGAGCTGGAAGCTGAATCTCATCACATGCCTTGGAGTCTTGAAACTTCCATAAAAATAGAGCTCAGCTCCCAGTGCCACCTGCAGAGGTGAGCTCAGACGGCAGCAATTGGCTCAGGAAGGCTCCTCCTCAATTCCTAAAAGTTCTTTTTCTGCCAGCTTTAAGAGCCCCTGGATACCAGAGATGATCAATTACTAATTACTATCAAGATAATGAGTGCTGTTTATTGGCTGTTGAATCTGTTCTTTTTCTAAGGAACATAAAGTGGATGATGAGTGCAGCGTAGCCTTGGAACGCTGTCATTGCCCCTCTCTGGCTGTGAGGAATGTGTGATAAATCCACGTCCTGGGATGCTCCTGCGAGCCCTGAACTGCTGAGAGCAGGGCAGGTCTGGCCTGAGCCACATCCCGGGCTCTGGAGCTCCCCAGGGTTTTCTGCTTTGGGAAGCCAAGGCTGGAACTGACCCTGCCTGTGTTCCGTGGCTCCCATTGCTGAGCTGAGCCCCTGAGCAGGAGGCAGAGCAGGGAGGGCAGCCCTGGCTGCCAGCCCTGCCTTGCCCAAGGCCTGGCATGGCCCCTGCAGCTCCTGGCTGGCCCTGTGCCACCCCTGCCATCCCTGCTCCCCTGCCCTCCCTGTTCCCCTGCCACCCCTGCCATCCCTGCTCCCCTGCCATCCCTGTTCCCCTGCCACCCCTGCCATCCCTGCCATCCCTGCTCCCCTGCCATCCCTGCCATCCCTGCCATCCCTGCCATCCCTGCCACCCCTGCCATCCCTGCTCCCCTGCCATCCCTGCCATCCCTGCCATCCCCGCCATCCCTGCCATCCCTGCCACCCCTGCCATCCCTGTTCCCCTGCCATCCCTGCCATCCCTGCTCCCCTGGCACTCAGGACATGTGAGGCTGCTCCCAGCTGCTCAGGAACTCAAAAGGAGGGCACAGAAACACCAGGAAAAGCAGGAGGGAGAGAAGATGAAAGCTGGCACTTCTCTCTCGAGGCAAGGCAAGAAATAAACCCGAGTCCTCCTCCTTCCCCACTGCCTTTTTGTATGAATTACCACATTTGATTTCTCTCTTGGCCTAGGAGATGGGTTTGTGCCCAAAATGGATCATGAGCTCCCTCCTCGCTGGCTGACAGCTCCTGAGGGGAGCAGGGAGCTTCTCCTTTCTGCTCCTCCATGGAGGCCTGGCTGGGGCTGAGGCCCAGGGCCCCAGGAACTCCAGGGAGCTCCTTCAGGTGCTTGGACAGGCTGGGAAAAGGCTGTGATGACTTACTAGGGGCATTTAGGATTTATCCAGTCCTAAAGCACCAGACTGGGGGTTGGTTCTGGAAAGGAGATGATGCTGCCTGCTTCCCTCAGGTCTCTGAGGAACAGCTGGGGCAGAAAGAGCTGGAGCTTCTGGAGTGACTCCAGAGGAGCCACGGAGCTGCTGCAGGGCTGGAGCCAGGCTGGGAGAGCTGGGGGGGCTCACCTGGAGAGGAGAAGCTCCAGGGAGAGCTCAGAGCCCCTTGCAGGGCCTGAAGGGGCTCCAGGAGAGCTGGAGAGGGACTGGGGACAAGGGATGGAGGGACAGGACCCAGGGAATGGCTCCCAGTGCCAGAGGGCAGGGATGGATGGGAGATTGGGAATTGGGAATTGTTCCCTGGGAGGGTGGGCAGGCCCTGGCACAGTGTGCCCAGAGCAGCTGGGGCTGCCCCTGGATCCCTGGCAGTGCCCAAGGCCAGGTTGGCCATTGGGGCTGGGAGCAGCCTGGGACAGTGGAAGGTGTCCCTGCCATGGCAGGGGTGGCACTGGGTCACTTCCCACCCAGACCCCCCCAGGATGCTGTAGAAGTGTCTCTCTGATCCATCTGGGAAAGTTTGGGGCTCTGTCAGTGACCGAGTGTCCCAGGCCAGCCCTGAGGGTGACAGAGTTTGCTCCTTGTGTTTAAATTCTCTGCCCAAGCCCCAGCTCACCTGCAGCCACGGCTCCTCAGGGCTAATGCTGGAGGACAAGGAGAGCTTCAGGAAACCAGGAGGGAATGGGGGAAAAGCAAAAAGCAATGGGGTCTTTGAGAGAAACTGCTCAGAAGGGAGGAGCTGCTGGAACTCGAGCTGCTGTTCCATGTCCTGACCACAAATCCAGGCAGTTCCATTTTAGAGCCCCCATCTCCTTTGTTGCCTGGAGAGAAATGGGAGCTCCTGCTTTGGGTGCTGTGGCCAAGGCTCCCAGAGCCAGGAGTCAGGATAGCCCAGCCCTGGGGTTGTGTGGCTGTGTTGGCTGTGCCTCTGCCTGGGTGGCTCCCAGATGGAAGCCAAAGAGGGCTTGGTCACAAGATCTCACATCTTTAGAGGTTGTGGCTCCTTTGCCAAATTGGACTTAATTGTCTAATTACAGCCCCAGCCCATGAAGTCCCTTCCTCCTTGTTTTCCTCTCTTCAGCCCACGTTGTTTATACTCTTGGGCCCCCAGATGGGACCTGAACCTACAATCACCAGCCCAGGAGAGTGAAATGTCCTGGGCCCTCCCAAATCCCCCTGAGCTGCCTCTGCCAGGGCTGCTCCTGCTGCCTCTGTCCCAGCTCCTGTCAGAAACTCACAGCTCTGGGACTGAACCTTGGAGCTTTGGAGCCTCTTCCAGACAAGGCTGAGTCTCGGGTTTTGGTTGTTCGTTGCTGCCCCAGATGTGCAGGGTGTCTCTGCTCCGGCCTGCACGGCTGAAGGACAAGTCTGGACTCTTCAGTTTTCAGTCTTGAGGTTGTTTATTAATTCTTATCTATAAAATTTTCTTTCTGCCCAGCCGAGATCTGCTCAGCAGGGCAGCCACAGGCACTCTGTCCTTTTATACTGCAAACTACCTAGAACATATTTACACTGAATTCCCAATACCTATCACCCATGTTAGACAGTGCACTTCTACTCTAGACCAATCCCAAAGTGCCAACATCACTGCAGAAAATGGAGAACAAGAAGAAGAAGTAAGGCTGGACATGCCCAGATTCCTCCATCTTGTCCCCATAACCCCCATACGAAAAATCCTAAAATCTACATTTTCACCCTTTGATAGTCTTATTATTATACTACTTAAACTTCTGTAACTTTCATGTCCTCATACAAAGCTGGTAACCTGCTCCAGGGGTCACAATCAAATGCCCAGGTGCTCTGGGCTTTGTGCCAGGGGCTCTGAGCCCCCAGAGGGGTCCTGGGACACTCTGGACACTTGGAGGGATGTGCTGAGTTCTGACAGCAGAGAACAAAAGAAACCCGGGGATGGAATGAAAGAATGAAAGAATGAAGGAATGAAAGAATGAAAGAATGAAAGAATGAATGAATGAGTGAATGAATGAATGAGTGAATGAATGAGTGAATGGCTGAGCATTCCCAAATCTCTGTGTCCCATGTTAGGAAACAGCAGTGACATTTGTGAGGCTGATCCCAGGATTGATGTGTGCAGGGACATTTGTTCAGGGCTCACAGCAAACACCTTCCAATCGATGCCAGGAAATGCAGCTGGGGCTTTATTGTGCTTGGGCTTTGTCTTCAGAGAAGAATTGGAATTTTCTCTTTTTTTCATCGCCTCAGAAAGTTTAAGAGAGTGATTATTGAATGAGGCACAGCAGGTGAAGGATGGGACAAAGGCAGGAACCATCACTGGCAAAGGTTTTATTGCACATCCTGGGATTTATTTTTTTCCTGCTCTCTCCACCCCCCCCAGATCATCTCCAGAGACCAAGAGAGTTAAACCCATAACAGGGAAAATACAGGTTGGGAATTGTGAATTATTGAGAGGAAGAAAAATGGGAAAATCCCTGAACTCGGCTGAGGTGATCCCAATCCTCCAAGTTCTGATTCTGTGGGTATTCCCTAAGTCAGCTCACAGAATGGGCAGGAAAGCAACCCAGAAATAAAATACAACAATGGGAATATAAAAATAAAAAATAAACCCCCCAGAATCCCAGCCTGGTTTGTGTCAGAAGGGACCTTAAAGATCAACCCTGGTGCCCGGGGGTGGAACAGTCCTGGCTTACCTGGGTGCTCTGGCCTAGCCTTGGGGTGGATCTTGGTTTAACAGTGGCAGCAGTGCTGCCAATTCCTGCTGCAAATCCCTCCAGAGGAGCCTCTGGCATTTCTCACTGGGGCTCAGGGTGCTTGCCCGAGAACTTCAACACCTTTCTGTGAATTCCCTGGATCTCCACCAGCTCAGCCAGGAGCTCCTGCCTCTGGAGCTGTCCCAGGCCCAGCTGCTGACCCTGGGCTGGAATTCCTGCCCTGGGAATGGCGCTGCAGGGAGCCCAAGGGGGAGCCTGGGCAGAGCAGGGGGTGTAAAGCTCTGCTCCCCTCATTGAGACACAGCAGAGCCTCCCCAGGGCTCTGCCAGGGGCCTCATTTCTCAAACTCTTCCTGAAAAGCCCTGGAAATAAAACTGGACTTTGTTGCTAACTCAGCCAAAAGCTGAGCCTGGTTCTGCTGACTTTGGGATCAGCTCTCTGAGAGCTGAGGTTCATGCTCAGACTGCTAAAATCAGTTCTTCTCCTCAGGTTTAAGCTGGAGTTTAAACTGTGCTGAGAGGAGGGGACTGGCTGGGCCCAGCCTGAGCTCAGCCTCACCCCAGTCCATCCATGCCCAGTTCATCATCTGGGCAGGGAGGCTGCAGTGCCAGGCAGTCCTGGCATGGCAGCCAGGGGGTTTCATACGCAAAACTGCTCCTCCATGCCAGAATATTGGCAGGAAAGAGAAGGAAAGGTCATCACAGCCCCAGAGCTCCTTCCTTGGCCTGAGCCTGGCTCCCTCTGGGGCAGACAGTGCTGGGAATGGCCCAGGCAGGATCAGGGGGTTTGGGATCCATCCCTGGGAATGCCCAGGCAGGATCAGGGGGTTTGGGATCCATCCCTGGAGATCCCAGCCAGGATCAGGGGGTTTGGGATCCATCCCTGGGAATGCCCAGGCAGGATCAGGGGGTTTGGGATCCATCCCTGGGAATGCCCAGGCAGGATCAGGGGGTTTGGGATCCATCCCTGGAGGGGACTGAGAGCACAGAAAAGCAGCAATGTCTGCACAGCCCATTGTACTTCCTTATGAATGGAAATGTAACAAGTGGGGGGAATCCACAGATTTCAGAGCCAGGGCTTTCCAGGCAGGGAGAAGCAGCAATTTGGGTTTCCCACCTTTGGGTTTACCATGTCAGGGTGATTCAGGTGTCTGAGCCTGGCTGCCCTGGGCAGGGCCTGGCTCTGGGAAGGCAGAGGAAGGGGCTGGGAGGGGCCTTTGCTCCCTTTGATCCCCAGATTCTCACAGCAGTGGGGGCTGCTCTCCTTCTACAGGGGATCCCAGCTCTGCTTTTATTTCCCTGGAATTATTAAAAATATGGATATTGATCTGGTACTGATATCCAACTGTGAGGGACCAAAACTGTCTAACAGTTTAGAGTCAGAAAGTGAATGTTTGTTGTGGGATAATTCCCAAATACACACTGCAATTTACAGGTGATTGCAGAGTCCTTTTATCTATACAGGTACTAAATACCCAAAATACAAATGCATATTCATCACTTTGGTACATCCCATTCCCAATATGGATATTGATCTAGTACTGATATCCAACAGTGACAGACAAAAACTCTCTAACAGTTTAAAATAAAAAAGTGTTTGTTTATTGTGATATAACTCCCAAATACACAGCCAGTTTACAGGTGATTACAGAGTCCTTTTATCTATACAAGTATTGAATACCCAAAACACAAATGTATATTCATAACTTTGGTACATCCCATTCCCTGCTTCGTATAATTCAATTCTTAGTTCAATTATTAGTAATTAGTTCAAAAGATATTAAGTATGGTAATTAGTTCAAAAGCCATTAAGCATGGTAATTAGTTCAAAAGCTATTAAGCATGCATAGTTTGTTCCTTGAAATGGGTCGGTGGTCCCTTTCATGGGGAGGGGTCCCAAAATGAGGAATTAAATGAAGTCTTCCTCGTTCTGACTTTTCTGCCTTTTCAATGCAAGTATGACAAATGAACCCATTGGTAGAACTCCCATTCCTGTTTTCAACTGGTTTCAGAACAGAGGAGGCCACAATTGTGTTATGTTCCTAAAAGCCATTTATCAGTTTCTATATTTTTCATTATAAATCCAGCTAACCAAACATTTTGTTGACAAGCAATCAATTATTAATTAACTACTAACTCTTAACTTCATTAAGGCCTACCCTTTTATTTTAATTAACTCCAATAAAGCTTATCTCTAATTAAAATCTTAGCTCCTCTAAAATCCCTAAATTCCTTAAAGTTTATGTCTCACCCTTTGCCCTGGGTAAAGAGGAGCCTTCTCCACGTCCCCTGTGCTGGGCTGGAGCTCAGGGCCAGCCCTGGGGGACGCTGAGTTTGTCCCCAGAGCAGCCCCGGGTCCCTCCCTGCAGCCCAGCCCAGGCCCTGGCATTGCCACTGCCCTGTCCCCCTGCAGGGCTCTGCCCTGGCACAGCCCCATGGGGAGCCCTGAGCTGCCAGGGGCAGAGCTCCTGCTGCAGCACATCCCTGGGGAGAGCACATCCAAAACACCCAGCACACCCAGCACATCCCTGGGGAGAGCACATCCAAAACACCCAGCACATCCCTGGGGAGAGGACATGGAAAACACCCAGCACATCCCTGGGGAGAGGACATTGAAAACACCCAGCACATCCCTGAGGAGAGGACATTGAAAACACCCAGCACATCCCTGGGGAGAGGACATTGAAAACACCCAGCACATCCCTGGGGAGAGCACCCAGCACACCCAGCACATCCCTGGGGAGAGCACATCCAAAACACCCAGCACATCCCTGGGGAGAGGACATTGAAAACACCCAGCACATCCCTGGGGAGAGCACCCAGCACACCCAGCACATCCCTGGGGAGAGGACATTGAAAACACCCAGCACATCCCTGGGGAGAGGACATCCAAAACACCCAGCACATCCCTGGGGAGAGCACCCAGCACACCCAGCACATCCCTGGGGAGAGCACATCCAAAACACCCAGCACATCCCTGGGGAGAGGACATCGAAAACACCAGCACATCCCTGGGGGAGAGCACCCAGCACACCCAGCACATCCCTGGGGAGAGGACATCCAAAACACCCAGCACATCCCTGGGGAGTGCACATCCAAAACACCCAGCACATCCACTGGGAGAGCACAGCCAGCATTCCCGGCACACCCAGCACATCCACTGGGAGAGCATCCAGTCCATCCCTTTGGAAGGCACACCCAGCACTCCCAGCACACTTTGCACACCCAGCACTCCCAGTCCATCCCCCCGAAGGGATCCCGGGGCTGTCCCGCAGCTCTCGCCGGGCACTCCGAGCTCTCCCTCCCTGCTGCTGCCGCCCCGTAGCCATAGAAACGCCGGGAATTTATAGGAACCACCCGGAGCTTGGCTGGGTCTGAGTGCCAGGAGCAACAGTGCCAGGGCCCCAATGTGCCCGTCCCTGCAGGGTGGCACAGAGCTGTCCCCGCAGGGTGGCACTGAGCTGTCCCTGCAGGGTGGCACAGATCTGTCCCCACAGGGTGGCACTGAGCTGTCCCCACAGGGTGGCACTGAGCTGTCCCCACACGATGGCACAGACCTGTCCTTGCAGGGTGGCACAGACCTCTCCTCAGGATGGCACAGACCTGTCCTTGCAGGGTGGCACTGAGCTGTCCCCCACAGGGTGGCACAGACCTGTCCTTGCAGGGTGGCACAGACCTGTCCTTGCAGGGTGGCACTGAGCTGTCCCTGCACGATGGCACAGACCTGTCCTTGCAGGGTGGCACTGAGCTGTCCCCGCAGGGTGGCACAGACCTGTCCTTGCAGGGTGGCACAGACCTGTCCCCGCAGGGTGGCACTGAGCTGTCCCCACAGGGTGGCACTGAGCTGTCCCCACAGGGTGGCACTGAGCTGTCCCCACAGGGTGGCACAGACCTGTCCCCGCAGGGTGGCACTGAGCTGTCCCCGCAGGGTGGCACTGAGCTGTCCTTGCAGGGTGGCACTGAGCTGTCCCCGCAGGGTGGCACAGACCTGTCCCCAGGGTGGCACTGAGCTGTCGCCAGGGCTCTGCTGGGCTGGGGGACAGCAGTGGCTCCTGTGGGAATCCAGCCTGGATCTGGAGCTCTCTGGAGGGGGATGGGGTCTGCTCCCAGCTGGAGCTGAGGGGGCAGCGTGGTGACATCCAGAAATTGTCACCCCGCAGTGATCTCTGCTGGATTGGCACCAGCAATGCCAACACCTGCTCCTCACCAGCTGCCCCGGGGGCACAGGAGGGTGTTTGGAGCCTTCTGCTCCAGTGGGAAATGGCCTTTCCCTGGCTGGGCTTTGGGGTCCCTTCCCACCCAAACCATCCTGGGATGCTGTGATTCCATGGAAATCTGCTCCCTTTGGGGCCCTCAGTCCATTTGTGCAGTGCTCCAATCCAAAGGTCTGCTTCCAAATATCTCCACATGCAAATTTGCTCTCTAGGATCGAGTTGGAATGTTCCTTCTGGAGCAGGAGCAGGGATTTGAACCAATGTGTAGCATAAGACTCTAAAATTAAACCTGTCTGTGAAGGGAGTGGAGTTCAAAGCCAGGACAGACCAAAGAACCTCAAGTGAACCTGAAACTTTGGAAATAGAAAATAAGCTTTGGATTTTCCCATGTTTTTCCAGGAAGGCACCAGCTCCTCCTGTGTTCTTTAGGCTCCATAAAAAAACCCTGAAGTCAAAACCCAAATAACTCTGAACAAAAAGACAGAACTGCACAGTGAGGGAAGGGTGGGAGGGAACATTTCACCAGCAGCTCTGCTCAAAACAAAGAGGGTTTTCAGCTCCCTGCTCACGAGGAGGACGTGAATAAAGGAATTAAAGCTGGGGATCTTTTCTGTGATCACACAGCTCCAGGAGAGCTGATGAAGTTCTTGGGAGATGCAGAAAGCAGCTGAGAAATGTCAGAGCAATGAAGGCATTTCAGGAGTGGCTGCTCCAAGGAAGTGACAGCAAAGGCTCAGCACAGAAACACAGACTGTGCTGAGCTGGAGCTGGGGTGACAAGGAAAGGGGGAATTAAAAGATAATAATGAGCCAGCTGCTCTTTCCAGTGGCTGCGAATCCTTTGGACATGTTGGAGGAGCCAGAGCTGAGCCTGTGCCAGCCAGGAATCCCTCAAAGGCACCCAGTGCCACCCTGCCATGGCAGGGACACCTCCCATTGTCCCAGGCAGCTGCAAACCCCATCCAGCCTGGCCTGGGCACCTCCAGGGATCCAGGGGCACAGCCAGGGATCCAGGGCACTGCCAGGGATCCAGGGCATTGCCAGGGATCCAGGGCACCTCCAGGGATCCAGGAGCACCTCCAGGGATCCAGGGCACCTCCAGGGATCCAGGGCACTGCCAGGGATCCAGGGCACTGCCAGGGATCCAGGGCACCTCCAGGGATCCAGGGCATTGCCTGGGATGGGCACTGCCAGGGATCCAGGGCATTGCCTGGGATCCAGGAACACTGCCAGGGATGGGCACTGCCAGGGATCCAGGGGCACTGCCAGGGATCCAGGGCACCTCCAGGGATCCAGGGGCACTGTCAGGGATCCAGGAGCACAGCCAGGGATGGGCACTGCCAGGGATCCAGGGCATTGCCAGGGATCCAGGGCACTGCCAGGGATCCAGGGCATTGCCAGGGATGGGCACTGCCAGGGATGGGCACTGCCAGGGATGGGCACTGCCAGGGATCCAGGGCATTGCCAGGGATCCAGGGCACTGCCAGGGATGGGCACTGCCAGGGATGGGCACTGCCAGGGATCCAGGGGCACTGCCAGGGATCCAGGGCACTGCCAGGGATCCAGGGGCACTGCCAGGGATCCAGGGCATTGCCAGGGATCCAGGGCACCTCCAGGGATCTAGGGGCACTGTCAGGGATCCAGGGCACCTCCAGGGATCCAGGGCACTGCCAGGGATCCAGGGCACTGCCAGGGATCCAGGGGCACTGCCAGGGATCCAGGGCACCTCCAGGGATCCAGGAGCATCAGAGTCCCAGGAAAAGCAGAGTTTGTGTTCACACTCAGGGCAGTTCTTGAGCTGTTCCTCACTAAGCTGGGGGGAAGGGGATGATCCCTTTTTATTTGTCATTGTTCTATTCCTTCAATTAAAAACTGAAGCAATCATAAAAGTGTGGTCACATCCCATCTGCTGGTCACATCCCATCTGCTGGTCACATCCCATCTGCCGGGGATTTTCCTGGGGCTTTGTGTCCCTCAGCCCCTGCTGTCCCTCAGTCCCCCCTCACCATTTCCACCCCTTGGGCACAAATCCCCTCCCCCTAAAGCAGACAATTTCCTTGGGAAAGGTAACCTTGAAAGGGACTTTTTTTTTCTGGATAAAGAGTTTCTGTGCATCCTCCAGTCCCAAAGCAGTCCTGACATGGAGCTGGGATGGAGAGGGATCCATACATTGATTTATCCAGGATGTTGGGATCAGTGCAAAGCTGGGTTTAGCTCTTTCCTGAGGGAATTACTGTTCCCTTTTGGACCCAGCTCTGTCCCACTGCACCCTCTGGGTGTTGGGATCAGCTCTCAGTGTTCAGTGCTTTGCTTCCTGCACAGGGGAAAGAGGTGGGGATTGAACTTTGTCTGGGGACACCAAATCAGAGACCAGGGCTGGGGCTGGAGTTGGGAGAGCAGGGCTGGGGTTGGGGAGCAGGGCTGGGGTTGGAGAGCAGAGCTGGGGTTGGGGAGCAGGGCTGGGGTTGGGGAGCAGGGCTGGGGTTGGAGAGCAGGGCTGGGGTTGGGGAGCAGGGCTGGGGTTGGGGAGCAGGGCTGGGGTTGGAGAGCAGGGCTGGGGTTGGAGAGCAGGGCTGGAGTTGGGGAGCAGGGCTGGGGTTGGAGAGCAGGGCTGGGGTTGGAGAGCAGGGCTGGAGTTGGGGAGCAGGGCTGGGGTTGGAGAGCAGGGCTGGGGTTGGGGAGCAGGGCTGGGGCTGGAGTTGGGGAGCAGGGCTGGGGTTTGGAGAGCAGAGCTGGGGTTGGAGAGCCTGGCCACTGAAGGCCACTTCACTTCTCCACATTTTCCACTTCTCAGGGATGAAATATGGGTTTTGACTCCTGAATTTCACTCTGGGCTTGGGCAGGGCAGCAGCTTAGGCAAGGATGGGCTTTCAGCAGCTCAGTGCTTCCAGCAGAGGCTGGAAAGGACCAGGGCAGTGCAGCACCCACAGCTCCCCTGGAGTCAGGCTGGGAGAGCTGGGGAGGAGAAGCTCCAGGGAGAGCTCAGAGCCCCTTGCAGGGCCTGAAGGGGCTCCAGGAGAGCTGGAGAGGGACTGGGGACAAGGATGGAGGGACAGGACCCAGGGAATGGCTCCCAGTGCCAGAGGGCAGGGATGGATGGGAGATTGGGAATTGGGAATTGTTCCCTGGGAGGGTGGGCAGGCCCTGGCACAGGGTGCCCAGAGCAGCTGGGGCTGCCCCTGGATCCCTGGCAGTGCCCAAGGCCAGGCTGGAGCAGCCTGGGACAGCGGAAGGTGTCCCTGTCAGGGCAGGGGTGGCACTGGGTGGGTTTCAGGTCCTTTCCCACCCAAAGCACCCCAGGACTCCATGCCAGGATCTCTGCTGTTCTTTCCACACTCCCTGCTCAGACCCTGCCACAGGAGCTTTTCCAAGCTGTTAAAAAGTCAATGTCAGTCCCTTCCAGGCTGTGCTGAGTCAGGCTCTGCAGGTTCCTGGTCCCTGGGGATCCCTTTTCCTCCCTCACCATCGGGCCGTGCCTGAATCCAGATGTTCAGCAATCTCCAAATTCCTCAGCTCATTAACTGGCATCCAGTCTGACCTGGGAATTTCTGCTGCAGCCTCATTTCTCTGCTCCAAGGTCAGGGACAGGCATTTGAAAACCAACAAGGTTCTTCTTGCAGTGCTTGAGTGTGAATTATTATTATTATTATTATTAGTAGTAGTAGTACTAATTATAAGAATATAACAGCATTATTATTATTTTATTAATATTATTTTTATTTTATTTCATATAAATATTAAATAATAGTAATAATAATAATAATAATAAGTAGTAGTAGTACTACTACTACTATTATTTACTGTTATTATCATCACCATTAGTGCAGTGCTGGGGGATGAGTTTCCTCCCAGGCTGTGGAGCAGATTATGGAGCACCCTGTGCAGGACACAAAGGACAGGGGCAGGAGGGATTATTTTAGCAGAACTATTGGGATGGGAATTGTGCTGTTTGTGGGTTTGCCTTTGCCCATGAGCATCCCGGGATTAGGACTGAGGTTTTTCTCTGGAGACTGAATTTAGGGAAGCAGGACATGGCAACAGACGAGGATCTGCTGAATAAATTGTAAGCACAGAGCAAAAAGTGAAGTTTGCGGTGTTGTGCTGCACGGGGAAAGGCTGGATATGGCCGTGGTAAGCCCGGCTCAGCCAGGCCTGGCCTGGTGCTGGGAAGTCAGGGGCAAGATCAAGGATAAAAGACATCCCTGGATATCCCATCCCAATAAAGAACATCCCTGGATATCCCATCCCCATAAAGAACATCCCATCCCAATAAAGGATGTCCCTGGGTATCACAGCCCAATAAAGGACATCCCATCCCCATAAAGGACATCTCTGGATACCCCATCTCAGTGAAGGACATCCCACCCCAGTGAAGAACACCCCTGGATACCCCATCCCCATAAAGGACATCCCATCCCAATAAAGGACATCTCTGGATATCCCATCCCAATGAAGGACATCCCACCCCAGTGAAGAGCACCCCTGAATATCCCATCCCAATAAAGGATATCCCTGGATATTCCATCCCAATAAGGGACATCACTGGACATCCCATCCCCATAAAGGACATTCCTGGATATTCCATCCCCATAAAGGACATTCCTGGATATTCCATCCCCATAAAGGACATCCCTGGACATTCAATCCCCCCCATAAAGGACATCCCTGGACATCCCATCCCCACAAAGGACATTCCTGGATATCCCACCCCACAAAGGACATCCCCAGGGGTTTATCACAGCAGGCATTAGAACGACACAAACTCTTGCCTGGGAGGGCTCTCAGGTCTTGGCTTTGCCAGGGAAAGGCTCATCCAGGCTGCTCCTTGCCAAGGGATGCTCACCCCATCCATCCTGCACAACTCCAGGGATGCTGCTTTTCCCCATTCCCAGGCAATTCATCCCAGTATTTCACCAGCCCCAGGACAGAAGAGTTTTCCCCAATGTCCAACCAAACCTCCCATGTTAGGAATGAATCCAGGAACGAATCCTGGTTAATCCAAAATCCTCATTTGTCAGGATGGCCACAGGGGCTGCAAAAGGCAGTCCCAGGAGCAGGAGCTGTGTGCTGCAGCTTTTCCTGCAGCTCTGAGCACAGCAGGGATTGAATCCTGAGGCACTCCTGGAAGAGCTGAGGTGAGGGACGGGGTAACTCCTTCCTTTTGCTGCTCTCACTAGGGCACAGCTCAGAGCAGTATTGGATTTGCTGGGAAATATCCCAACAAAAGCAGGAATGATGAATCTGACTCCATGTTCTCAGAAGGCTCATTTATTATTTTATGATCTATATTATATTAAAGAATACTATATCTACTGTACTAAAGAATACAGAAAGGATTCTTACAGAATGCTAAAAAGATAATAATGAAAACTCGTGGCTCTTTGCAGAGTCCTGACACAGCTCAGCCCTGATTGGCCAAAGAGTGAAAACAACTCCCAGCAGAATGCAATGGAACAATCACCTGTGGGTGAACAATCTCCAAACACATTCCACATGTGAGCACAACACAGGAGAAGCAAATGAGATAAGAATTGTTTTCCTTTTCTCTGAGGCCTCTCAGCTTCCCAGGAGGAAAATCGTGGACAAAGAGCTTTTCAGACAATGTGAATGCCACAGAGCAGGGCGAGGAAAAGGTCTGGCAACTCCAGGAGGATCCAGGTGCACAGAGAGGTGAAATGGAGACAGCCACAATAAGCAGCAGATTTTTGGGCTCAGAAATGAAGAAATGTCCTTTTTTCTATCAAGGAAAATCACAGAAATTGCCCTCGAGCAGCTCCTACCCTCAGGCATGAAAAGAGAGGAATTGTTTTCCTCTCCTGCACCTTTCCTGGGACTCTGAACAGCTGAAATCCCAAATCTGTGACTGAGTTATTCTCTCTTCATGTTTCTCATTTGCTTGCCAAGCTTTGGGATACAAAGGGAAATCCAGGAATACAAAATGCTCCAAAATCCCACAAAACACCCAGCAAATGGATAAACACAAACGGGCTCTCCCTTCCAGCAGGACTGGGGTCTCCATTAGCTCCTCAATGCCAGGGCCAATCCCATTATTCCCATTGCCAGAAAGCAGCACAGCCATTCCCTGCCCCATTGTATTTTCTGTGTTTTCTCCCAGCTTCACTAATTCAGTTTGGTGCTTGTGAAAAAAGGGAAAAAAAGATGTTCGTGGAGTAAATCAGGATAAAGGAGTGATTTACAAAAATTGTTCCCTTCTGAAATCCTGAGCTGGGTTTTGTGGGACCCAGAGAGCAATTCCTGCAAACAGATGTGACATTCCAGCCATGGGAATGACCTGGAATTCAGATATCCCATCAATTCCAGAGGAACTGTAAAGCATCTCAGAGCAGCCTGAGTTACAGCACAGCCACCTCCACCAGTGAATTCCATATCCAGCTCATTGCTGTTATTTTTTTCCACATAAATAGATCCTGAAGAGGAATTAATGTGTCCTGGGAACTGCTGACAGCTCTGGCTGAGGAGGAGGAGAGCAGGGAAAGGAATGGGGGCTCTTTTAACAGGCAGCAAAATAAAGAAGGCCTGAGGGAGCAGGGATCCTTTGGGATGGGGTTCAGGCATGGGATGGGCTCTGTGGGGACCCAACTCCAACCCCTGCTCCCTCAAGGGGTGAGGTGGCAGCTCCTCTGACCACCCAGCCCCAAAGCCGTGGCACTGCTGCTGGTTTTGGGGTGCAGCATTTCCCTTCTTCAGTGCTCCAAACCCCAAATGCCCTCAGGCTGCCAGGCAGGTCCAGCCTGGCCATGGCCGAGCAGGAGGTGACCCCGGGGCAGGTCCAGCCCAGCCCAGACTGCGCAGCTTCCTCACAGGGTTTGGGAGTAGGGGATGCCGTGCCCTGCCCTGCCCTGCCCTGTCCCGTTCCAACCTGCTCTCCCCTCCCTTCCCCTGCCCTGCCCCTCCCTGCCATGCCCATCCCTGCCATGCCCCTCCCTGCCATGCCCCTCCCTGCCCAGCCCCATCAGGGGGGGCAGAGCCCCGGCAGCAGCCCCAGCTCCGATCCCACGCCGGTCCAGCAGCAGCACCAGGGTCGGTGCTGTCCCCATTGTCCCCTGCAAGCCCAGCCCCGAGTGTTGCTGCAATCCTGGAGCCAGCCTGGCTGGGCAGGGACTGGGGGAACTGGGATGGGCTCCTGGAGCCTCTCTGCAAGGTGGGAATGGGCACCTGTTGGGGAAGATGGAACAGGAAAGCCTTACAAATATGATTGCCTGGCAAAAGATTTTGAGAATATGGAAACCATCAGTGAGATTGAAATGAAAGCAAGCTTTGAGATCCCTCAGTTAGTGAGCAACTGGGAAACAATGGTGTGGCCAGCTGAAGGTGATCCCCTTTTGATGGAACAACACCCTCTGCTTGCAGACAGGCCCAAGGGTCAGAGCAGACCCTGCCAGCTTGGCAGAAGGGGCCCAAAGAGGAGTTTTTAGGGTTTAAAATGGAACACAGTATGGTAATGTAATGATTCTTATAGGGTGTATGGAAATGCTGTAGGATTTGTATCTTGCACTAGATTGGTCAGTGAGAATCAGAATATTCAACACAGAAGAAGATTTATTGTATTGGAACAGGAACTTTGCTCTCTTGCCTCTCTCACCCTCTCATCCTCTCTCCCCCTCTCTTCTCTCAGTCCTGCTCTGAGCTGTGGCTGGCAGCTCCCAGCAGGGCCCTGCACCCAGGCCCTTTGCAATAAACCCCAAGTTCCACAGCCTGGCTGCAGAGATCTCTTGTCTCCTTCCATCCCCACTGTGCTACTCCCCAATGCTCCTACAGGCACCCCCAGGCTGCCCTGGCCCAGAGAAATCCATGGAATTCCATGCAAACATCTCCCACAGCTCCGGGTGTCCCCCAAAGTTCTGCTCCAAGCCTTGGCCACACCTCCCCCAGAGCTGGTAGGAAAGGGCAGAGGCACAAAAGGAAAGGCAAAACACAATTCCTGTCCTTTGGGAGCCTCAGTCTTTTGGAATTCATTTTCCTTTCACATCAGAATGAACAGAGAAATTCAGAAATCCTTCCCCAAGCGGAAATTTCATTTTGGAAATGTCAGAACCCTCGCCTGGAAATGCTTCATTCTCCAACACTGAAGCAGGAGGATTTGAAAAAGCAAATGTAATCTATAAATATGAGGATACTCCTAAAATATGGATCCCATTCCATATTAATGAAATTCCTATTACACCTCACTGTGTTCCATTAAAACAACAGCAAAAACCCTGAGTTAAATCCAACAAAAGCTGGAATTTAGGTGCCCCATTTTGAGCAGAGATTATTTCCACTTCCAAGGGTGACTCTTCCCTCATTAGAGCTTCCCATTTTGGAAAAAGAAGTGGTTTTTTTTCCCCAAAATCCAGTACAGGTTGTAGCAATAGCTCCAATTCCTCTCAATGCTCCCAGCCTCAGGAATGTTCACTCAGGGTGGGAGGGTTGGTGATGTGGGTGGGGGGTGAAGGGAAGCAGGAGAGGAGCAGAGAGGTTTCAGCCTCTCCTAAATTCAGAAATTCCCTTTTAGACTCTCTGCTAGGAGAGCCTCCATGGACCCCACACCCTCCTGGATGAGACCTTCCCCAAACCCAGGAGCCCAAGGGTTGTTGTTTAAAGGGGACACCTTAAAATGAATTATAAAATTAACAATAAAGGGACACATTAAAGGGACAATCTCTGCCTGGGAAGGACCCAGGCTGAGGGCTCTGAGCTGCTGAGGGAGGAATTTGCTCCCCTTGGAAAGGCCAGGCTGGACTCTGGGGCTTGGAGCACTCTGGGAAGTGGAAGGTGCCCCTGCCATGGCCCTGAGTGGGCTTTAGGGTCCTTCCAACCCCAACCATTCTGTGATTCCATGAAAGGTTTCCTGGAGCTGGCTGAGAAACGTTCCAGCTGGGTGGGATAATCCAGCAGGGCCCCTGCAGCAGCTCAGCAGAGCCCAGGCTGGGAAAGGTGAGGCAGGGATCCAACACCCACTGCCAGTGCAGGCAGGAGGGACACTGAGCCTGATCTCCCGATTCAGCTGCCAAATCCCCCAGGATCCCAGAGCCCCTGGTGCTTCCCACAGGATCCCAGAGCCCCTGGTGCTTCCCCCAGGATCCCAGAGCCCCTGGTGCTTCCCCCAGGATCCCAGAGCCCCTGGTGCTTCCCACAGGATCCCAGAGCCCCTGGTGCTTCCCACAGGATCCAGTTCCTTCCCACAGGATCCCAGAGCCCCTGGTGCTTCCCACAGGATCCAGTTCCTTCCCACAGGATCCCAGTGGCCCTGCTCCTTCCCAGTTCCCCTGCTCCTTCCCACAGAATCCCAGCTCCCCTGCTTCTTCCCACAGGATCCCATTTCCTTCCCCCAGGATCCCAGTTCCCCTGCTCCTTCCCAGTGCCCCTACTCCTTCTCACCCCCCTGTTGCTTCCCCCAGTTCCCCAGTTCCTTCCCACAGGATCCCAGTTCCCCTGCTCCTTCCCAGGCTTTGGGGACTCTGCCTGAGGGAAGGGAAATCCCATAATGATGTTTCAGAGCCTCGCTCAGCCTCGCTGCTGCTCCAGCCCGGAGAGGCAATTCCATCTTTTCCAAAGCAGTGTTTGGGCTGTGTTTATGTGGAGGACACAGAAACAATTGAAGTGTAACAGCCTGAGTGTTCCTGAGCTCATTTCTGCTTGCTGGGGCCGCTGTGTTTGTGTGTTCAGGCCACTAAATCACCCCTGGGCTCCCCTCCCTCCTCAGCACCGGCCCTTTATGGCAGCCCCGGGCTCTGGATGGGAGATTAACTTTTACAGGGATGCCTCAACCCAGTTCTGTGTGACTGCTGGGTGTGCTGCAGAATTCCAGCCCCACAGGAAAAACTGCACACCAGGAAATGCTGACAGGGCTGGGGAATGGGGGAATGTCCCAGAGCAGGTCCAGGGAGTGTCACACACCATCCCATGGAATGTCACACACCATCCCATGGAATGTCACACACAATCCCAGGGAATGTCACACACCAGCCCCAGGGAATGTCACACACCTTCCCAGGGAATGTCACACACAATCCCAGGGAATGTCACACACCATCCCCATGGAATGTCACACACCATCCCAGGGAATGTCACACACCATCCCAGGGAATGTCACACACAATCCCAGGGAATGTCACACATCTTCCCCAGGAATGTCACACACCATCCCCAGGGAATGTCACACACCTTCCCCATGGAATGTCACACACAATCCCAGGGAATGTCACACACCATCCCCATGGAATGTCACACACCATCCCAGGGAATGTCACACACCATCCCAGGGAATGTCACACACCTTCCCCATGGAATGTCACACACCTTCCCCAGGGAATGTCACACACCATCCCCAGGGGATGTCACACACCTTACCCAGGGAATGTCACACACAATCCCAGGGAATGTCACACACCAGCCCCAGGGGATGTCACACACCATCCCAGGGAATGTCACACACCATCCCCAGGGAATGTCACACACCATCCCAGGGAATGTCACACACCATCCCCATGGAATGTCACACACCTTCCCCAGGGAATGTCACACACCTTCCCCAGGGGATGTCCCAGAGCAGCCCCAGGGAATGTCACACACCATCCCAGGGGATGTCACACACCTTACCCAGGGGATGTCACACACCAGCCCTAGGGAATGTCACACACAATCCCAGGGAATGTCACACACCTTCCCCAGGGGATTTCACACACCAGCCCCAGGGGATGTCACACACAATCCCAGGGAATGTCACACACCTTCCCCAGGGGATTTCACACACCAGCCCCAGGGGATGTCACACACAATCCCAGGGAATGTCACACACCAGCCCCAGGGAATGTCACACACCAGCCCCAGGGGATGTCACACACCAGCCCCAGGGGATGTCACACACAATCCCCAGGGAATGTCACACACCATCCCCAGGGAATGTCACACACAATCCCAGGGAATGTCACACACCAGCCCCAGGGGATGTCCCAGAGCAGCCCCAGCTCCCTGAGGACCAAAGGTCTCCAGCAGCACCTCGGCTTGGAGCAGGAATTTGGGAAAGGGGGAACAGGGAAGTGCTGAGAACTCCTTTAATCCATGTTTAATAATTTCACTGCCAGGGATTGCCTCCTTGGCACCTCCTGACTGGGATGTGTGCTGTAATAAATTAGGCACAGACTGGAAATGAAGGCTGTGGCACCAGGAATTTTTCAGGGAATTTTCCTTTTGTTGTTTTTGTCTGCACCAAACAATTCCAGCTTGTGACCCCAGTAAGAGGCAGAGCTGAAGCCCTGCTTGGCTCAAAATTTCTTTCAATAAAATTGTTGCCACAGTCCAGGTATTTAATATTTTAAAATAAGATTATCTGGGCACCAAATCAGGGTATCACTGGTCAAAAAATAGAGTTTATTTAGATTAAGAAATAAAAATGTGTGGTATTCACATGCCTTCTGAACAGAGAGAAGCTGTGAGAGAAGCAGAGAAAAGAATGATCAAAACAATTCTTACATCATTTGCTGCTCCTGGTGTTTGCACATGAGGAATGTGTTGAGAAGGTTGTTTACCTGAAGGAATTGGGTAATTAGATTCTGGTAGAGATTGTTGATGTTAATTAACTATCAGGTCCAAGCTGTGTAGACTGTCAGTCTAGAGACAGCTGTGAGTTAGTAGTTAGTTAGTGACAGTTGTTAGTGGAATATTCTGTGCTATAGTATGATATAGTATAATAAAGCAATTAATTAATGAGTGATAGTTCCTGTTAGTGGAATAGTCTGTGATATAGCTATAATATAATATAATATAGTATAATAAAGTAATTAATTAAACCTCTGATATCAAGGAGTTCTGCACATCATTCTTCCCAGACATCAGGCATGGTGGCACCGACAGAAATGAAGAGGCTGAAACCAAAGCCAAGTGCAGCCTTTGGATGGATCCCTGCCTGGATCCCCCCAGGAGCAGGAATTGTGCTGGCTTTGGATGGATCCCTGCCTGGATCCCCCCAGGAGCAGGAATTGTGCTGGCTTTGGATGGATCCCTGCCTGGATCCCCCCAGGAGCAGGAATTGTGCTGGCTTTGGATGGATCCCTGCCTGGATTCCCCCAGGAGCAGGAATTGTGCTGGCTTTGGATGGATCCCTGCCTGGATTCCCCCAGGAGCAGGAATTGTGCAGCCTTTGGGTCAATCCCTGCCTGGATCCCCCCAGGAGCAGGAATTGTGCTGGCTTTGGGTCAGTCCCTGCCTGGATTCCCCCAGGAGCAGGAATTGTGCTGGCTTTGGGTCAATCCCTGCCTGGATCCCCCCAGGAGCAGGAATTGTGCTGGCTTTGGGTCAATCCCTGTCTGGATCCCCCCAGGAGCAGGAATTGTGCTGGCTTTGGGTCAGTCCCTGTCTGGATCCCCCCAGGAGCAGGAATTGTGCTGGCTTTGGATGGATCCCTGCCTGGATCCCCCCAGGAGCAGGAATTGTGCTGGCTTTGGATGGATCCCTGCCTGGATTCCCCCAGGAGCAGGAATTGTGCTGGCTTTGGGTCAATCCCTGCCTGGATCCCCCCAGGAGCAGGAATTGTGCTGGGTGTGTTGAATCCCAGCAGTTTTGCCCCAGCTCCCTGTGCAGAGCTGTCCTGGTGCAGAGCTCAGCTCCTCCCTGAGCTCAGTCCCCAGGCCCTGCAGGGAGCATCAGCAGAGGCTCAGGAGCCTGAGCAATGGGGTCAGTTAAACACAGATCCTTGTGGCCCCCTGTTAACCTCCTCACAACCAGGGATTGCTCCCTGATCCCTTTTCCCTGTTCCCCCTTGTGAAAAATGCCAATCACTTGTTTTAAAATTTTAAAAGTTTAATAGTAATAAAATGGTTATAAAAATAGTGATAGAATTAAAGTAATAAAAATTTGGACAGTTGGGATTAGGACAATATGAGACAATAAAAACAAAGAGTTATGGACAGTCCAGGTACCTTTTCTGGGCAAAATAAGCCTGAAAAAGGACCCACATTAACAGAGGATTAACCCTCCAAAGCAATAACCTGTTGCATATTCATACACCTCATCCATGATGCATAAATTCCATTCAAACACAGGATTCTGTCTGGGCAGTGTCAGCTTCTTCCTCTGAATCCTGAGAGCATCTTCAGGGCTGAGCCTCTTCTTCAGGGAAGAACTCGATAAGAGAGCAATAAATTCTCTTTCTCTGAAAGATTCAGGTGTCCTGTGGCTGCTGTCTCACTGCGAGTCCTTTCTCCAAGAAGTATCTTCCATAGCACAGTTCCTATTTTAACCTTATGTTATAACCTAAAACTATATTTAACACACTACTTTAAAAAAATAATACAGCATAACTTTCTAACATAACACATATAATATTCATTTTAATACTCCTGAAAAGCCAATCATAAAATACACATTTTTCACACCCCTCATTCCTGCAGCTCATCCCCCCTGCCCACAGTTCCTCACCAGGAGCTCCTCCTCAGGAGCACTGGGGAAATCCATTTATCCCAGTGAGACCCTGTGGGGCTGCATCCACAGCACTTCAGTAGCACCGGGGGTTTGGGAGGACGAGGAGTCTCAGGTCTTCTTGCTAGTCAGAGTGACTTCAAGAAATGTTAGAAAGTCTTTTTTCTTAGCTTGGCACTTGAAGAAGGAGCCAGAGCTCTTCATTTCTCGTTCTCAAGGTTGTTTATTTTATCTTATCTATAAAATTATTTCTCTTGTTTTGCTGAGGTCTGCTCAGCAGGACAGTCCAGGCACTCTGCCTGCCCCGGGGCAGTGTTATGTCTTTATACCAAAAATTACATCTACAATGTTTACAATTAATTTCTAATATCTATCACCTATGTTAGACAGTGAACTTCTACTCTAAACCAATCTAAAAGTGCCACCATCACAGCAGAACATGGAGGCCAAGAAGAAGAAGAAGAAGAAAGGCTGGACATGCCCAGATCTCTCTATCTTGCTTCTTGAATCTCTATTCTAAAAAACTCTAAAATCTACTTTTTTACTTCAAGATAAATTCACTACTATTCTACTTAACTCACAGGGCTTCTGTTCCAAGGTTGTTGGACACAACCCCTGTGAGAGCTGGAGGAAAAACTCAGCAGAAAGGGACACTGAAATCAGGCAGAGAGAAAGTCCCTGACACAGTTTTGGGTATGGAAAAGGATTCCCTCGGGTGCTGTCTTGGTCACCAGGGCAGAGATCAGTGCCCAAGGGCTCTGGGACAGAGGAAGGGAGGTGGATTCAGTGTCTGCTCCAGATCCTGCTTGGTCCTGGATGCTGCAGATCCTGAGGGCTTGCAGACCTTCATCTAAGGTTGGTAACTCGCTCTGTGGGTCATAATCAAAACCACAGAGGCATCTTGGGCTGTGTGCCAGGGTCTCTGAGCTCCGTGGCAGGGTCTGGGGATGTCCTGGGTTCTGACAGAGGAGGGGCCTTGCCTTCCTCCAGAAGGGGCTGGTTCTGGCTCTGGTGACTCCACAAGGTACAGGGGACCTGAGGGAAATGTTCTGCCAAGTTCAATTCCAGCTTGGGAATGACCAGAGAGTACCAGGGAATTATTCAGGACTGTTGGGAGGGGGGAGCCTTAGGGGGAGCTGGAGAAGGCAGAGAGGGCCCCCCAGCTTTCCTTTACAGGGGCTGCAAAACCCCTGCAGCTGCAAGTGCAGCTCAAACCAGGCCAGTTATTGAATCTCTCCCAAAATCCTTCATTGGGAAGGCATCAGGAGGCGCTGCTGGAGCAGCAACCCCTTCTCTGCCCCCAGCCTGGCACAGGAGGATGGCACTGCCATTCCCAGGCTGCTCCAAGAGCAGGAGGAGCTGCCTGGGGATTTGTCCATCCCTCCCAGAGCTGGTCATTAATGACCCCCTGCTCCTGCTCCTTTTCTCCTCCTGGCTGCCCTCAGGATCTGCAGCATCCAGGACCAAGCAGGATCTGGAGCAGACACTGAATCCACCTCCTTTCCTGTGTCCCAGAGCCCTTGGGCACTGATCTCTGCCCTGAGAACCAGGACAGCACCCAAAGGAGTGGGTGCTTTTCCATACCCAAAACTGTGTCAGGGACTTTCTCTCTGCCTGATTTCAGCGTCCCTTTCTGCTGAGTTTTTCCTCCAGCTCTCACAGGGGTTGTGTCCAACAACCTTGGAACAGAAGCCCTGAGAGGAACCCCTGAGGGAGCTGGGGGTGCTCAGCCTGGAGAAAAGGAGACTCAGGGGTGCCCCCATCACTCTGCAGCTCCTGAAAGGTGCCTGTGCTCAGCTGGGCTGGGCTCTTTGTCCAGCAGCACTGACACAACCAGAGCACAAAGCCTCGAGCTGCACCAGGGGAAATACAGGGTGGATAGCAGGAAAAACTTTTTTACAGAAAGGTGATGAAGTTCTGGAATGGCTGCCCGGGGAGGTGGTGGAGTCCCCATCCCTGGGTGTGTTTATCAAAGCCTGGATTGGCACTGGGTGCCAGGGTTTAGCTGAGGTGTTGGGGCTCGGTTGGACTTGATGACCTTTAGGGCCTCTTTCAACCCAGTGATTCTGTGAATCTGGGGGAATATTGGGAATTCCCAGGGACTGGGGAGGTGGTGGAGTCACCATTCCTGGATGTGTTTAACAAAGCCTGGATGTGGCACTGGGTGCCAGGGTTGTGTTGAGGTGTTGGGGCTGGGTTGGACTGGGTGATCTTGGAGGTCTCGTCCAACCCAGTGATTCTGGGAATTCTGTGATTTCACAACCATGAGGAAATTCCCTATAATGAGGTGACATCCTTGTCCTTGTGAGCAGGGAGGGGACAAGAGACCTGCTGGGGTTGTGTCAGGGGGATTTGGGATGGATTTCAGGGAAAGGTTCATCCCCAGAGGTGCTGGCACTGCCCAGGCTCCCCAGGGAGTGGTCCCAGAGCTCCAGGAGGGCTTGGACAGCACTGCCAGGGATGCCCAGGGTGGGATTGATGGGATCCTGGACAGGAACAGGGGCTGGACTGGGTGATCCTGGGGTCCCTTCCAGCTCAGGATGCTCCCTGACTGCCCAGCAGCCACTCTCAGCCTTTCCCACCCCCATCCCCAGGGAAGCTGAAGTGGTTTCTCAGGAGCAGCTGCAAACCTGGGGGAGTTTCTACTCAGGGATAAATTTAAAAAGTGCTGCTGGTTCCAGTCCAATTTGGATGAGAATCAACAAGCAAAAGGGGAAAAAAAAAAAAAAAAAAAAAAAGAGGAATTTCTTACAAATTTCCTTTTGGCCACCTCCAACTCCTCAGGGGTGGGATGAATTTGGGGTGCTGCTTTTCACTTTCTGCTGGAGGACAATCCTTGAAGGCAAGAGAAATGTGCATGGAGAGGATCTGACACCTTTGCTGTCCTGTGTGTGATTTGTCCCCTCAGGACCCTGCCTGGGTGGGTGCTCAGCAATCCCTGAGGCTGCTGGGCTTTCCTGGGCACAGCCAAGGGCTGTCCCCATCCCTGTCCCTGTCCCCATCCCTGTCCCTGTCCCCATCCCTGTCCCTGTCCCTATCCCTGTCCCTGTCCCCATCCCTGTCCCCATCCCTGTCCCCATCCCTGTCCCCATCCCTGTCCCTGTCCCTGTCCCCATCCCTGTCCCCATCCCTGTCCCCATCCCCATCCCTGTCCCTGTCCCTGTCCCTGTCCCTGTCCCTGTCCCTGTCCCTGTCCCTTCCCTGGGGCCCAAGGACCAGGCGGGAGCTCTGGGGGAACTCTGGCAGCTTCCAGAGCCTGGATGGGAAGAGCCCAGAGGCCATGGAGAGGCCAGGTGGTGCTGTTTGTCCCCAGGGCAGCACTGGCTGTCTCTAAGGAAGCACTGGCTGTCCCCAGGGAGCACTGACTGTCCCCAAGGGAGCACTGGCTGTCCCCAGGGAAGCACTGGCTGTCCCCAAGGGAGCACTGGCTGTCCCCAGGGAAGCACTGGCTGTCCCTAGTGAAGCACTGGCTGTCCCTAAGGAAGCACTGGCTGTCCCTAGTGAAGCACTGGCTGTCCCCAGGGAAGCACTGGCTGTCCCCAAGGGAGCACTGGCTGTCCCCAGGGAAGCACTGGCTGTCCCCAAGGGAGCACTGGCTGTCTCTAAGGAAGCACTGGCTGTCCCCAGGGAGCACTGACAGTCCCCAAGGGAGCACTGGCTGTCCCTAGTGAAGCACTGGCTGTCCCCAGGGAGGTATTGGCTGTCCCCAAGGAAGCACTGGCTGTCCCCAAGGAAGCACTGGCTGTCCCCAGGGAAGCACTGGCTGTCCCTAAGGAAGCACTGGCTGTCCCCAGGAAGCACTGGCTGTCCCTAGTGAAGCACTGGCTGTCCCCAGGAAGCACTGGCTGTCCCTAGTGAAGCACTGGCTGTCCCTAGTGAAGCACTGGCTGTCCCCAGGAAGCACTGGCTGTCCCTAAGGAAGCACTGGCTGTCCCCAGGGAGCACTGGCTGTCCCCAGGAAGCACTGGCTGTCCCTAGTGAAGCACTGGCTGTCCCTAGTGAAGCACTGGCTGTCCCCAGGAAGCACTGGCTGTCCCTAAGGAAGCACTGGCTGTCCCCAGGGAGCACTGGCTGTCCCCAGGAAGCACTGCCTGTCCCTAGTGAAGCACTGGCTGTCCCCAGGGAGCACTGGCTGTCCCTAGTGAAGCACTGGCTGTCCCTAAGGAAGCACTGACTGTCCCCAAGGAAGCACTGGCTGTCCCTAGTGAAGCACTGGCTGTCCCTAAGGAAGCACTGACTGTCCCCAAGGAAGCACTGGCTGTCCCTAAGGAAGCACTGGCTGTCCCCAGGAAGCACTGCCTGTCCCTAGTGAAGCACTGGCTGTCCCCAAGGAAGCACTGACTGTCCCCAAGGGAGCACTGACTGTCCCCAAGGAAGCACTGGCTGTCCCCAAGGGAGCACTGGCTGTCCCTAGTGAAGCACTGGCTGTCCCCAGGGAGGTATTGGCTGTCCCCAAGGGCTCCTAGGGTAGGGAAGTGACCCCCAGGACACAGCTGGGCAGGTTTGGGAGCTCCAAGCCCTGGGATTTGCTGTTTCCCAGGAGCTGGGAGGGGCAGGGAGGCCAGAGCTGGGGGAAAGGGTCCCTGTGTGCTCACCAGGACACACAGAGGGGATCTGATGGATGACAGAGCAGGGAATTAATTTCAAGGTCTGTTGAGAACAGGGAGGGAAAGGAAGGAGGGGATCGATTCCTGCCAAAGGAATAAAATCCAGCAGCAGGAACATCTCATTTCCTGGGTGCTCAGGGGGCTCAGGAGGCACCTGAGGTCGATCCAGAGGCTCCCTGGGTGAGATGAATGGCTGGGAGCAGCTGGGGAAAATGGGAGTTTGTATAGAAAACAAAGATGTAGAGTAGGGGTGAGCTGAGAGTGGGATCAGGCCGTGGGCTGGGAGGGATTCAGGGGGAGCCAGGGCAGTCAGAGCCCAGGGCTATGGAGAGCCTGGGGCTGGGAAGGCTTTCCAGGGAGATGGGAAGGTTCAGAGAGCAGTTTCTGCCCTTGGAGCTGCCTATGGCCCACGTTTCCATCTTGGAAAGAAGTTTTTCCCTCAGTATCCAAATGAAAATGAACACCAGAAAGCAAAATGAATATTTGGTTTAGGGAGTCTTGAACTCCCCAAGAAATTCATCAACATCAATAAAGGCATTGTGGAGCCGGTGGAAATTGTATTTACACTCCATTTCCAGCAGAAGAAAAGGATTCTGAGCATTCCACGGGAGGTTTGGTCCTTGGGGAGACGGGGATGCTGCAAACAAGGATTCACCTGGGGGCTCTGCACAGTGCTGTGCTGGTGACAGTGCAGGTGACAGTGCTGTGCTGGTGACAGTGCAGGTGACAGTGCAGGTGACAGTGCTGTGCAGGTGACAGTGCAGTGCAGGTGACAGTGCTGTGCTGGTGACAGTGTTTTAGGGGTGACAGTGCTGTGCAGGTGACAGTGCTGTGCTGGTGACAGTGCAGGTGACAGTGCTGTGCTGGTGACAGTGTTTTAGGGGTGACAGTGCTGTGCAGGTGACAGTGCTGTGCTGGTGACAGTGTTTTAGGGGTGACAGTGCTGTGCAGGTGACAGTGCAGGTGACAGTGCAGGTGACAGTGCAGTGCTGGTGACAGTGCTGTAGGGGTGACAGTGCTGTAGGGGTCACAGTGCTGTGCTGGTGACAGTGTTTTAGGGGTGACAGTGCAGTGCAGGTGACAGCCACACCGAGGTCACTGCCCAGTCCCCAGGGTCTGACACCCTGCCCAGGCCCAGCAGTGACAAATGGGAGCACACAGGACCTGAGGGAGGTCATTCCTGGGCCATGCTCTGCAAATCTGCTTTGCCACAGCTTTTGAGCCTGGCTCTGCAATCTCTCTTTATCTCTACAGGTTAAAAATTCATTCCATTCTCCCCATCTCTGAAACAAAACCTGCCAGACAAAAGTGAACCACTCAGGCCATTATTTCCCCGTGCAGTCAGCACAGAAAGGACATTTATAATGTAGGAAGCAGGGGAGAATTGTCTGCCACTGCTCAAAAATATCTCCTCCATTTCAAACATGACTTTATTGTTTCTTTTCTTGTTGTTTCTTTCTTTTTTCCCCCTAATGCAAGCGAATCCTGCAGGCAGCAGCCTGGTCCTGCCCAGGGCAGCTCCATCTGAGCTGTGAGTCAGAGAGCATGGGGCAAAAATAGCCTTGATGATGTAATTAATGAGTATTTTCAGAGCAGGGACAAAGGACTGCAGATGAAGTCACTGGGCCTGATGGCACTTCCTGGCTGCTGCTTTGCCTAATGCAGCCTTTGGGTTTAATTCAGTGTTCTGTGCTGCTGGAGGTTCAGAATCTCTGCTGTTCCTCCCTTCCCAAAGTGGGGCTGCTCAGCTGCAGGGAGAGAACTCTGAGCAGAGACTTCTGAAATGCTGAGAAGGCTTTGCAGGAGCACAGGAATCATCCTGGAAGGGAAAGGAAGGATTGGAGCAGAGCTGAGGGAGCTGGGAAGGGGCTGAGCCTGGAGCAAAGGAGGCTCAGGGGGCCCTTGTGGCTCTGCACAGCTCCTGCCAGGAGGGCACAGCCGGGGGAACAAGGACAGGAGGAGAGAGAGGGAACGGCCTCAGGATGGCCAGGGCAGGTTGGATTGGATATTGAGAAAATTCCTGCTGGAAAGGGGTGCCCAGCCCTGGCACAGCTGCCCAGGGAGGTTTGCAGTCCCCACCCCTGCAGGGATTTAAACCCCTGTGGCTGTGGCACTTGGGGACATGGGCAGTGTGGCCCTGGCAGTGCCGGGCATGTTGGCTCCATGATCCTGAAGGTCTTTTCCCACCTGAATGACTCCATGGCTTCAGCAATGTCATTTTTAGGGCTCTGGTGGCTCAGACAAAGTTCAGATCCCAGAGCCACCCTGCCCTTTACCAAAGAGTTTCCAATTACCAGCACTTACCTGAAAATACCCCAAAAGAGCCCCTTTCCCTGCTGGATCCTTGATGCTCTGCAAACAGAAAAGCTCTTCCCTCCTTCCTGAGCCAGGCCCAGCCACAGCAGAGAATTCCCAACCAGCCCCAGACAGCTGATTGGGAATCTGGGAAGTTTCTCTGGGAACAAATGTCCAGATTGCTCTGACTGACCCTGGGAAGCTGCTCTGGGGAGACTTTGCTGAGGGAGGCAAAAAAACCCATTTAGGGCTGACAGTGGAGCTTTTCGTCCATTGCAAAGCCTCCTGCAGGGGGAAATTTTCTGGTGCCAATCCCTACAAAGAGTTCTGCAATTGTTCCAGGTGGGGCAAAGCACTTTTCATGTCTAAAAGGAGCCAGTTTGATCCTCTCACTGCCTCACTCAGCATTTTGGGGGATTCTCTGGAAGACTTTGCAGTGCAGGCTGGAAAACCCCAGAGGGCTGGAGAGGCTCCTGTCCTGTGCCTCAAACCTGGCAGCAGCAGCCAAATCAGCAGCAGGACTTTGATGGGCACAGGGGAAACTTCCACTGCACAGTTCTGGTGTTTGGAGTGGATTTTAAGGAATCTCTTGAGTCCCACGTGGTTCCTTCCCTCAGGACATCCCAAGCCAGCCCCTCCCTGGCCCCTGGACTGTACCTCAGTGTCTTGGTTTGGAAAGCCAGGTGTCTGCTAAGGAAGGCAGAACAGACCAGATTCCTCCCCTGAAATGGAGAATGTAAACCCTCCCCACCCCTCCCAATTGCTATGAATTTTAAATTAAGGGGCTCTCAGGCAAAAAATATGGGAGCAGGAAATAACAGATCTTTAATAGGGAAGAAAAAATAAAATAAAATAAACAATGCAGTACACAAGAACAACACTGACAGAGTCAGAACCCAACCTGACACCCTGTGGGTCAGGGTGTTAGTAGCAATCTTATTGGAAATGTGGCTGCAGCCCTCACCTGGAACACTCAGTCCTTCCCCCTCTGCAGGTGATGCCTTTCTTTTCCAAGTTAATTTCTTGAGTTTCCATAATGTCCTGGATTTTTTCCTAATTAAAATGATCCCACAGGACTGGCTCACCTGGAAGGCCCTAATGTGAAATCTCAGGTCACTTCCAATACAGGAGAGCATTCTGTGGGAGCAGAGAGCTCCAGGGCAGCTGAGCAGTGCCCAGGAAGGGGAGCAGGGCCTCCCTCAGCTACAGCTGAGCCCAGAGGCACCCAGAGGGGGAGCACTGCACTGATTTCACAGGGTCATGGAATGGATTGGGTTGGAAAGGACCTTAAAAATCACCCAGTGCCAGCCCTGCCATGGCAGGGACACCTCCCACTGTCCCAGGCTGCTCCAAGCCCCAATGTCCAACCTGGCCTTGGGCACTGCCAGGGATCCAGGGGCAGCCCCAGCTGCTCTGGGCACCCTGTGCCAGGGCCTGCCCACCCTCCCAGGGAACAATTCCCAATCTCCCATCCAGCCCTGCCCTCTGGCACTGGGAGCCATTCCCTGTGTCCTGTCCCTCCATCCCCTGGAAATCCTCTCTCTCCAGGTTTCCTGTGGCTCCCTCAGGCCCTGCAAGGCCACAGTGGGGTCACCCCTGGTCTCCTCTCCAGGTGAGCACCCCCAGCTCTCCCAGCAGAGCTGCTCCATCCCTGGGATCACCCTGGAGCCTCCCTGGGCTCTGCAGCAGCTCCAGGTCCCTGCTGTGCTGGGCTCTGCAGGTGGGGTCTCACCTGTGTGGCACAGGGGACAGTCCCTGCCAGGGCTGTGGCTGAGGCGGCCCAGGGGCTGCAGGGACCCTCAGCAAAGCTCTCCAGGTATCCCCTCGCTCCATTTCCCCCGCGGAAAGGCCAGGACAGGGTTTGGACACGCTCTGGGTCCATCCCCAGCTGCTCCTCAGGCCCAAGGCCACCAGCCAGGGGCCAGCAGCTCCAGGCAGCAGCAGCAGCACATCCATCCCTGGCTGGGACTGCCTGCCCAGCTCCTGCTGCCTTTCCCCAGCCCCTGCTGCCTCCCCAGTTGTAGGAATGACAGGGGTAGGATGGTCAGGACAGAGATGAGAGATCTCTGCAGCCAGGGCTTGGAACTTGGGGTTATTGCAAAGGGCCTGGGGCAGGGCCCTGCTGGGAGCTGCCAGCCACAGCTCAGAGCAGGCCCCAAAGAGGAGCCCCAAAGACAGAGAGACAGAGTGAAGAATAAAAGCAAGAGGGTAAGAGAGCCTGAGGTTCCCGTTCCATTACAATAAATCTTCTTCTGTGTTGAATATTCTCATTCTCACTGACCAATCTAGTACAAGATACAAATCCTACAGCATTTCCATACAGCCTATAAGAATCACTACATTACCATACTGTGTTACATTTTAAACCCTAAAAATTCCTCTTTGGGCCCCTTCTGCCAAGCTGGCAGGGTCTGCTCTGACCCTTAGACCTGTCTGCAAGCAGGGGGTGTTGTTCCATCCAAAGGGGATCACCTTCAGCAGCCACACCATTGTTTTCCAGTTGTTCAGTAACTGAGGGATCTCAAAGCTTGCTTTCATTTCAATCTCGCTGATGGTTTCCATATTCTCAACATCTTTTGGCAGGCAATCATATTGATAAGGCTTTCCTGTTTCATCTTCCCCAACACCTCTCGTATTTTGTGTTGCTGGAATGTCTCCTGAGGTATCAGAAAGTCTTTTTTCCCAGCCCCGTTCTCAAGGAAGAAGTTGAGATTCCTCAGCTCTGGTTCTCAAGGTTGTTTATTCTCTGTTATCTATAACATTCTTTCTCTGACCTGCTGAGATCTGTCCAGCACGTTGGGTTGAGGCACTCTGACTGCCCTTGGGGCAGTGTTAGCTTGTTATACTAAAAACTACATGTACTTTGTTTACAATAATTTTCCAATACCTATCACCTATGTTAGACAGTCTGTCTCCACTCTAAACCAATCCAAAAGTGCCACCATCACAGCAGAAGAGGCTGAGAAGAAGGAGAGAAAGACAGAACACGCCCAGATTCCTCCATCTTGCCTCTTGAACCCCCATTCTAAAATCCCCAAAATTCTACATTTCCACCCAGTGATAAATTCACTGTCATTCTATTCAAACTCTTGTGGCTTGTAACTCCTCACACAAGGTTGGTAATTGTTTCCATGGTTAAAATCAAAGGCACAGGTGTCTGTGACTCTGTGCCAAGGTCTCTGAGCCTCCTGCCAGGGTCTGGAGTCCTCCAGGGCAGCCAGAGCAATGTCCTGGGCTTCCAGCAAACACCGAGCTCCTGCTGCCCTCAGCCAGGTGGGAATGAAGGGTGAACTCACCCCACTGTGCTCCAGAAAAGGCTCCCACACAACCAGGGAGCTCCTCAGCCCAGCTCAGGCAGATCCTCTGCTTTTGTTGTATATCAAAAAAGGATTTCAATGAATTCCCTCAGCTCCTTTCCAGAGATCTGTAATTGCTGCTGTGGCAACAGCACAGGAGAAGCTGCTTCCTACCTCATGCTTCATTACCTTGCCCCTAACTGGCCAAGTAAACAAAGCCAAATTAGTCCTGGCTTGGGCAGAATTCCTTCAAGGAATCTGGAGAGGACATGGAAAGGACTCAGTGCTTGAGACAGAAGCTACACAATGAGCAGGAAATCCTTCAGGTCAAAAATACTCCTGCACTTACTGAGAATAATCAACAGCTGCTGTCCTGGCGTGCCCAGAAAGATTAACAGACAGTGCCTTCATTTGTATGAGGGCATTCTGCTCTCCTTCCTTCTATTAATGATGATTGGGAGTGAATTAAGTGCTGTGGCTGCTCATTTTTCATCCTTTGTGCTCTCAGCTGCCTCTGAGAATAGAACAGCACAGGGGGAAGATTCCAAATGTGCACACACAGGAGCTGCTGAGGGCTGGAAAGCCTCAAAATCCTGGGAAAGGGGGAAGCAGCAGCATCCTCTATCCAGGGTTCAGTTCCATGTGGTGGCTTCTGGCCAAGCCCCAAACCTGCTCGTGCAAGTAGCTGGTGGGATGATCACTGCCTCAGCCCTTCAGCCACAGCTGGCTCCAGAGGCAAGGGAGTGACAAATCCAAGTGGCCACAGAGCTCTCTGCTGAACCTCAGGATTGTTCCCGTCCCCTCCAAGGGTCAGAGGCACCCAGAGCCCCCACTGCAGCTGAATCAGGGGATCTCAGCAGCTCAGGGGCCTTGGGAGGTGGTGGAGCTGCAGTGGAACCAGCTGCTCTGGGCTGAGCTGAATCCCAGCCCAGCCTGCTGACTGCCACCAGCACCTCCCAGCCCTGCTCAGCCCCTGCAGCCCTCCCCAGCCCCATCAGAGCCTCCTGCTCCTGTCCTTGCCCACTTTTGGAGGACAGAAGGCTGAGAAATGAGCAGGGTGCAGGGGCAGGGTGAGGGGCTGGCGCTGACAGCAGGGTCTCTATCTGATAACCATTATCTCTCTGGCCTTGCTGCCTCCCTCAGCCCTTATCCCCAGATGTCCTGGCATGACAAGATCCCAGTGCCTGCAGCAGGGCTGGGATCCTGCCCCTGCACTCCATAAAAGCCTCTCTGACAGCTGCTGAGGTTTGCTGGGCAGGGGTTAAAGCAGTGCACGGAATAAAATAATGTTTACATCTTGGATCAGCAGCTCCTCCCTGGCTGAGTGCACGGCAGGGAATTCAAGGGCAATATTTAGCAGAGGACAAAAAGCATTGGAGGGGCTGGATTTGTCTCCTTGTTCATCAGAAGTCCCCCAGATCCCAGCTCCTGAGTCCTGGGAGCCCCTCAGTGTTCAGGGAGATCAGGCACTGAGCCTGCAGGGCTGTGGATCCAGCTCCCAGCAAACCTCCTCTGGCACTGGGAATTCTCAGTTGCAACTGAGGTTTTTCCTTATTATTGTTTCCTAAACAAACAGTAAATGCAATAAAGAAAATCTGAGGGAAATGGGGCTGTTCCCAGCATGTTCCAGCTCTCCTGCACTGGGATCCTGCTTCTCCTGCTGCTGCTCCATCTCCTCCAGCCTGAGCTTGTCAAAAGCTTTCCTGTTCAGTGCCAGGATTTGAGCCAAGGGGGAGGTGGGAAAACCTCCCCTGGATTTCAGCAGGAAATTCAGCAGAGGATGATCCTAGGTTGGGTTCTGCAGGAATTTGTAGCAAAAGGGGCTCTGGGAAAAGGTCTCTGTCCCTCCTGCCAAAAAGGGCAGAAGGGAGCTCAGAATTGGGACTGGAACAGAGGGATGTGACTCCTGAGGATGCCCTGCTGGCTCTCTTGCAGCTCAGGATGCTCCTGCCTCCATGGGATGCAGCTGGAGATGCCCAGGGCACAGCCTGGACCCGCAGGGATGCAGCCCTGGCCCTTCCCAGCTGCACTTCTGCATTTCTTTGGGGGGCTGGAATTCCCTGAGACCCCAGATCCCAACTCCAGGCAGCCCCAGCCCCACAGGAGCCACCCCGGGGGTGCTGCTGGATCAGTCTGAGCTGGGGCAGGAGGATTTGGGCATTTGTGTTCTTGTGAGCATCATTAAATCCCTCAGACCCTGGCCAGGGGAGCGGGGTGGGGAGAGGGGCTCCTGTTGGGGAAGATGGAACAGGAAAGCCTTACAAATATGATTGCCTGCCAAAAGATTTTGAGAATATGGAAACTATCAGCGAGATTGAAATGAAAGCAAGCTTTGAGATCCCTCAGTTACTGAACAACTGCAAAACAATGGTGTGGCTAGCTGAAGGTGATCCCCTTTTGATGGAACAACACCCTCTGACTTGCAGACAGGCTCCAAGGGTCAGAGCAGACCCTGCAGCTTGGCAGAAGGGACCCAAAGAGGAGTTTTTAGGGTTTAAAATGTAACACAGTATGGTAATGTAATGATTCTTACAGGCTGTATGGAAATGCTGTAGGATTTGTATCTTGTGCTAGATTGGTCAGTGAGAATTGGAATATTCAACACAGAAGTCTCAGAATCTCTGCTCCTCAGAGTGACCCTGAGATGTGTTAGAAAGTTTCTTTTCCCAGCCTGGTGGTCAAACAAGGAGCCAGAACTCTTCTATTCTTGTTCTCAAGGTTGTTTATTGATTCTTATCTATCAAATTGTTTCTCTGGCCTGCCGAGATCAGTTCAGCAGGTCAGACAGAGGCACTCTGGCAACCCGCAGGGCAGTGTTATTTTTTTATACTAAAAATTACATCTACATTATTTACAATAACTTTCCAGTACCTATCACCTATGTTAGACAGTGAGTTTTTACTCTAAACCAATCTAAAAATGCCAACATCACCCAGAAGATGAAGGCTAGGAAGAAGAAAGAAGAAGGACAGGGCACATCCAAATTCCTCCATCTTGGGATCCTGAGCCCCCATTCCAAAAATCTCAAAAATCTATTTTCCACCTTGTGACAAACTAACTATTATTCTACTTAAACTCTTTTGACTTGCATATACTCTTCATATAAAGGTTGGTAATTGTTTTTTCGTGGGTCAAGATCAAAGGCACAGGGCTCTTGGCCTCTGTGCCAAGGTCTCTGAGCCCCCCAGGTGTGACCATGTTCACAGGGCTCCCAGGATGAGGGAAGAGATGAGAATGTTGATTCCATGTTTCAGAAGGCTGATTTATTATTTTATGATATATATTACATTAAAACTATACTAAAATAATAGAAAAAAGGATTTCATCAGAAGGCTGGCTAAGAATAGAAAAAGAAGGAATGATGACAAAGGTTTATGGCTCGGACAGAGAGTCTGAGCCAGCTGACTGTGATTGGCCATTAATTAGAAACAACCACATGAAGCCAATCCCAGATGCACCTGTTGCATTCCACAGCAGCAGATAACCATTGGTTACATTTTGTTCCTGAGGCCTCTCAGCTTCCCAGGAGAAAAAATCCCAAGGAAATGATTTTTCATAAAACATGTCTGTGACACTCAGCCAGAGGCTTGAGCCCTCCAGGGCAGCCAGAGGAATTTCCTGGGTTCTGACACAGAAGATTTATTGTATTGGAATGGAAACCTCACTCTCTTACCCTCTTTACTCTTCCTCTCTCTCTCTCATCCTCTTTACCACATTCTTGCCTTCTCTCAGTCCTGCTCTGAGCTGTGGCTGGCAGCTCCCAGCAGGGCCCTGCCCCCAGGCCCTTTGCAATAAACCCCAAGTTCCAAGCCCTGGCTTCAGAGATCTCTTGTCTCTGTCCTGACCATCCTACCCCTGTCACTCCTGCAGGCTGCCCTGCCCCTCACTGCCTTATCTCCACACTATCAACACTCAGCTGCACCTTCCCATCATTTATCCACAAATCCCAGGTGTAGGAGCATCGGGGAGTAGCACGGTTGGGACAGACGGAGAGCAGAGATCTCTGCAGCCAGGCTGTGGAACTTGGGGTTATTGCAAGGGGCCTGGGTGCAGGGCCCTGCTGGGAGCTGCCAGACACAGCTCAGAGCAGGGCTGAGAGAAGAGAGGGGGAGAGAGGATGAGAGGGTAAGAGAGAAAGAGGATGGGAGAGCAAGGTTCCCGTTGCAATATAATAAATCTTCTTCTGTGTTGAATATTCTCATTCTCACTGACCAATCCAGTACAAGATACAAATCCTACAGCATTTCCATACAGCCTATAAGAATCATTACTTCACCATACTGTGTTCCATTTTAAACCCTAAAAACTCCTCTTTGGGTCCCTTCTGCCAAGCTGTAGGGTCTGCTCTGACCCTTGGGCCTGTCTGCAAGCAGAGGGTGTTGTTCCATCAAAAGGGGATCACCTTCAGCTGGCCACACCATTGTTTTCCAGTTGTTCAGTAACTGAGGGATCTCAAAGTTTGCTTTCATTTCAATCTCGCTGATAGTTTCCATATTCTCAAAATCTTTTGCCAGGCAGTCATATTGATAAGGCTTTCCTGTTTCATCTTCCCCCACACCCAGGCTGGAAGGGTGATCAAACCCCCTGAGCTCCCCAGCACTGCTGCAGCACCAGGGTCTGATGGTCCCGAGCTGCTCAGCACTCCCTGTGTCCTGCGGGAAGGTGGGATGGGAGCAGGAGAGGGGTGGGAGAGGGTTCAAACACCCTCATTTTTCCCAAACCTTCCAGGCACAACAAATACACAGAGAAAACAGGCAGGAACAGCTTGGGAAGTGCCCCAGTGAAAGGGCTGCAGATGCCTGTGTTTTTCCAAGCAGGAGGGGGAAAAAAAATCCAACTAAATATCTAGGAGTATATTTGGAAAGGCTCTTAAAGCCCCTGGTAAAGCTGAGACTGCTGGGACCTAAAATAAATATTTGGTTGCTGTTTCATTCTCCTTCTGCAAGAAAAGGTGAAAAATATTAAAGATGACCTCGTGCTCCAGCTGTATTGGAGTACTGACTCAAAGGATTCAGAATAAATAAACCCAGAGTGCTGGGAGCAGTTCTTTTCATGGAAAATAGGCACCTCATTGGGGAAAACACCAAATCTCAGAGAGGAAAGGTGTAAAAAACACACCAAAGAGCCCCCAGTGTGATTAATTGTTGTGGTGTTGTGAGGGTTTTCAGGATGAGGTGAGAGATGAGAATTGACTCTAAGTTCTTAGAAGGCTGATATATTATATTATATTATATTATATTATATTATATTATATTATATTATATTATATTATATTATATTATATTATATTATATTATATTATATTATATTATATTATATTATATTATATTATATTATATCACATCATGTCATATATCATATATCATATAATGTTCTTATGTATAATTACATTATATTTATAATTATAATTTATTTATTATTATATAATATAATATATATTATATTATATATTATGCTATACTAAAACTATACTAAAGAAAGAGAAGGGATACATCAGAAGGCTAAACAAGAATGATAATGAAATCTCATGACTGACTTCTCGGAGTCCAACACAGCTGGACTGGGATTGGTCGTTAGTAAAAACAATTCACATGGAACCAATCAAACATTCACCTGATGGTAAATGATCTCCAGACCACATTCTCAAGCAATCAGATAGTTATTGTTTTCATTCTTTTCTGAGGCTTCTCAGCTTCCCAGGAAAAAAAATCCTGGGCAAAGAAGATTTTTCAGAAAATCTCATGGTAACACTGCCCTGCCTCTGTCCACACTGCTGCTGTGAGACACGGCCCTGGCACTGCTCAGGAGGGCACAGCAAACACCAGCTGCCTTTTGCCATCCCCTGCTTTTCCCATCCTTTCCTCTCCTGCCTCCAGCAGCCCCTGACTCGAGGCTTTGGGCCAGGTTTTCAAAGCCTGGTGGAGCTGGAAGGGCTTTGAAAGTCAGGGTTGGGAAGGGAGATGTTCCCCCAAAGGATGCAAAGGCATAAAAGGAGCCCCAGACAGACCCAGGGTGGAGCAAATGTCACTGCTTTCATCTCCAGGGCAGCTGCAGGGGCAGTGCCCCATCATGTTCGGACACAGGGAACAAATCCCCTTTCCAGCCTCTGCCTCCTGCTTGCCATTCCCTCTGCATGCTGGGGCACAGCCCTGGGGCAGCTGCTTCTCCTCTCCTGGAAAATGCTCCTAAAAACGGCTGTGATTCAGCAGGGGTTTCGCTGCAAACCTTCCACAGGCTCTGCAGGTCCAGAAAATCCCCAGATCCAGGTCCCAAACCTCCCCCTGCAGAGCCCTGCACTGCAAACCTGATTATATGAAGTGCAGAGAAATTTATTTCCAGCTGCATCCGGGGATTTCTGTGTGTTTGGAGGCTCGGAGAGAAGAGGGAGAAACATTTCCCCAGAGTTTGGAGCTGATCTCTGGAAAGAATAATCTGATTTTGCAGCTGCAGGGCCCAGCACCACCTCATTCCCACTGGGATATGAATTCCTGCCTGCTTCTGGTGCCCCAGAGGCACCCCGGTGCTGTCACTCTGGTGCCAGATCACCTTCTTCTTCTTCCTCCTCTTCTTCTTGTTCTTCCTCTTCTTCTTCTTCCTCCTCTTCTTCTTGTTCTTCCTCTTCTTCTTCTTTCTCCCCTTCTTCTTGTTCTTCTTCTTCTTCTTGCTCTTCTTCTTCCTCTTCTTCTTTTTCCTCTTCTTCTGCTTCCTCTTCCTCTTCTTCCTCTTCTGCTTCTGCGTCTCCTCCTCCAGGCAGGATCAGCCCCTGGAGCCCCTGAGCTGCCCCCCTGAGCCCCATCTCAGCCCTGTCCATTCCTGCCCCCAGCACTGCAATTCCTGCTGCCGAGGCAAGGAGCTCTTTCCCCACATCCTGACCCTCCTTCCAAGCCTGTCCTTTTTAACCCACCCAAATCCCTCCTTTGCCCTTGGGTTTGCACCCTGCTGGCTCTGGGCTCGGTTTTGTTGGGAAGAGGAGCAGCTTCCCCTGCTCCTGCTTGGAGCTGGCTCCAAAGAAACCACTGGAGCTGCAGGAAGAGCAAAAGTCTGGGCTTCAAACACTGCCAGTCCCCTCAAAGCCTCCCTGATACATTTTAATGGAATTTTAATTCATTTTATTTTTTAATTTAATTTTTATTGCCATTTTAATGGCAATAAAAGGCAATCAGGCTGAGGGGAGCAGCTCTGACCTGGAGGGACTCAGGGCCACTCTCAGGCCCAGCAGCTGCCAGGGTTTAGTCCAGGCCTGGCTGGGCTGGGCTTGGGGAGGGTTTGTCCCTCGCTGGGAGATTTGGCACTAAAGCAGATCTGGGGGTGCCAGTCTGAGCGAGGACTGCCTGGAACTGAGCCTGGCTGATCCCTGTCCCAGGGGCTTTTCCAGGAGTGTCTGTGCAGGGACAGCCCTGCCTGGGCGCTGGGAGTGCAGGGAGAGGGAGAGCAGGGGGAGCTTTCCTTTCCCTTTTTCCTTTCCCTTTTTCCTTTCCCTTTTTCCTTTCCCTTTTTCCTTTCCCTTTTTCCTTTCCCTTTTTCCTTTCCTTTCCCTGGGAGGATCCAGACCCAGGGCAGTTCCCAGAGCCTTGGGGCTCCCTCTGGAGCTGCCTGTGCTGCCCAAATCCCCACATTCCATCTCAGGTCAGTGGCTCTGGGCTGAGCTGGGACCTCAGGAATATTTCTCATTTCCCACATCTCCAACCCCCCCCCAGCCTCCCCACTGCCTGTGCCACCCTTTCCTTGTGCTGGGGTAACAAGGACAGGGCCAGGAGGGAGCAGGAGGGATCTGATAATTCCTCCTGCTATGGGAGCACCCAAATTTCCCCCAAATCCCCCAAAATCCACCCCCCTGTGGGGCTGTGGGCAGAGCAGGGCTCCCAGTGCCTGTTGGCACTTGCACCTCCATCACCAGGGAAAGGTGGGAATCCATGGTTTATTCCAGGACACCAGGGAAAGGTGGGAATCCATGGTTTATTCCAGGACACCAGGGAAAGGTGGGAATCCATGGTTTATTCCAGGACACCAGGGAAAGGTGGGAATCCATCTATTCTGGATTTATTCCAGGAGACCCCTCTTTCCTCAGGGATCTTGCCCTGCTCCTGCAGCCCCCAGGTGTCACTTCACAGCCAGTGCTGGTGTCTCCTGAAGGATTTCTGCAGGGAACACTGACCTTTGGTTTTCCTCTCTTCTTCTCCCTTTGTCTCTCACCCACTGAGACATTTTTGGTGTCCACAGGATAAAATTAAACTTTTCCTGAGGGTTCCTGGCCCTGAGTGACCACAGAGGGGAGGCTCCAAAGCCTGACATGCTGTGAGTCCCTGCATGGACTTGGAGGAGATGGGACTGGGGCAGCCTGGGTGGCAGGAACAGCTCTGGGAGAGGCTGGAGATGGGATGGGAACAAATCCAAGGGCACCAATCCCTTCCCTGTCAGAACCCAGGACATTGCTCTGGCTGCCCTGGAGGAATCCAGACCCTGGCAGGGAGCTCAGAGACCTTGGCATGGAGTCACAGACACCTGTGCCTTTGATTTTAACCATGGAAACAATTACCAACCTTGTGTGAGGAGTTACAAGCCACAGGAGTTTTAGTAGAATGACACTGAATTTATCACTGGGTGGAAATGTAGAATTTTGGTGTTGTTAGAATGGGGGTTCAGGAGGCAAGATGGAGGAATCTGGGCATGTCCTGTCCTTCTCCTTCTTCTCCTCCCTCTTCTGCTGTTCTGGTGGCACTGCTGGATTGGTTTAGAGTAGAGACAGACTGTCTAACATTGGTGATAGGTATTGGAAAATGATTGTAAATCATGTTCACATCGTTTTTAGTATAACAAGCTAACACCACCCCAAGGGCAGTCAGTGTGCCATGAACTGATGTTCTGGACAGATCTCAGCAGGTCAGAGAAAGAATGTTATAGATAACAGAGAATAAACAACCTTGAGAACCAGAGCTGAGGAATCTCAACTCCTTCCTTGAGCACGGGGCTGGGAAAAAAGATCTTTTACTACCTCAGGAGCCATTTCAGCAACAACAAACCTGAGATTTCCTGGCAAGGAAGAAGCTGCTGTCACCTGGCAGGAGGGGCTTGTAAAAGTTCAGGGTTAGAGGAAATGGCCTCAGCTGCACCAGGGAAGGTTTATGTTGGATATTGTGGAAATCCCCTCATGGGGCAGTGTCACAGACATCTTTTATGAAAAATCCTTTCCTTACGACCTTTCCTCCTGAGAAGCTGAGAGGCCTCAGAAACAAAATGTAACCAATGGTTATCTGCTGCTGTGGAATGCAACAGGTGCATCTGGGATTGGTCTCATGTGGTTGTTTCTAATTAATGGCCAATCACAGTCAGCTGGCTTGGACAGAGAGCCTCTATTATCATTCCTTCTATTCTGTGCTTAGCTAATCTTCTGACGATATCCTTTCTTCTATTCTTTTAATACAGTTTTAATATAATCTATATCATTAAATAATAAATCAGCCTTCTGAAACATGGAGTCAGATCCTCATGTCTTCCCTCAACCTGAGACCCCTGTGAACACGGTCACAGGGCAGTGGCAGAATGGCCAGAATTCAGATTTTCAGCACCAGTGTGACTCCAACAGCTCAGCCTTGGTCAGATCTGAGCTTCAGGGAGGGGCTGAATCCTGATGGGAATGTGGAGCCGGGGGGGCCGGGCTGTGCTCCAAGGAACAGGGACAGGAGCAGAGGGAACGGCCTCAGGCTGGGCCAGGGCAGCTCAGGGTGGGCAAAGCAGCAATTTCCCGATGGAAAGGGGTTCAGGCCTTGGAACTGCCCAGGGAGGTTTGCAGTGCCCATCCCTGGAGGCGTCCAAGGAATTCCTGGATGTGGCACTCAGGGCTCTGGACTGGCAATCAGATGGGACTCGACATCCTTGGAGCTCTTTTCCCACCTCATTTCTGGGATCCTGAACACCAGAATCCCAAAGGCTTTTCCCACAAGGGAATATCCATCCAATGCAACCCCCAGCAGCAGAGGTGTCCCTGCCCCAGCCGCTTCTGGCAGGGAACATTTCCTGTTCCCCCACAGCTCCAAACCCCTCACACCAGCAACAGAGAGAAGGAGCCCTGAAAGTCCTTAAAATCCCATTTTTGCATACTGGGGGAAAATTTCTTCCTGGACAGGGTGCTCAGGCCTTGGCAGGGGCTGCCCAGGGAGGTTTGGAGTGCCCATCCCTGGAGGTGTCCCTGGAACTCCTGGATGTCACACTGAGTCTCTGGCTGGAGACAGGGTGGGGGTCAGGCACAGGGGATGGTCCTGGAGGGGTTTTCCAGCCTCAGGGACCCCTGGGTTCTGTGAATGTGTGCACTGCCCAGGGGGGTGTGTGGACAGGAGACACAGACACATTTCCATCATTTTCTAGGACCTTTGGGATTTCTCCCAGGCAAACCCTGCTCCCCAGACCCAAACTGCAGGTCCAGCTCTCCAAAGCCAGCACCAGGATCAAACCCTTTCCCACCTCCCCCATCCCAGCCCCACTGCTCCAGGAGCTCTGCCCTGGCACATTCCACACTCCTACTCCCCAAAAGCTCTGAAATTGCCAGAGGCTTCAAACCCAAATTCCCATTCACTTTTAATGGACTCCAAGGTAAATTTGCTCAGGCCCAGCCTCCTGAAAAGCAAATTTGCCCAGCCCTGAGCAGGTGTGAGCAGAGCTGCCAGCCTGGCTGCATCCATCACCACCCTGCAGAATCCTTAAACACAACCCTCACATGGGGAAAAGGAAAAAGGGGAATTTATTGAACATTTATATCTTCTCTTTATTGCAGCAAATGCGTTTTATGTCCCAGAGATGAAATATGGAGCACGAGGCCCATCCATGAGGAGCTCAGCCCCAGTTTTGTTTAGTAAATCATTTGCTGATGGCTTTGGAGAGGATCCATCAATCTTTCCTGGATTGCTCCTTTCAGTTCCTCAGCTTTTGCAGGAATCTTCATCTGCATATTCAGACATTGGTTAGCTCAATAGGGGGGAGAATTCCCAAAATTCCATTCTTTGGGAGGCTGTTCTGGGGACCCAGGGCTGACTCTGGCTTTTCAATATCCACAGAAAGGCTCCAACTTTGGGCCTCAGTGAAATATTCAGAAAATATTCCCTAACTTTGAGTTAAACCCAGGGTTTTGAGGGAATTCTCTTCACTGGCACAGCAGCAATCAAATGTAATTGTGAGAAAAGCTGGAGGTGAAAGGGGCAGCAAAATTCCCTTAAACTGGTTTTGGAGTGGTTTGGAGGGAATTCACAGAGCTCTCCTGATCCACTGGGGTTTGTTTCCCCAAATTCCACCCCAAGGTCACTCTGGGAATGGTCAGGGGCACCTTGGGACAGTGGGAGGTGGCACTGGATGGGCTTTAAGGTCCCTTCAGCCAAAACCAACCCTGATTCCATATTTCACATTAACTTTTCCCATCAGGGAAAACACTTGAGGTCTCTGTGCATTAATCCCAAATGGGCTTCTCCCATCCTTGGAGACATCAGGGAGATGGAGTTGGTTTAAACCCAGTGACCACTGACACAGCTTGTCATGGGACTGAGGGGACAAAACCTGGGAAATGCAAAAACTTCTCCAATTTTAATCCAAATGAGATTGGCCTGGATGGAAAAATTCATTTCCAAAGGTTTTGCAAAACAAAAAAAATTCTATTTGGAAGCCATGGGCTGCTTATTTGATTTTTTCTCAGGGAGAGTGACACCAGTTATCACAAAGATTGGGAAAAAGGCTTGGCTTTCATTTCCTGAGGATTTGGGATGTGAGAGCTGCACCCAGGAAGAAAAAGGTCTGGGAATGAGGGGCAGGTCAGAGGGGAGTGACTTGGAACTGCTGGGAGTTGGATCATGGCAAAAATCCCAGTGGGATTCCCAGAACATCTGATCCAGGGGAGAGAGGGGAAAGCCTGGATCCCCAGAGCTCTGTCCCTGCCCTGATCCCCAGGGCTCTGTGTCCCATCCCTGATCCCCAGGGCTCTGTGTCCCATCCCTGATTCCCAGAGCTCTGTGTCCCATCCCTGATCCCCAGGGCTCTGTGTCCCATCCCTGATTCCCAGAGCTCTGTCCCTGCCCTGATGCCCAGGGCGCTGTGTCCCATCCCTCATCCCCAGGGCTCTGTCCCATCCCTCATTCACAGGGCTCTTTCCCATTCCTGGATCCCTCAGCTGGGATGGATGGAAGTGGCCCCTGGGGTTAGGTCAGGGTGAGGAAAAGCAGCAGCAGGAGCCCCAGGATGTGTTTGCTCAGCTGGAATCACAACAGGGATCTCTGCCTTGGGAGAAGGGAATGAGGAGAGAGGGAGGACCAAGGTTTGGTGTCACTGCCTCTCCTGGATGAGAAGGAATAAAAGCAATGAGGAGCTGCATTTCCCTGGAACAAAACAATTCCTGGGAGTGGCCAGGGGGCATTTGGTGTTCCCAAATCAATAAAACAGGAGCAGATGGTGAATTAATTTGTTTTTCCACACGCTGGAGTCAAAGAGGGATTAGAGGTCGGTGTGAATGCCCAGGTCCCCAAGCCCACAATGGGAGCAGGGAATGATGGACTCCAGTTCTCCAGGTGCTGTAAAAATCGGGACACAACACAAATATTTCCCAGCAGGACAAACCAGAGCCTCACACAAACACCTGGGACAGGTCACAGACCCCAGCACTGAGGCCTCAAAGGCACAACCACAACCTGAATCCATCCATTGGCATTAAATCCAGGGATTCACTGGGATGGGATTTGGGCAATATCACTGTGGTTTTCAGCTCTTCCCCTGTTTTTTCTATCAGTGTTTCAGGCTGGTCTGAGCTGCTCAGGGCTCACCTGAGGAGTGGGATCTGAGCACTTCCAGCATTTCTGCCTCATGCAGGGCCCCAGCTCTGCTGTGGGGAGAGGAAATGCTTATTGGAAATGGTTACTGGGAAGGGTTATTAAAAGTGTTTATTTTAAATGTTTATTAAAATTGTTTCTTTAAAATATTTATTAAAAATATTGTGTCCAATTTAGGGAGCTTTTAGTGAATCTGTCCCAAAGAAACAGAGCCAGCCCTGGGGAGGGGAACACACATTTCATGGTCATTTAATTCTTACTTTGGGTTTTCAAATAGAACTTCTGGCAGGCTCAAGGATTGTTGGGATTCAGGGATTCCTCTCCATGGTTATTACATGAAATAAATTATTTGGCTTAATGAGGGTGGGAGAAAATGACAGAGTCATTTTGGATGTTTCTGTTGGATCTGGGTTTGCATTAATGGGAATTTTGTACAGATCTACTCAGGGTGGGGTTGGGATGTGCCTGGGCACCCTTTGGGAATGTCAGCACCTGGATGAGGCTGGGTTTGCTCACCAAGGCAAATTTCAGCTTTGTGGGGACAGCCTCGATTGGGACATGGTGGGAACACCTTCAGGAAGGACTGAATCCATGGAAAACCAAAGATTCTCTGTGAGGAGTTCATGTCCCATGGGTAAATCCCTCCCTTTGTGCCTCTCCTCCTGCCTGGGGCCTCAGATCCCCTCTTGCCTGGCCCAGGGAGAGCCCAAGGGATGGGATGTCCTCCCCTGGAGCTGCCCTAGGAAAGTGTTGTCATCTTATTTCAAAAGTCCCTTACCTCCTCGGTGATTCTATCCAGCACTCTTCTTCTTGGGAGTGGTGTCTCATACATGGTCCCAGCTTCAAGGCTCCCAGGTCTGCCTGGCTATAGCTTATCTGGATTTTTAGGCTCTCAGGCTCTTGGTCTGCCTGGCTATAGCTCATCTGGATTTTTAGGCTCTCAGGCTCTTGGTCTGCCTGACTCCACAGTCTTATTTCTCTTAGGTCTGCAGTCATTTTCCTGAATCACCTTGGGATCACATTGCTTAATACTTAAGTCCTTTTTCCCAAACCACCACAGGATCACATCAGAATCACATCCTGACTGCTCTCTCTACAGTTCTCTGCCCGAATGGGATCACGTCAGAATCACGTCGGGGTCACCAATTGTTGCCATCATATCTCAAGAGTCCCACACCTTCTCAGTGATTTCTCATGTACAGCTCCTCGCAGCACTGACTCCTTCTTCTTCACAGCACAGCCAGCAAACACCAACTCTCTTCACAGCACAATCAACAAACTCCAGCTTTCTTCACAACCAAAAACTGCATCTCCCTTCTGGACCAGCTAACCCACTCTTTTATAGCACTCTTCCTTACTAGTGGCAGCTGTGGCCTATCAAGGGCAGGCCTGTTCCTAATCTTTGGTGGTTAGTACAGCTGCAACTCCTCAGGGGCAGGATTACCTTCTGCACCATCTTTATTTTCTTACATTCTGTCCCCACACAGCAAAGCTTCAGTCCAGCAGCTCTGGGGATCATCCCAGAGCCCCCCAGCTCTGTTTGTCTGGGAGTTTCACACTTCCAAGGGCACAGAGCTCAGAAATGCCGCATTTATTGAAATCCCAAGCCCTGGGACACGTGGGGCTGTTCTGGATGGCTGAGCCTTCCCAGGCTCTGGAGAAAGCCACATTTCCATTGCAGGAGCTTTCCCTGCTCCCAGAAGTCTGGATGGATTGTCTGCCTGAGGGAGGGCTTGGTTACCTGCCCAGATTCCCACAAAGTAGGCCAGGATTTGTGTTTGCTGCAGGTGCAAGGAGAGCAGCCATTGTTTATTTCTGTCCCTGTGACTTCCCTGTGGAGCTTTTCCAGCCTCTTTGCCATGTGCAGATGGAGGAGGCCTCCAGTTAATCCCTGACTGAGCCATTGACACAAGGAATGGGGCCATTAAATAAGAATTAAGGATGTGCTCCCTACCTTTGGGGGAGTTTGGGATAGATTCCCTCATTTCTAATCTCCTTCCCTGCTATGTTCTTTCCAAAATCCTCCTCCCTGCATCTCAATTGAGCTTTGGATGACTCATAAAATTAATCCTTCCTGAGCAGCAAATCCCTTCCCTTCCATGCTGACATGTGAGAAGCTGTTCCCACATTCCTGCCTCAATCCTGGGTGTTCCTGGAGCAGGAATGTGTGTCCCAGAGCAGCCTTGGGGACAGATTCCATTACCTGGGCACGCTGAGCTGCCAGGCAGGCTTTGATTCCTTATTTCAGTTTGTTTTGTTGGGGGAAGAAGTCAGGCATGAGGTCACTGTCATGAGGGACATCACTGCAGGTTCTGGAGGTGACACTGCCATGGTCCAGAAGGACCTGGAGCTGCTGGGATGGGACCAGAGGAGCCACAGAGCTGCTCCAGGGCTGGAGCCCTCTGAGCCAGGCTGGGAGAGCTGGGGGTGCTCACCTGGAGAGGAGCAGCTCCAGGGAGAGCTCAGAGCCCCCTCCAGGGCCTGAAGGGGCCCCAGGAGAGCTGGAGAGGGACTGGGGACAAGGGATGGAGGGACAGGACCCAGGGAATGGCTCCCACTGCCAGAGGGCAGGGATGGATGGGAGATTGGGAATTGGGAATTGTTCCCTGGGAGGGTGGGCAGGCCCTGGCACAGGGTGCCCAGAGCAGCTGGGGCTGCCCCTGGATCCCTGGCAGTGCCCAAGGCCAGGCTGGACATTGGGGCTTGGAGCAGCCTGGGACAGTGGGAGGTGTCCCTGCCATGGCAGGGGTGGCACTGGGTAGGTTTAAGGTCTCTTCCAACGCAGATCATTCCATGACTCCATGATTATTTTTTGAGACAGGTTTAGCACAGAGCAGAGGGAGGATGCTCTCTGGCTGTGAATTTCTATTTGTGGTGGAGAAACCGGTCCTAGAAATGAACTGAAATGGAGAAAAGCAGGAACCTCATGATGGACATTTCCCTTTCCACATAACACCTCCCTGGGAGAAAAAAAAAAATCTTCAGAAAAAAAAAAACAACCCTTGAATAGACTCTTTAAACTCATTCTGGATGTGAGATTAAAACATGAGAAAAGGAAATTTCTGCAGCTACAAATCCTCAGTTTTGGAAGTTGGAAAGCTCCTGGGAAGGGTTTGAAGGAGGGGGATGGGGGTGACTGCAGGATGGGGAATCAGGATTAGTCCCAAATGCAGATTAAGAAAAGAAAAGTTGATTTAATAATTCCTCTCTGTGCCTTACCTCAGTGACAGCTCCATCTGAAACCTTCAGGAGCAGCTCCTGGAACACCGTTCTGAGCCCCAGGAATCTCTCTGAAGCCTTTTCCAAGGAAGCTGTTCTGGCATTTTCCCAGGCAGCCACAGCTTTGCTGGGCTGGAGCAGCCCTCACATGAAAGAGTCTCCAGACCTTGTGCAAAGGAGCAGGAGGGAGGGAAGAAATGAATCCTCATTAAAAGAAATCTCATTTTTGCAGTGCTAATTAGGCACAACTGGGGATCATTCCCATACAGGCTTTGGGATGGGCTGGGAACGATCCTTGTCCTGTTCTGGGCAGGTTCTGTTTGCTGTAATTCCCTTCCCCCTTTCCAAAGGAGCCTTTGCAAGTTCTGAGGGAGCAAAGGCTTTTCCAACATTCCTCATTCCAGGGGATGCTGTGACCAGAGGGAGTCTGGGGTTGGAGACAGCCACAGCCACTGGTTCCAGTAGGATTTCAGCAGGGTTTCTTTGGCAAAAATCCGGAGGCAAGGATAATAAACCCAGGATTCATTTTTACATTTGGCTAAATGGGTTTATTTGGGGTTTAACAATGGGTTTATTTCTACATTTGTTCCCTTCCCTTGTAAAACAATTCCTTGGTTTACTGGGATGTCTGTTCCAGGCAGCCCCTGGGCTCTGACCACCTTTCCATCACCAGCTTGGTCCCTGAGTTGTTCCATTTCCTTCCATGGAATTCTCTCTGATCTCAGACCAGGCTGAGGCTCCTCCTGCTGTGAGAGGTTCCTGGGAGTCCCAAATGGCTCTGGGGAGGAGGAGCAGCTCCTCTGGAGCAATCCCTGGGCCCAGGTCACCAATGTTCAAGTCCTTCCCTAACAAACCCAGGTATCCCAAACCTTCCCATCATGACTTACCCCACCACTGCTCCTTCCTGGCCCTGCTGAGGAGTTTTCCAAGGCTTTCCCAATCCCTCATGGTGTCATCTGGGGCTCATGATGGGGGGTTCAACCTTTCCTTGCTGGTATCCTGTGGAACAGAGTCACCCCCAAGGACAGGAAATATTCCTGCCATTAATTCCTGAACTGACTGGGAAAAATCTTCTAATTAGCACCTCATTCATCAGTGATTGACTTCCTTCTAATGTTATAGAGGTCAAGGATGGGAGAGCTGGGGGTGTTCAGCTGGAAAAGCTCCAGGGAGTGCTCAGAGCCCCTTCCAGGCACTAAAGAGGCTCCAGGAGAGCTGGAGAGGGACTGGGGACAAGGATGGAGGGACAGGACCCAGGGAATGGCTCCCAGTGCCAGAGGGCAGGGATGGATGGGAGATTGGGAATTGGGAATTGTTCCCTGGAGGGTGGGCAGGCCCTGGCACAGGGTGCCCAGAGCAGCTGGGGCTGCCCCTGGATCCCTGGCAGTGCCCAAGGCCAGGCTGGACAGGGCTGGAGCAGCCTGGGACAGTGGGAGGTGTCCCTGCCATGGCAGGGGTGGAATGGGATGGGATTTAAGGTCCTTCCCACCGAAATCATTCCAAGATTCTCCAGGGAATGGCTTCCATTGCCAGAGGGCAGGGATGGATGGGATATTGAACTTACCTCTTCTCCAGTAGGACTTCATATCTGTGGATTTGGTCTTCCCCCGAAGGTTTTAGGTTTGTTATAAAACAAACCCAGAGGTGTTTGTGGCTGAGGGACTTCCCAGGATAAATCTCTGTTGTTCCTATGCTTGAGTGAAGAAATCTGAGCTGGGCATGCTGGAGCTCCCAGCTCCTTGTTCCTCTAAAATTGTGACGTTGTCCCTTCTCCCAGAAATCAGATCCTGATTCCTGATGCTCCTGGAATGGGCTGGAGCCCCAGGAGAGGCTGAGGGAGCTGGGCAGGGGCTCAGCCTGGAGCAAAGGAGGCTCAGGGGGCCCTTGTGGCTCTGCACAGCTCCTGCCAGGAGGGCACAGCCGGGGGGAACAGGGACAGGAGCAGAGGGAACGGCCTCGGGCTGGGCCAGGGCAGCTCAGGGGGAATTTGGGGAAAATTCCTCCTGGAAAGGGCAATGATGGAGACCCCACCCCTGGAGGGATCTAAAGTCCTGTGGCTGTGGCACTTGGGACACGGTCAGTGTGGCCTTGGCAGTGCTGGAGGATGTTGAACTCCATGATCCTGGAGCTCTTTTCCATCCTGAACAATTCCAGGGCTGTGGAACTCACGCTCACTTCAGGTAACCAGGATGCAGCAGCCAAAGTCTTGAGGCTGCAATTTCTCCTCAACCCAAAATAGTCTAACATATGCAGGGAGAAAGAGCTCCAAATAAACAAACCCACAATCTGCTCCTACAAAAATATCTTGGAATGTGCACAACAGATTGGGATCCCTCAGGGCCTTCCCAGCCCTGCTCAGGGTTCCAGTGGTGACAGCTCCGAGCTGGGACAGATTTCAGCCCTAAAAAACCTGGAGCTGTAGTAATTACTGACTCTGTGCTTGAAGTGGGAATATCTTTGCATGGAACTCTATTTTCCATTATTTCCAGATGACAGCAGACACAGTGACAGCTCCAGCTGTTTATTTTGAGAAGGCAGGAGATTTTGAAGGTGGTTGTGGGAGCAGGGATGCAGGGATGGGGGAAGGTGACTTCACCTCTCTGTCAAACCAAACCAAACTAAACCAAATTAAATCAAAGCAAACCAAACCAAATCAAACCAAATCCAACCAAACCAACCCAAACCAAATCCAACCAAACCAAATCAAACCAAACCAAATCCAACCAAACCAACCCAAACCAAATGAAATCCAACCCAACCAAACCAAACCAAATCCAAACCAAATCCAACCAAACCAAATCCAACCAAACCAAATCCAACCAAACCAAATCCAACCAAACCAACCCAAACCAAATGAAACCCAACCCAACCAAACCAAACCAAATCCAAACCAAACCAAATCCAACCAAACCAAATCTGACCAAACCAAATCCGACCAAACCAACCCAAATCAAATCAAACCCAACCAAACAAAACCCAACCCAACCATGCCAAACCCAACCCAACTCAACCAAACCAAACCAAATCCAAACTAAATCCAACCAAACCAAATCAAACCCCACCCAACCAAACCAAACCACTCCCTGCTATTTAACTCCCAATGCCATCCAGCTAGGGCAGTAAAATCTTTGGAATTGACCTCCAGGATACGGCCTGGAAATGCTGTTTGCAGGATCAAGGAGGCTCCACCTTCCAGCTCTGATAATCAATCTGGGAGTGTTTGAGTCACTGAAACAAACCCAGCACAGAAATGGAGCCTGGGCCTCCAGGGAGGAGCCAATTCCAGCAGGGATTTCTCAGTGGGTGTGCAGAGTGTGTGCAGTGTGAAGGGATAATGCAATAACCTGGGGAAGGAGGGGCACCACTGCTCCTGAGCTGTGCTTCCTGAAATTCATCCCTTCCAGGGAACTGCAGCAGCTCCATTGCTTGAGGTGCTGAGGAGCCAATCCAAGGCCAGGAATGTGGTCCTGGAGATTGCTGCCCTGCCAGGGGGACTCAGACAATTCCTTCTCCATCAGGAAATACTGATTTAACAATGCACAGCTTTTGACTTTAAGTTGGGTTTGCTAAATGATATCCTCAAGTCCTGCATGTGGCTTTGAGAGGAAGTGTCCAAGCAGGAATGTACTCTGGGGCTGGGGTTTGTGCTGGGAATGCCATGGTTCAGCCCCTGGGCAAGGATGTGGAGTCCCACTCTGGATTCCAGGCTTGTGAACAACAGCACCAAGCTCAAAATGTTCCTTTTCCACAATGGCTGCAGGTTTAGGGGGCTGCAGAAGTGTCTTGATCCTTTTTATTTTTGGATGAAGATGTTTCAGCCCTGGCTCTTTAAACCCAGCAGGGACCCCTGATGTCCATCCCCAGATCCTTCCTGCCTCCCTCTGTCATTGCCAGGTGACCCCCTGGCAGTAATAATGTGCTGACTCCATGATTCAGGAGGCTGAACAATTGTTTTATTAAAACTATACTAAAGAGATACTAAATACTAAAGAAAAACCCCTGACTGTCTGAGGCAGCCAGGACACAGCTTTGACCCAATTGGCCAAGGAATCAAAACAATCCTCAGCAGAATCCAATTAACAAATCACTTTGGGTGAACAATCTCCATAACACATTCCACGTGTGCAAAAACAGGAGTAGAGAAAAGAGACAAGAATTGTTTTCTCTTCTTCTCTCTGTGCTTCTCACTGCCTTTCCCAGGAAAAATCCTTGGGAAAAATTGTGCCTGCTGCTCTCTGTGAAGAGAGCTGTGGCCACATCAGTCAGGATTTGATCTCCAGGTTTTCTGCAGAAGGTAAGGGCTGCATACCAATAATGCATTAAAGGTGTTTCTGTACCCATTTTTTATTTCACAAGCTGAAACTGCTGTCGGGGTAAAGAGTGAGGGAATATGAAGAAATCACTTTTCCTTGGTAGGAATTGGATTCCTCTTCCTCTCCCCTGGCTGCCCAGAGCAGCAGGAAGAGGCTTTGGGAATTACCAGGCTCTGAACATGCCTGGAGCCTCGGGAGGAGCGAGGTCAGGCAGGGAACATCACTAATCCCTGCTGGAAATTACAACCATTTTAGGCTGCTTTTCACTCCTGGAGATTTTTGCCAGGTATGAGGAGCTCTGAGGAGGTGGAAGGGAATTCAGGGCTGTTTCCAACAATTTTCCTCAGTCTTTGAGGTTCAGGACAGTCCCAGGGCCACGAGGATCCTGCAGAGCCTTTTGATGAGCCTTTCCCAGCCTCCCAAAAGGACTTCAGCAGCAACATAAACCATAAAATCAGGGAATCCCAGAATGGTTTGGGTTGGAAGGGGCCTTAAAAATCCAGTGCCATGGCAGGGACACCTCCCACTGTCCCAGGCTGCTCCAAGCCCCAGTGTCCAGCCTGGCCTTGGGCACTGCCAGGGGTCCAGGGGCAGCCCCAGCTGCTCTGGGAAATCCATCCCAGCCCCTCCCCACCCTTGAAGGCAGGAATTCCTTCCCAATTGTTGGGGTGGATGAAACAAGAAAGCTTTATAAATATGATTGCTTGGCAAAAGATTTTGAGAATATAGAAACTATAAACGAGATTGAAATGAAAGCAAGCTTTGAGATCTTTTAGTTACTGAACAACTGGAAAACAATAGTGTAGCTGGCTAAAGGTAATCTCTTTTTGATGAAACCATACTTTTTGCTTGCAAACAAGTCTAAGGGTCAAAGCAAATTTTGCTAGCTTAGCAGAAGGGGTCTAAAGAGGAGTTTTTAGGGTTTAAAATGTAACACAGTATGGTAATGTAGTGATTCTTATAGGTTGTATGGAAATGCTATAGGATTTATATCTTGTACTGGATTGGTTAGTGAGAATGAGAATATTCAACACAGAAAATGATTTATTGTATTGTAACAGGAACTTCGACCACCCTTTTCTTCTCTTCTTTGATCCTGTCTTTCCTTTTTCCACTGCATCTTCCACTTCTTACCTTACTTTTTACACTCTTAGCTCTCGCCCCTTTTACTCTCTTATGTTCTACCCCTCTCTTCTCTCAGGGCCTGCTCCAAGCTGTGGCTGGCAGCTCCCAGCAGGGCCCTGCACCCAGGCCCTTTGCAATAAACCCCAAGCTCTACGACTTAGTTGCAAAGATCTCTTGTCTCCGTTCGTCTCGACCGTGCAACCCCCGCACCCATTCCAACACCCAATATCCCATCTAGCCCCACTTCCTTTAAAGGCTGCACCTTGCAGGGTGCCTGGAGCAGCTCCTGAAGCTGGGCATGGACTGAGCCCCAATTCAACCCTCACCTGGAAAAACAAACAAACAAACAAACCAATCCAGCTCTTCCTGCATCCCAACCCCTCCCTGATGTTTTCCAAAGCAGCGAGGAGGAGACCAGAGGTTCAAGGAAGGGACATCCCCCATCAACCCCAGCCCCAGGGACACAAATTCCAGCAGAGAAGGAGCAGAGCCAAGGGCAGTGGAAGGGTCCTTTCCCACAGGAATCCTGGCTGGGATGGTGGGAAGTCAGAGCTGGGAAGGCCCAGGGACAGATGGAGCCAAGGCAGGAGGAGGAGGAGGAGGTGTGGAGGTGGGAAAGCTTCAGCTGGGAGTGGGTGAGCAGGGACAAACAGGGACATGGTCAGCAGGCCTTTTTGGCTGGCCAGGAGCTGCAAAATCCCCTGCAAGTCAGAATTTCACTGTTCCTTGGCTCAGGAGGTTTGCTTCCCATTTCCCAGGATGCAGGGCCATGCCAGCCTGGGAGCTGTCTGTGACCTACTCCACATTAAGCAGATCTTTTATTTAACAGAGAGCAATTCTGTCAGGAATTCCTGTTTTGTAGAAGCTGTGCTGAGTTTTGGGATGCCTGGAAATGAAGCCTTTTGGGAAGAAGTCTCCAAACTGCCAAAGCTTCCCATTTCCCACTCCTGGAGGAAAGAATGGCTTTGCCAAGGAGCCAATTCTCATCGAGGAAAGAGTTTTCTGGAAAGGAAATGGGAATGCCAGCATTTCATCCTGACAGAGCTGGGCTCCAGGCTGGGCCTGGGCCAGGGTTTAACTGCTCCCAGAACTGGATTTTGGGATAAATGTCCTTTGCTGATTCAGGCAATCCCAGGCAATTCCCAGAATCCCAGACTGGTTTAGGTGGAAGGGACCTCAGAGGCCACCCAGCCCCACCCAGGACACCTCCCACTGTCCCAGGCTGCCCCCAGCCCACCCAGCCTGGCTCAGTTTGTGCTCTTAGATCCTCCCAGAGATCCTGGTTCAGCCATGGATCTGCCCTGGGATTTTGCAGCTTGGATTCCCACCCTGAGCAATGTCAACCTATTTTTTTAAGACTTTCTAAGCCTTCTGACGTTGCCATTCTTGTAGTGAACTTTCTCACACACTTTCTGTAAATAACTTATTGTTTTGCATTCGTTTATGGAGGAGGAGAAATTTGATGGACTGTTGGTTTGACCAGTGTCATTGGAGAGGTGGCACTGTCACCCTCCAATCCGCTGTCACTTTTGGAAAACTATAAATGTTGGGGTCAGAAAATAAACTTCCCTTTTTTCTTCACCTTGAGAACAGCAATGGGCGCTTGTGTTTCTTCATTTCCTATAGTGACAGAGCAAGGCTGGAGCTTCCTCCAGCTCAGGAGGAGAACCCTGGGCTGTCCCTGGCGCTCCACCCTGAGGATCCCACCCGAGCTGCACCCCAGGAATGGCTGCTCCATCCATGGACAGGGGGGTCACCCTGGGCTGCCACCTCTGACCGGAGCACCCCAAAATCCAAAGGAGAGGAAAGGACCCCGAGGCCCCAGAGCTACTTCAGGCAGGGTTTGATCCCTGAGCTGGGAGTCACGGCTTGATTGGGGTTAATTACAGGATTATCTTTCTGCCTTTTCCCTGCCCTTCCTCATTAACATTTACAGCAGGATCCTGGTCCATGGCTGGGCTCCAACTGCTGGGAAATACCTGTGCTTATTAAAACTGAGCCTAACTGTGCTGGGGCCACCCATGCGAGTTCACAGCTGCTGCTGAAGCTGAGAAAATATCTTGCTCCTGCAGCAGCTTTGCTGGGAGCAGGCACACAATGGAATTTTGTGGAATTTTGCCAATTCCAAGCCCACAACAACTTTGTAGGAGATGTCAGCCATGGCTGCAGCTCTGAGCAACCCCAGGTGCTGATCCTGAGCTGCTCTGGGGCCAAAAGGAAACTGAAAAGCTGAGACTAAACCAGGTTTAAATTCCAAATCACAGAGCTCCAGTTGTTCCCAGGTTCAGGGGGACAAAGCCCTGGATACTGAACAGAGCACTGGACACAGCTGAGAGCTTATTGCAAAATTATCTTAGTTATGATGGTGATGAAAGTGTTTTCTTCCTTGATGTGCTTACTAAAACATGTTACCATTGTCCACACACAGAGAGATTTTGTTCCTCAATCTTTGTCCTGAATTCCTTGTCCTGAGCTCTGTAAGAGCCCAGAGGGGCTGTGAGTGCTGGGATTTGTCTGGAGCACAAAACCCTGGAATAATGGAATGGTTTGGGTGGAATGGGCCTTAAGGATGAGCCAGTGCTACCCCTGCCATGGGCAGGGACACCTCCCACTCTGCCAGGAACCATCCAAGGCTCTGTACTGTAGAAAAGTCTGGATTTTCCCTCAGATTTTGTGCTCATTCCTGGATTCCATTCCCAAGGCTGTTGTGTGTGTGAGGGGCAGCAGCTCAGACATTCCCTGTCCTTCCTGCAGAATTCCATGTTTTATTCTGTCCCCTGGAGCTACTTCCCTTCAACTGCTCAGGCTTGAAAGGGAAAGCACTAACCCCAGGAAAACCCAGGGCTTTCCCATGAAAACTGCTGCAAAAATGTCATTTCCTGGATTTGGGGTGGAATATCCAAACCTTTGGGGTGGAATGTTGCAGATGGGCAGAATTCCTTCCAAAACGTGCTGAGGGCCGAGGTGTGAGCAGTGTGGGGTCCCACTGGTGTCTTCCCATTGCTGCTTTTCCTTGGAATATCAATCCCTGGAATGCAGGACTCAGTTTCCCCTGGGAAAAGCTGGGATGGGGCCAGGCTGTCCCAGGGAGCTGTGAGTGATGGCTCTGGGCTTTGAGGGTCTAAATGCTCTCTGCAGGGTGCATTTGTTGTTCTTTGGAGCTATAAAGTCTTTCCTGAATGAAGATGGATTTGATCTGGAGAGTTCTTCCCACAAAGCAAACAGAACACAGGATTTCAGCTGAAATTCAAAGGTGTTGGAGTTTTGTCTCGAGCTTTACAAAGCCAAAAACGCCTCCCCTGGGATGTCAGTGCCAAGCTGTGTCTGGAAAGGATAAAGGAGAGGTTTGATCTTTTGTAATCTGTGCTTGGGAGGAGGAGGAGGAGGAGGGATTCCCTTTTGGGGCAGAGGGAGAGGAGAATCCACAAAGGGCCCTTGCAGGGCTGGGTTTGGATCCCTGGTGCCAAAATCCCAGCAAGGGCTGAGCAGTTTGACCCACGCTGCAGAACAGTCCCTCCCTTGCAGCCCTGTGGAAACAGGCAGGAGGAGTCCCAGCGTCCAAATCCAAAGGGAAACACAACCCCTGAGGGGAAAAAAGGAACTTTTGCCAGCGTTTGGGCAGGAATAAATCCCTGAGGTGTTGGCTCACCTTGGAGTTCCTGAGCAGCTTTTCCCTTTTCCTTGTCACTGTTTCTGCTCAGTCAGGGGAGACTGAGCTTGGTTAGGCTGGACTGGAAAATCTAGTGAAGAGTTCTCTAAGCACCTGGAATGGAGATTGTGCATCCAAACGTGTCTGTTAAAAGATCATGGAATGGCTGGGCTTGGGAGGGACCTTAAAGCCCTTCAGGTGCCACCCCTGGGGCACCTCCCACTGCCCCAGGCTGCTCCAAGCCCCAATGTCCAACCTGACCTTGGACACTGCCAGGGATCCAGGGGCAGCCCCAGCTGCTCTGGGAATTCTCTTCCAGTCCCTCCCCACCCTCACAGTGAAGGAGTTTTCCATAAATGCAATATATCCATTTCACTGCCAAAGAAGCGTGGGGAGGAGATGAAACAAATGGAAACACCTCTGGATTTGGGAAGGATGGATTTGAACAGGAATTCTTGGGAGCAAATGAAACAGCCAAGTTCTCGTGGCCTCTTCCTATCAAATTCCTGCTTTGCCATCAGGAATGGGGCACCTGCACCTGCCAGTGCCCTGGAACTGGGCCCAGCCCAGCTCTGCTCCAGTGCTCTCTGTGGATTTTGGTGGCCCCAGGGCTGGCCAGGAGCCTCCCCCCATCCCTGGGGACCCCCAAAACTCTGAGCAGAGGGTAAAGACAGGCATGGAATGGTTTGGGTTGGTTTGGGATCTTTAATCCCCCCCCCGTGCCAGCCCTGGCCTGGGACACAGCCAGGGATCCAGGGACAGCCCCAGCTGCTCTGGGAATTCCATCCCAGCCCCTCCCCACCCTCACAGGGAAGGAGTTTTCCATATTTGCAACCAAAATCTGCCCTCTGTCAGTGGGATCCATTCCCCCTTCCCTGTCACTCCAGGTCCCAGCCCACAGTCCCTGTCCAGCTTCTGGGGCTCAGGACAGGCCCAGGGCCCTCAGGATCCTGCAGGGCCTTTGGATGGGCTTTGCCTCCAAGAGGGACTGCAGCAGCAATGGGGATATCAAATATTAGCATCAAATCAATGTTAGCATCAAATCAGGGAATCCTGGAATGGGATGGGTGGGAAGGGACCTTAAACCCACCCAGTGCCACCCCTGCCATGGCAGGGACACCTCCCACTGTCCCAGTGGCTCCAACCCCAATGTCTAACCTGGCCTGGGACACTGCCAGGGATCCAGGGGCAGCCACAAGGCTGGGCAGGGTCTGATCCCCATGGGGAAGGAGCGATCCCAGGTGTTATAAATAAGAAGCTTGACTAGGCCAATATTCAAGCAGCAATCAATTTATTAATTAATCTGGTAAAGTATGAGCAATACAGCGCTGGGTATAGTGGGGAAATTTTCCCTCCAACGGCACACCCATAGTTGAGGCTTACAGGTATTTATAGGGGTACTCATCAGCTTTCTCAGCAGTATCTATTCCCAGTTTTTACTCATCAGCAGTTTTTATTCCAATTTTTATGTCACAATTCTATACACTATTGTGATTTAGTTTTTCTCAGGATGTACATCCCAAAAGGAGTATCCCCACATGGTGGTGGTCCGGTTTCCGAAAGAAGGAAGGAATATTTCATCTGCTGAAGTCCAGTCTCCAGGTCTGGATCCACCTTTTGATTGCAAGGACTATAAATTTCATAACAGTGATGTTCATCTTCCCATGGTCGAACCTATTAGTCCTTGAGTTGATGTCCATCTTCCTTTCTCAAGTTGCATGTTTCCTTTGAATATATTCTAAAGCTATAGTTTCCAAAGATCCTTACTACAAGTAATATTCTAAAATTATACTTCAAAAGGTTATTATTGCAAAGTCTTTAAGGCTTAACTACAAGCAGAAAGTTCCAGTCAAAAAGAAACATCCTTAATGCTTTAATTCAAATGCTCCTAAATCAACTTTGCTTTGGTTTGGAAAGACAGGAGTCTGCTAAGGAAAGCAGGAGCCTCCCCTGAAATGGAGAATGTAAACCCTCCCCACCACTCCGAATTGCTATAAATTTTAAATTAAGGGGCTCTCAGGCAAAAATATGGGAGCAGGAAATAACAGTTCTTTAATCGGGAAGAAAACATAAAAGGATAAAATAAACAATGCAGTACAGTAGAACAACACTGACAGAGTCAGAACCCAACCTGACACCCTGTGGGTCAGGCTGTTGGCAGCAGTCCCATTGGAATTGTGGCTCAGCCCTCCTGCAGTGTCAGGGCTGGTTCTGCTGGAGCAGGGATCCTGTAGAGAAGGATGGATTCTTCCTCTGAAGATCCAGTGGAGGAAGAGGCAGCTGCTGTTCCTCTGGGGAATCCCATAGAGAAAGCTGTGCTGGTGTCTCCAAACCTCTGGATTATATCTGGGTAGCAATGCTGGCTCCTCCCTCTGGGCTCACATCTCCCAGTGGGATGCTGGAGTTCTTATCAGCCATGCAGGGACATTCAATAGTCTGTTATCAGCAATGTCCCCTCCCCAGGGAGGTGTGAATGTGGTCACTCAAAGAGAGAGATAAGGCAAACTGCCCACTTGACAAAGATAATCTGTCATACAGATGGTAATGGAAAACATCTTGCATTGCAATCTTCAACAAACTTGAGATTTTAAAATTAATTGTGAACAAACGAGAGATTCAAAGGCCTTCTTCCATACTTTATTTTTCTCAGTTATTATTAGAATTCATCTTTATAACCATCCCATGGTCGGTTTCCACACATATCACAATCACAAATACTCATGTTGCCTGTATGTACCTGACATGAAACACAGCTTGGTATTTCACACAGGGGCTGGAGCCCTGCTCAGGCCCAGGAGTCCCGGGCAGCTCCAAGCCCGTTCCCATCCCAGGGGGATGTGGAGCTCCGGGAGCTGCTGGAGCAGCACCAAAGGCTCTGCTGGGGAAGCGCCAGAGCCACTCGTGAGTGAAGCATCATTAATTAGCGCATGCAAATGAGCCCCGCCCGGGCTGCTCAGTGCCCGCCTCATTTGGAAGCAACTCAGGAAGCGAAAATGAACTCTCAGCTTCTCCTCGTGCAATTAGGGCTGTGAGAGACTCATTAATGAGCGCAATTAGCGGCACTGCTGCCTCCCAGGAATCAAAGGGGTCTGGGGGGCGGGGGTGGCTCCGCTGATGAGAGATCTCCAAAGCTTTGCTGGGCTCTTGTCGGAACTCAGGACATCCCTCTGGGTGTCCAGAGTTGCCGGGACCTCTGCCAGGGGGCTCAGATGTCACCCTGGTTTTTTAAGATTTTCTAAGCCTTCTGATGTTGGCATTCTTGTAGTGAACTTTCTCACACACTTTCTGTAAATAACTCATTGTTTTTCATTCCTGTATAGAGGAAGAAAAAGTTGATGGACTGTTGGTTTGACCAGTGTCATTAGAGAGGTAGCACTGTCACCCTCCAATCCACTGTCACTTTTGGAAAACTATAAATGTTAGAGTCAGAAAATAAACTTCCCTTTTTCTTCACCTTGAGAACAGCGTTATGTGCTTGTGTTTTTTCGTGTCCTATAGTGATACTCAGAGACCCTGGCACACAGCCCAGAACACCTGTGGGTTTGATTGTGACCCATGGAGCAAATTACCAGCTTTGTATGAAAACCTGAAAGCCACAGAAGTTTAAGTAGTGTAATAATAAAATTATCACAGGGTGAAAAAGGAGAATTTTTGGGTTTTTAGAATAAGGGTTTTGGGGACAAGATGGAGGGACTTGGGTGTGTCCAGCCTTTCTTCCTCTTCTTCTCAACCTCCATCTTCTGCTGTGATGTTGGCACTTTTAGATTGGTTTAGAGTAGAAGGTCACTGTTTAACAGGTGATAGGTATTGGAAAGTTACACGTAGTTCATAGTATAAGGAGATAACATTGCCCCGGGGTGGGCAGAGTGCCTGGAATTGTCCTGTTGGACGGACCTCGGCACGGCAGGAGAAAAATGTTTATAGATAAGCTACAATAAACAACTCTGAGACCAAGAACTGAAGAACTCCGACTCATTCTTAAAGCGTGTGCGGCCCGGACCAGAGATTTTCACATGTCTCAGGGCTGCAATGAACTGCAACCTTCCGAGAGGCTCCCCCATCCTCTCCGATCCCAGCCTCCTCTGCAATGCCAGAGGAGGAAGAGGAGGATGGAGTCCATTCCCAGCCAGCAGCACCTCTGTCCCCTCCAGATTGCTGCTCCTGCTCCCTGCTGCTCATCCCTGGGGAAGGAAGGGTCACAGCGAGAGCTGGGGCAGCTGTGCCAGCTCAGTGTCACATTCACATTTCTGAAAAACCCCTTCTCCCAGGATTTTCCTCCTGGGAAGCTGAGAGGCCTCAGAGATAAGGAAAACAATTCTTATCTCATTTGCTTCTCCTGTGTTTTGCTCACATGTGGAATGTGTTTGGAGATTGTTTACTCACGGGTGATTGTTCCATTGCATTCTGCTGTGAGTTGTTTTGACTCTTTGGCCAATCAGGGCCAAGCTGTGTCAGGACTCTGGAAAGAGTCAGGAGTTTTCATTAATATCTTTTTAGCCTTCTGTAAGTATCCATTCTGTATAGTATAGTATAGTATTGTTTAATAGAATATAGTATCATAAAATAATAAATGAGACTTCTGTGAACATGGAGTCAGATTCATCATTCCTTTCTTTCATCTGGGGACAGTGCAAATACAAAAAGCACAAGGGATGGGGGAATGCTCTCCTTGGGAACACAGTCAGGCTTTGGGGTCAAATCCACCAGGGGCTCTTCTCAAAGCCTTCAGCAGCAGCAGCCCAGGTTACCTCGGCATCAGAAATGCTGGGGATGTGTTGGAAGGATGAAAGTTTGACACGAAAGTCTCACAGATATCTGTGCTTGGCAGAAAGATTTTGGAATGTAGAATCTGAAGAAGGAATAGAGATGGAAGCAAGTTTTGATATAGAAGAAAAGAATTGCTGAGCCAGTCTCACTGGATAACCAAGGAGCCAAAGGGTGTGTTGGTTAGAAGGGGTTTTATGGCTTAGAGCAAAGAATAAACCCACCTCAAACAAGCTGTTTTTACCAAGCAGAAAGACAGCACAGGCAAACAAATCAGCAGATGTTGCAAGTAGAAAAAAGATCTCAGAATTTTCCACTGCAAGAAATTGAAAAACAACTTCTAGCTTAAAGTGTAATGTACTGACTGTTAGTGATTGGAGAACAGTAACATGAATATGGTAATTACAGTAGTTATAATAGGCTGTAGATAAAAGTTAAGGTATAGATTGATTCTACTGTATTAAGATGCTCATCAAAGAAAAGTATAGAATGCAGTGTAACCAAAAGAAAAACACATTGTAACCAAAAGAAAAGTCTATAATGCATTGTAACCAAAAGAAAAGTCTATAATGCATTGTAACCTAAACCCAGGGTCTGCAGGGCTGCCTGCAGCTGGAGCTGACAGCTGTGGGCACAGCTCTGTCACCCACAACCCTTGGCTGCTGTAATGTCTTGCGTACAATAAACTGCATTTTGGATACAATAAACTGCATTTAGAAGAGCTGCCTGGAGTCCCACATCTCTCATTACAGCTCTTACTGGGATGAGTGGAAAATCAGCCCAACATCTACAAAACACACCCCATAAATGTAGGGAATGAGTGGGGAGATTGGGATGATGTCCACAAAAATCTTTCTCCCCCAAAACTGAGTTACAGAGGTTACAGTGATCACAGGGATCTGGGTATTATCCTCACTTTTACAGCATTGTTGGAGGATATCTCCCAGTCCAGCTCCTTCAGGAGTCCTTTGGGGACGCTGAAGTGGCACAAAATCCCAATATTGCTCTCTCAGGCCTTTTCTGCAGCAGGAAAAGGTTTCCCATGACTTTGTCTTACTTTACCCACAAATAACTCCTGGCCTGGCAGCCTGCCCGGGGCAGGGGTCACCTGTGCTCACAGGTAGGGCAGGCTCTGCACCACAGCCCCAGGGCTGAGGGGTGAAGGGGATTTGGGAACAGCACAGAAAAGCTCCTTGCAGAGCTTCACCTGAGTGAAATATTTTACCAAATCTCGTGGTCTCAATTCTTTTGGTCTCAAAAAAACTGAGAGATTTAACAGCAGCAAATTCTCTCTGCAGGGACTCCAGCCTTGCACACACAAACAAATCAGGGGGAAAATGTAACTAATAAATCACTCTTTGGGTAGAGAACTCCTCAAGCTGTAGTTACACTGTGATTGTAGAAAATACTTGGCATGAAAATGGGATATTTCATATCGGGACAAATAAATTGCTCCCCTTAACCCAGACTGGGTTTTTTTGCTCTTTCTGATTGGGCAAAAGAAGGAAAAAAAAATTCAAGGACTTGAATTTCAAGTTGACCTGAAACAATTTCTCGTTTGCTCGCTTGTTTGAAATTGTCAGTGAGGCAAAGAAATCAATTATTTACAGAGTTCTATCTGGGCTGGCTGTGCCTGCCCAGAGGATGGGATGAACAGCCTGCCTGGCTGAGCCCTGCCAGGAAACAGGAATGCTGCTCCAGGTGGGAATCCAGGGGTGTTACAAACAGGAGCTGGGCAGGGTGAGCCTCAACTGGAAGTCCCCATCCCCTGGTTCAGAGAATCAGGGAAGGTCCTGAGCTGGAATGGACCCCAAGGATCATCCATCCCAGTCCTCAGCCCTGCCCAGACCCCCCCAACAATCCCACCCTGGGCATCCCTGGCAGCGCTGTCCAAACCCTCCTGGAGCTCTGGCAGCCTCAGGGCTGGGACCATTCCCTGAGGAGCCAGGGCAGTGCTCTGGAGATGTTTTTAAGAGGGGAACATCTGGAACTGTTCTTTCAGAAGCTAGGGGTGGTGGTAAGGCAGAGTCCATCCTGCCAATTTTGAGATCTCCATCTGTCTTGGTTTGGAAAGACAGGAGTCTGCTAAGGAAATCAGGAGCCTCCCTGAAATGGAGAATGTAAACCCTCCCCACCACTCTGAATGCTATAAATTTTAAATTAAGGGGCTCTCAGGCAAAAATATGGGAGCAGGAAATAACAGTTCTTTAATAGGGAAGAAAACATAAAAGGATAAAATAAACAATGCAGTACAGTAGAACAACACTGCCAGAGTCAGAACCCAACCTGACACCCTGTGGGTCAGGCTGTTGGCAGCAGTCCCATTGGAATTGTGGCTCAGCCCTCCTGCAGTGTCAGGGCTGGTTCTGCTGGAGCAGGGATCCTGTAGAGAAGGATGGATTCTTCCTCTGAAGATCCAGTGGGAGAAGAGGCAGCTGCTGTTCCTCTGGGGAATCCCATGGAGAAAGCTGTGCTGGTGTCTCAAAACCTCTGGATTATATCTGGGTAGCAATGCTTGGCTCCTCCCTCTGGGCTCACATCTCCCAGTGGGATGCTGTAGTTCATATCAGCCATGCAGTGACATTCAATAGCTGTTATCATCAGATGTCCCCTCCCCAGGGAGGTGTGAATGTGGTCACTCAAAGAGAGAGATAAGGCAAACTGCCCACTTGACAAAGATAATCTGTCATACAGATGGTAATGGAAAACATCTTGCATTGCAATCTGGAACACCATCCCTGTTCCAATGATGGACAGTCCTGTCAGGGCGGTGGAGGTGTGTTGGAATGGGCAACCTCCATTCCCAAAATCTGCTATCCATGACCTTGCAATTGGCAGAAACTTGAGTTTAAATCATGAAAACAGCTGGGTGCCCAGGGCCATGGTATTGAGAACTTTGAGAATGGCATCAGTAGCAGATGGATAACAGGCTATAGAGGCACACTTCATGGGAAGCTGGTAACCACACTGCAATTGAGAGCTGATGTTTGCCCCACAAGAGAGCTCCTGGCCAGGGTGGGCATGATGGCTCTGGGATGATGGCCAGGGTGGGCATGATGGTGTGGGATGATGATTGTGGGATGATGGCCAGTGTGGGTGTGATGGTGTGGGATGATGATTGTGGGATGATGGCCAGTGTGGGTGTGATGGTGTGGGATGATCCCAGGGTGGGCATGATGGCTCTGGGATAATGGCCAGGGTGGGCATGATGGCTGTGGGGTGATGGCCAGGGTGGGCATGATGGTGTGGGATGATCCCAGGGTAGGCAAGATGGATGTGGGATGATGCCAGGGTAGACAGGATGGATGTGGGATGATGCCAGGGTAGGCAGGATGGCTGTGGGATGATGGCTGTGGGATGATGGCTGTGGGATGATGCCAGGGTGGGTATGATGGCTGTGGGATGATGCCAGGGTGGGTATGACGGCTGTGGGATGATGCCAGGGTAGGCAGGATAGTGTGGGATGATGTCCATGATGATCCTGCAGACCCTGTGGCACTGATTACAAGACAACAGCCCATATAAGCAGGAACTGTCCAACACTCAAGATGCCAGGATTAAAAGACACAATTCCATCAGTAAGACTCTCAGCTGTGGAGCTTAGAGGGAGGGCTGGACTGTGTTCCAGGAACCATCTAAAAGGGATGATGTGAATGAGCTGTATTAGCCTGGTTTGATCTTTGTGAAGGAGAATAAGGCACTCGTGGCTGATGGGACAGTGAGATATGACCACAGCAACTCCTCATTGAGGGATGCTGCTGCAGAGGAGGCAAAGCAACATCAGAGTGATATTTCTGCCACAGATTCCAGATCTTACAAAAGCACCCTTTGGGGGAAGAGCCTTCCCTTTCCACATCCATCCTGTATCCATCTTGTATCCATCCCGTATCCATCCCACATCCATCCCATATCTATCCCCCATCCATCCCATATCCATCCATCTATCCCAAATCCATCCTGTATCCATCCCACATCCATCCATATCCATCCATCCATCCCATATCCATCCATCCATCCCAAATCCATCCTGCATCCATCCCACACCCATCTCACATCCATCCATCCATCATCCATCATTGTTCCATCCATCATCCATCCATCCTGTATCCATCCCACATCCATCCATCATCCATCCATCCCACACCCCTCCCCATCCCCTGCAGGCTGTGCCTGAGGGCCCAGATGTTTTGGGGCTGCCCTGGACAATCCTTTCCCCTCAGCCCGGGGCCACCCCTCGGGACTCTCCCATTCCCCTCAGCCACAGGGGCAGTGGGAGCTGGAATTCCCTGTCTTGGCATTTCCACAGCCCCTCGGAGCTCAGAGAGGATGAAATCCCTGTGTTCCCTGCCCAGATGTCCCAGCCCCGGATTGCACAGCACAGGGGCTGTGCCCTGGCTGCTCCTGAGATGGAGAGGTCAGCCCGGGGCTGGGAGCCCACACCAGAGCTGGGGAGGCACAGGTCATTCCCGGAATCCCAAAGGTGCTGGAGTGGGGTTTGGGATTCATTCCCGGAATCCCAGAGATGCCAGAGATGGCAGCCGGGAGTGGGAGGGGATTCCATGACACGGAGCTGCAGAGGAGGGGTCAGAGTGGGAAGGGCAGGACCACTCTCCTCAGGATACCCCTGAGACACCCCTGGATAGCATTGGGAAACCTCTGGGACACCCAAAGACACATCTGGGACACCTCAAGGCTCCTCTGGGACACCCCTGGGACACCTCTGGGACACCCCAGGAAAGCCCCTGAGACCCCCCTGGGGCCCTCCAGGCTGATGGGCCCCCCAGGCAAGGCCAGGGCTGGGATTTCAGTCCCCCCCCAGCCAGGGGTGTCCCAGTGCTGCAGGAGCTGTGCAGGGAGGGGAGCAGGTCCTGCTGCTGTGCAGGAACTGCAGGAGAGCTGGGCCAGCTTTGGGCACCTCCAGGAGCCAGAGCAGGACCAGCCCCAGGAGCTGCAAGGAGCAGAGGAGCAGTAATGGAGGTATCCCCAAAACCTCTGTCATTCCACCTCTGGAATTCTGCCCATCCCTGCCTGCTGCAGCCATGCTGGGACAGGACCTCCTGTGTCTCCCTTTTCTTCTGCCCTGAGCTCCTGACCCTCAGCATTGTGCAGAGGTCACCTCAAAGCTCTTTCAAGGGTCAGAAATGGAAAGGAATCAGAGGCTTACTCATATTTATTCCCAGCTGAGGGTGCTTCTGTAATGTTTGGCTGCTGCCCAGGGCAGAGGAGCTGATTTCTGGAGCTCTCAGTGGGACAATCCCAGAATCCCAGATGAGGCTGAGCTGGAAGGGCCCCCGAAGGCCCATGCTGGGATCTGGAGTTTGGCTCCACCACACCTGGATCGTTTGCAGATGTTTTGGGGAGGGGGGAAGTTGTGGTATTCACATGCCCTCTGAACGGAGAGACGTTTAACTTTCTCAGGTTCTCCTGAGAGAAGCAAAGAATGATCAAAACAGTTCTTATCTCATTTGCTGCTCCTGCATTAGTGCCCATGTGGAATGTTCTGGAGACTGTTTACTGTCTTGGTTTGGAAAGACAGGTGCCTGATAAGGAAGGCAGGAGCCTCCCCTGAAATGGAGAATGTAAACCCTCCCCACCCCTCCAAATTGCTATAAATTTTAAATTAAGAGGCTGTCAGGCAAAAATATGGGAGCAGGAAATAACAGTTCTTTAATCGGGAAGAAAAAATAAAAGGATAAAATAAACAATGCAGTACACTAGAACAACACTGCCAGAGTCAGAACCCAACCTGACACCCTGTGGGTCAGGCTGTTGGCAGCAGTGCCATTGGAATTGTGGCTCAGCCCTCCTGCAGTGTCAGGGGTGGTTCTGTTGGAGCAGGGATCCTGTAGAGAAGGATGGATTCCTCCTCTGAAGATCCAGTGGAAGAAGAGGCAGCTGCTGTTCGTCTGGGCAATCCCATGGAGAAAGCCGTGCTGGTGTTTCAAAAACCTCTGGATTATATCTGGGTAGCAATGCTTGGCTCCTCCCCCTGGGCTCACATCTCCCAATGGGATGCTGTAGTTCTTATCAGCCATGCAGGGACATTCAATAGCTGTTATCAGCAGATGTCCCCTCCCCAGGGAAGTGTGAATGTGGTCACTCAAAGGCAAACTGCCCACTTGACAAAGATAATCTACCATACAGATGGTAATAGAAAACATCTTGCATTGCAACATGGAACATTTACCTGAGGTGATTGCTTGGTTGGACTCTGGTGATGGTGCTGTGGATTCATTGACCTGTTGGATCCACGTGTGTGTCAGGACTCTCGGGCAGGAGTCACAGGTTTTCTAGTGAGTTAGTGATAGTTCTTGTTAGTGTAATATAGTTATAGTACAATATAATGTAGTAAAGTAATTAATTAGCCTTCTGATATCATAGAGTTCTACACATCATTCTCCCTGCTTGGGAGCACCTTGCAAATCCAATAGGGGGTTATCCCTAACTGAGCATTCCTCACCTCCTTGTTAACCTGTCTTCCCATTCCTCGCTCCTCCCAAAATCCCAGCTGTGGATGAGCTCCAGTTTTCCCTGGAGATGCTTTTCCCTTTGCAAACAGCAGCTTCACTCCTGCTCTTCAAAACCAACCTCATCAAGGACCCTTTTCCCCTCTTTTGCCCCCTCCCACTGTTCCATGTGGGGACACTCAACCTGTCCCTGATCCCTGGGAACTCAGAGCCCAGGGGTTCTGTCCTGCTGAGGCCAGCCCAGAATTCCCCAGGGTCACCCCTTGGTGGGATTCCAGCAGGGAATTGTGTCCCTTGGGAGAGGGAAGCGTTGGGGTACCTGTCACCAATACCCCAACTTCTGGGACTCAGGCTGTCAGGGGAGACCCTCCTGGAGTGATTTTGTGTCAGGAAAGAGAGACACACTGGATCTTTTCAGTCTTCAGGTTCTTGTTTATTGTTATCTAAAGTTTTGCATGCTTTCCACACCAGGCTCAGCGTGCTGGGAAAAAATGGCCAACAATCTCTTGTTCCAAGGTCTTTTAAGACTAAACCATCGAATTAAGAACTGACACCTAGATTATTTTTCTTTTTAACCCAATAACTGATCCCAATGCAGACTTTTCTGCCCAATTACAAAATGTCATCCAAACCCATGAAGAAGAAGGAAGGAGAAGCATGAAGAAGCAACCCAGGATGACACCCTGTGCCCTCCATCTTGCTTCCATCGACAACACACTAAAAACCCCAAAACCTCAATTTCTCACCAAGTGATGCACCTACACTACTCTCTATAATCCATTTCACACTTTTGTGGATTCCAGTCTATCTTGAAGTCTGGGAAACTTTCTCCATGAATGACGGTCAAAGTCAGCGCTGCCCTGGGGGTCAGGGCACCCCAGAGCAGACAGAAAAATATTCCCTGTGGTGCCCTGGGTTTCCACAGAGAAGGGTGGGGAATCATCCCAGAGTGATTCCATGTCTCCCTCCACACGACAGCAGTGATGGGATCCAGTATTTGGGATGGACCCTGTGGGATCCAGAGCATTTTCCAGGCATTGCCCTGGCTCTGCACAGGTCCATGGTGCCCCAAGGTCTCCATGGGGTGCTCAGAGCCATGAGCAGCAGCTGCAGCCTCCCCTGCTGCCTTCACAGGGAAAAGCCATTTCCTTTACAGGGAAAAGCCATTTCTGCAGGACTCTGGCCCCCTGCCCCTCCTCCCCGTGTCCATCCAGGGACAGCCCTCCACATCAGAGGCACCTCGGAATCTCCATTTATTATTCATTTGTTTGTGTTCCTGGCTCTGATCCTTGCACGTCCTTTAGTCCCAGTGTTGGCAGGAAAGGCCATTCAGAGCAATTCCCTCCATGTCTTTTCCCACCAAAATGATCCAGAGCTTCTCTGCCTCAGAGCAGTGTTGCTGTTCAAATACACCCTGAAAATTCCCATTCCTGCCCATTTGGAGACCATTCCGTTTTCCCAGGAGCTCAGCTCTCCCTGAAGGAGCTGCTGGTGCAAGTCCTGCCTGATGCTGGGACAAACAACTCCTCCTGCAAGGAACAGCCTCTCCTGATGGGACTCCTCAGCCCCCCTCCCAAAGGGAATGGGCTCTGGAGCACAGGTGGAGTTCAGCTGCCCCTCAGCAGCCTCCAGAAATTCCATTTCCTGCCAAGGCCCTGAGCTAAACCCTTCCTGTAAATGCTCTGCATTTATTGATGATAAATCATGGATTAGGGATGAGGGAGGGGAGGAAGAGCTCAATGTGCAGCTGGGGGAAGCCCTGGAGAAGGAAACTCCCCCTGCAGCTCTCCCTTTACTCCCAGGGCTGAGGGAAGGGGTAAAAGGAGCCCGGGTGTGGCACATTCACATTCTCTGAACAGGATTCCTTCACCCAGAATTTTCCTCCTGGGAAGCTGAGAAGCCTCAGAGAAAAGGAAAACAATTCTTATCTCATTTGCTTCTCCTGTGTTGTGCTCACATGTGGAATGTGTTTGGAGATTGTTTACCCACAGGTGATTGTTTCATTGCATTCTGCTGTGAGTTGTTTTCACTCTTTGGCCAATCAGGGCCGAGCTGTGTCGGGGCTCTGAAAAGAGTAATGAGGTTTCATTATTATCTTTTTAGCCTTCTGTGTGTATCCTTTCTGTATTCTTTAGTATAGTTAGTATACTAAACAATACAGTAGCATTCTATAGTATATACTTTAATAGTATATACTAAAATTATTATTAATAGTATATACTATACTTTATTAGTATAGTATAGTATAGTATACTATACTAATAAAGTATATTATACTAATATAGTATACTATACAAATAAAGTATAGTATATACTTTATTTAATATAATATTTTATATTATATTAAAGTATTCTTTAATATAATATAGTATCATAAAGTAATAAATTAGCATTCTGATAAGATGGAATCCTCCTCATCATTCATTCCTTCCTTCCCTGGTGCCCCTGCATTTATAATACACAGGGAAGATTTGGGCTCCAGTGGTAAAGTGGTGCCTTCTCCTTCCAGCCCTCAGGGAGTGGTGAAGGATATGATGATTTATGGTAAACAGACACTGGATCACCCTTAATCCAACCCAGCCCACTCTGGGATTCTGGAGAAATTAAGAATCTCAACCAATTGCCTCCTTCTCTGACCAATTGCCCCTCTAATTCCCAGCTAGAAACGCTCCAGGATGAGCCATGGAGACCCTGCCTGCTGGGGAAAGGCAGTAGAAGTTTTGGGGATGTTCAAATTCCCTTGTCAGAAGAACTGTACGATGGAATTCCACAATGGATCAGTGTCCAGACAAAGCAAACCCATCAGATGTGAGGAATTAATTTTTTCAGGAATTTCCATGCCTACTTCTCCCCATCCTGGTGTGGGAAATGTTCCTGCTCTGCCTCCCAGCACACCCAGCAGCACTCAGGGTTGATTTTTATTGCAGGAGATGTTTTCTTTGGGCTTGTGGATGCAGGGAGCAGCAGCTGCAGCCTCCCCTGTTGCTTTTACAGGGAAAAGCCATTTCTGCAGGGCTCTGGCCCCCATCCCTCCTCCCTGTGTCCATCCAGGGATGTGTTCCCTGTACATCAGAGACACCTTGGAATCTCCATTTATTATTCATTTGTTTGTGTTCCTGGCTCTGATCTTTGCTGGTCCTTTAGTTCCAGTTGTCAGGAAAGGCCAACCACAGCAATTCCCTTCTCCTCCCCCCCTCCTCCTTCTCTTCCTTCTTCTTCTCTTCCTTCTCCTCCTCCTCCTCCTTCCCTCCCTCCCTGCAGGCTCTTCTCCCAGGGCTGCTTTGGGAATTGATTTTCTTTATGGATCAGAGAGAGCTTGGAGGGAAAGCAGGAATTCTTCCTGTGAGCCTGGGGGAGATTCCCTTCTCCTGGCTCATTCCTGGGAGGTGTTGTTGCTCCCTGGGCAGACAGGATCCCTCCCTGGGGTGTGGGATTCCATCCTGGGTGTCCAGGGAATATTGCAGTGCCAGCCTGGCCTCCAGCCCCTGAAGGCCCTGGGTATGGCAGGGCAGGGATTTAGGACAGAGAACCCCAAAATGTTGGATTTTAGCAGATTGTGCTGCCACAGGGGAGCTCACAGGGGAAGCTCAGAATGCCCAGACTGAGACAATCCCATGGGAGAACCTCCAAATGCCTCCCTTGCTCCTGGAACACTGCTGGGACACCAAACAGAGCCCGGGGGCCTGGCAGGGGCACTGCCTGCCCTGAAGGTCCAGCAAAGCAAACCCCAGAGGCCAACATTGTCCCAGGAGGGCTGGAGATGGTCCTTGGCACTGCCCAGCCCATGGCAGAGGATTTGGCTCCCTGGGTCTCTGCCAGCTGCTCCCAGGGCACATTTTGGACTGTCTGTGTGTCCCCAGGGGGAGAGCAGCCCTGGCAGGGCCCCAGGCAGCTCAGATTGCTCAGAGGGCACAGCAGGGGAAGGTGATCCCTGTGCCCTCTGTGCTGCAGCTGGAATTTCTACCTCGGGACAAACTGGGTGGAAGTGAATCCTTGTTTAACTCAGACCATGCAAGAGTCACCAACAGAGACTGCTGGGACCATCCAGGTGTCATCTTTGTCCCTTCTCTTGGCCTCAGACCTCATCCCTCCCTCCTGGAGAGCTCCTGCAAGGAATATCTCAGAGACAAAGTGGGGATCAAGGGCCCACAAAGGAATTTTGCTGCATTGTCCCAGCACAGCCTCCAGCCTTTCTCCTGCAAACCAGGCTGGGATCAACCCCCGGTGTGACCATGTCCACAGGGCTCCCAGGGTGAGGGAAGAGATGAGGATCTGACTCCATGTTTCAGAAGGCTGATTTATTATTTCATAATATATATTATATTCAAACTATACTAAAAGAATAGAAGAAAGGATTTCATCACAAGGCTGGCTAAGAATAGAAAAAGAAAGAATGATAACAAAGGTTTGTGTCTCGGAGAGTTTGAGCCAGCTGACTGTGATTGGCCATTAATTAGAAACAACCACATGAGACCAATCCCAGATGCACCTGTTGCATCCCACAGCAGCAGATAACCATTGGTTACATTTTGTTCCTGAGGCTTCTCAGGAGAAAAAACCCTAAGGAAAGGATTTTTCATAAAAGATGTCTGTGACACCTCTGGGATGGAATCCCCTTGAGGGACCTGGCAGACACAGAACAAATCAAACCCATCCAGTTCCTCCATGACTGAGAGGAGCAACTGTGATGTTTGTGAGGATCCCCAGGACGAGGTGAGAGATGAGAATTTGACTCCATGTTCTCAGAAGGCTGATATATTATATTATATTATATTATATTATATTATATTATGTTATGTTATGTTATGTTATGTTATGTTATGTTATGTTATGTTATGTTATATATTAATACTATACTAAAACTATACTAAAGAAAGAGAAAGGAGACATCAGAAAGTTTAACAAGAATAAATAACAAAAACCTGTGACTGACTCAGCGAGTCTGACACAGCTGGCTGTGATTGGCCATTAATTAAAAACAATTCACATGGAACCAATCCAACATTCACCTGCTGTAAACAATGTCCAAGCCACATTCCAAAGCAGCAAACACAGGAGCAGCAATCAGATAATTATTGTTTTCATTCCTCCCTGAGGCTTCTCAGCTTCCCAGGAGAAAATCCTGGCCAAAGAGGATTTTTCAGAAAATATCATGGTGACAAGGAACCTTCTCCCAGCTTGCTCCTTCTTGGATTTACAAGGAGCCACATCTGCATGCTGGATTGTTTCTGAGGGTTATTTTTAGGCTCCCAGGCTGGAATATTCCCATCACAGTCAGGAGCTGAGGAAGGCCCCGTTGCAGGAATGAGGACAGCCAGGCTCTGCCAGCCCTGCTCCCTAATTGGCTCAGTGTGGGGAGGGATTTGTGATTCCTGACTTGGGAACTGCAGCCAGAGCCTCAGCCTGAGGCAGGGCCTGACCCAGGGATGGGCACAGAGCCCCAGGGGCTGCCAAAGCCACCAGGGAGCAGCAGGGATGGGGAGACTGGGCTGGGGCTGGGCTTGGAGTGGGGGGACTGGGATGGCAAAACCTGAGCTGGTCCTCGGGAAGGGAAGCCCCAAAACCTTCCTTGAGATTGGGAGAACCAACCCCAAGCCAGCTGCAGGGGAAGGCTGAGAATCCTGGGCTGGATGAGGTTGGGAGAGAGCTGAAAGCTCCAAACCTGTGACTGAAATCTCCATGGCCCTGAAATCTCTGACCCAGCCTCAGCCTGGGTTTCAGTGTCATCCAAAGTGTCCCTGGGGTCTCAAAGTCACCCAGAGTGTTCCTGGGTCTCAGTGTCACCCAAGCCCACCCTGGGTTTCCTTGCAAAGGTTGTGGGACCTGATGTGACCCCAGGTGAGAAGAGCTGGGGACATCAAACCCTTGGAAAACAGAGAGGGAACAGCCCAGGGACAAGGTGAGCCTGTCCCTGTGTCACTGCAGCGCCTGCCCTGCTCTGCCCACCCAGAGGCTGCAGCTCCTGGGGAACATCTCCAGCCCTGCCTTGGCCTGGGCAGTGCCAGCCAGGACCTGGACATCCCTTGGCCCAGTGACAGAGTGACACAGTGACAGCCCCAGTGACACAGTGACAGCCCCAGTGACACAGTGACACAGTGACAGCCCCAGTGACACAGTGACACAGTGACACAGTGACAGAGTGACACAGTGATACAGTGACAGCCCCAGTGACAGAGTGATACAGACACAGTGACACTGTGACACAGTGACACAGACACAGTGACAGCCCCAGTGACACAGTGACAGAGTGACAGAGTGACACAGACACAGTGACACAGACACAGTGACAACCCCAGTGACACAGTGACACAGACACAGTGACAGCCCCAGTGACACAGTGACAGAGTGACACAGTGACACAGACACAGTGACAACCCCAGTGACACAGTGACAGAGTGACACAGTGACACAGACACAGTGACACAGTGACACAGACACAGTGACAACCCCAGTGACACAGTGATATAGACACAGTGACACAGTGACAGCCCCAGTGACACAGTGACACAGACACAGTGACACAGTGATACAGACACAGTGACACAGTGACAGAGTGACACAGACACAGTGACAGCCCCAGTGACACAGTGACAGAGTGACAGAGTGACACAGTGACAGCCTCAGTGACACAGTGACACAGACACAGTGACTCAGTGACACAGTGACAGCCCCAGTGACACAGTGACACAGTGACACAGCCCCAGTGACACAGCCCCAGTGACACAGTGACACAGTGACACAGCCCCAGTGACACAGCCCCAGTGACACAGCCCCAGTGACACAGTGACATAGTGACACAGTGACACAGACACAGTGACACAGTGACACAGCCCCAGTGACACAGCCCCAGTGACACAGTGACACAGACACAGTGACACAGTGACACAGCGACACAGCCCCTGTGACCCTTTGGGGTGTGGGGCTGCTGTGGGGAGGTCACTGGGCTTCCTGAATTCCCTGGGGCTGGCCCTGGAGCATGGGGACTCTGGGTGGCCAATGCCTGTCCTGCCCCAAGGGCCACCATCCATCAGTGCCCAGCTGGGCCGGGGGCATGGGGAGCCACCTCCTGTGGTGACACCTCCAGCAAAGGGCTCAGGGAAGGGGCTGAGGTTTGGATTTTTGGGGAAAAGCCTGGGATTGACACGGGTATGGTGAAATCCTCTCCTGAGGGAAGGCTCAGCCAAAGGTGAGACACAAAAGGGGCACCAGGGCAGCCTGAAAGCTTCAGAGCTCTGGCAAAGAGGGATTCCAGAAATCCCTCACCCAGGAACACTGGCAGGAACAGCTGACAGGAATGGGAAAGCTTCTCATGGAGCCTTGGGGATCATTCCCACCCCAGGCTGCAGATCCATGAAATGTTGGGGGTTCCTCCCACTGACACCTCAGGGCTGGCTGCTCTTCCAACACCATCCCACAGTCCTGGAGTGGGCCAGGTTGGAAGGGGCCTTGGGGATCACCCAGTGCCACCCATGGCAGGGACACCTCCCACCGTCCCAGGCTGCTCCAGCCTGGCCTTGGGCACTGCCAGGGATGCAGGGGCAGCCACAGCTGCTCTGGGAATTCCTCCCCACCCTCCCATGCAAGGATTCCCTCCCAAAATCCCATCCACCCCTGCCCTCTGGCACTGGGAGCCATTCCCTGCTCCTCTCCCTCCAGCCCTTACCAAAGCCCCTCTCCAGAGATTTTCCATGGCTGTTTCTGCCACAGCAGCACCGAGCCACAAAACCTGTGATTAAAAGCAAAACAACCCTGGTGTTAAAGGAGTCTGGACTCCCTGGTAATTAATTTAAGATTAATGGGAACAAGTGAGTTAAAATCCGGTGACGATAATTAGCAGGCGAATTACAACAAAGGAGAAGGCAACAACAAAAAGTAATTACAGAGTACAGACACTGAATCCTGCCCTGCCTGGAAAATCCCCAGGAAATCCCCCCGTGGGCAGTGGGGAACAGCACAGCCTGGAGTGCCTCTGGAATGCTGCTGGGATCCTGGGGGCTCCTGGGATCCTGCTCAACACAGACCTGAGCAGGGCTCCTGTGCAGAGCTAAAGAAAACCAGGAGAATTTCCTGGAAGCTTGTTTTGGTTTGAGAGGCCAGGTGTCTGCTGAGGAAGGCAGGAGCCTCCCCTGAAATGGAAAATGTAAGCCCTTCCCTCTGAATTGTTATAATCTTGAAATTAAGGGGCTCTTAGGAAAAGATATGGGAGTAGGAATAACAGTTCTTTATTAGGAAAAATAAAAATACAAATGTAATAGTATGAACAACAAAACAGCCCTGCCAGTGTCAGGCCATGCCCTGCCTGGTGGGCACAGGCACAGCTCAGGGGAGGAGGATTTGCTGCCTTGGCTCTGCTTTTTCTCAGGGTTGGTTCTCAGGCCTTGGGTGTTGATAGAGGGGGAAGACCCAGACAGTTCTTGCTGAGGTCAGGAAGTCCTGGTGGTGTCCTAAGGAGTTTCTGCTTTCCATACCCAAAACTGTCTCAGGAGTTTCTCTCTGCCTGATTTCAGAGTCACTTCTCTCCTGAGTTTTTCCTCCAGCTCTCACAGGGGCTGTGTCCAACATTTCACAACCATGAGGAAATTCCCTATAACGAGGTGACATCCTTGTCCTTGTGAGCAGGGACAGGAGCCAGGAAATGGCTGGAGCTGTGCCGGGGGATTTGGGATGGAGATCAGGGAAAGGTTCTTCCCCCAGAGGTGCTGGCACTGCCCAGGGAATGGTCCCAGAGCTCCAGGAGGGTTTGGACAGCGCTGCAGGGATGCCCAGGGTGGGATTGTTGGGGGGTCTGGGCAGGGCCAGGGGTTGGGATGATCCTGGGGATCCTTCCCAGCTCAAGATATTCCATGATTCTGTGTAGAGGTTAATGGGAGATGAGAAAATCATGGAATGGTTTGGGTTAGAGGGACCTTAAAGCCCACCCAGTGCCAGCCCTGCCATGGCAGGGACACCTCCCACTGTCCCAGGGTGCCCCAACCCCAATGTCCAGCCTGGCCCTGGACACTGCCAGGAACCTGGGGCAGCCCCAGCTGCTCTGGGAAGCTGTTCCAAGGCTGCCAAAAGACGCCCTTGATCTTGGGAAAAGGATTTGGGATCCATCCCCATGGATCAGGATGGTGCTGAGTGCCTGGGAAGTGCCTGACAGGGGGTTACAGTGGGTGCTGTGGGATCTGGGCTGTCAGGAGCTGGTTCCTCCTCTCTAGGGGTGATCCCTGAGCTCCATCTGAGGGGTGCCTGTTCCTGCTGGGTCCCCTCAGGATCAGTTCCAAGGATTGGGACCAGGAGTGGTGGATGGAGAGCTGGGATGAGCCTCCCACACCCAGTCCCTGTCTGCTGAGCTGTCCCCCTGAAATGTCACTGTCACTGCCCAGACCTGACCTGAGACCACCAGCAAATCCCAGTTCCCAGCCCTGCACTGCTGGAGCAGGATTTGGGATGGCTCCTGGAACTCCCTGCTGGATTTTAGCTTGGCAGACCCAGCCCAGGGGCTTTGTGTGGCTGGATTTACCCAATAAAGTCAGATTTTGGTCAATCCAGACAGAATTAAACTCATCCCACCCCTGAGCCCCCATCCCATCCCATCCCATCCCATCCCACCTCATCCCATCCCTTAGCTCTTCTCCTGGGCAAGGCTGGGGTGAGATGCTGGCTCCTGCAATCCCAGGAGTGTCTGCTCCCACATCCAGCTGTGCCTGCCCTCCTTCACATCTGCACCCCACTTCTCCTCCTCAGCCCAAATCCTGACCCCCAAAGCTCCCCCACCCCAAAGGCCTCAGGCCCTGCAGGCCTGCCCATTGGAAAACCCTCCTGAAACACAGAATTTCCACAGTCAAAGTGAGATTTGGCAATGAAATTCCAGCCCCTGCCAACTGAGGATGTTTGGATTCAGCTTTCCCACTAAAAATGCCATTTATCCAACTGAAGTGGCTGCAGGGAAGGGCTGGAGCTGACAGCTCCCCCTCCCCAGCAGCTGCTGCAGGGAGAGCAGAGGCAGCTCTGCAGCTCTCAGGTGCTTCAGTGCCCCGGTCCCCATTGCCAGAGCAGAAAGTTCCATCTGAAGGATGGAATTTTATCCATTTTATTTCATTTAAATGAGCTCAGTGACTGCTCAGGATAGGGCTGGGATGGAATTCCCAGAGCAGCTGTGGCTGCCATGGATCCCTGGAATGCCCCAGGCTGACCAGGCCAGGTTGGACATTGGGGCTTGGGGCACCCTGGGACAGTGGGAGGTGTCCCTGCCATGGCAGGGGTGGCACTGGATCCTTAAAGGCCCTTCCCACCCAATCCAGGCTGGGATCCCCTGATTTGTAACCCGAAGGAACTGCAAGGTCCCAAGGAGCTGCTGACACCCCAGCCTCAAAGCTGCACAAGCCCTCATGGAGAACAATCCCATCTATCCCAGGAAAAGCTTTCTGTGCCTCTTTCCCCTCAGCTTGGCTCCAGGATCAATGTGGAATTCCTCCTTCCACTTCCAAGCTCAGCACCAGGTGTTGCTGTTATCCCCAGCAGCGCTTCTGCACCGGAATGGCAGAGGGAAATTCATCACATTATTTGTCCTGGGCCATTATTCCAGGGAAATAAATCAGATTATTTGTCCCGTGCCATTATTGCAGGAACAGCTCCCCGGGGAGTCAGTGCACAATGGGATCTCAAAGAGAAAAGGAAATCCATTGTCATGGAAAACACCCCAGGGAGGGTGTTTGAGGTGATTGAAGGGATTGAGGTGATTGAGTGATTTCAGTGGCCACAGGCACAAGGTTTAAACTCAGACATTATCATGCAAGTTCTCAGACACATGAGTAAGAGTAAACTCAGCTTTGGGTGGAGAGTTTGGAAATCACTGGAAATCCTGAGATTTCAAACCAGTAATTCAGTATGAGGTTAAGCATCACAGTAATGTCTTAATTTCTCAGAGATTTTTGAGGTATCATGTTATGCAAATGAACTTCAGAAAAAAGAGAAGAATACTCTATACCATGATTTCTCATTAGTGAATGCCATATACAGGGTAGAGAATGCAATTAGATCTGGTCATTAATTGATGGGGTGTTGTGGGTCCTGGGACGAGGTGAGAGATGAGAACTGACTCCAAGTTCTCAGAAGGATGATATGATGATATGATATGATATGATATGATATTATAACTATGCTAAAGAAAGAGAAAGGATACATGTACATCAGAAGGCTTAACAAGAATGAATAATAAAACCCCATGAGTGACCAGAGAGTCTGACACAGCTGGACTGGGATTGAGCATTAATTAAAAACAATTCACATGGAACCAATCAAAGATGCACCTCTTGGTAAGCAACCTCCAGAGCACATTCCAAGCAATCAGATAATTATTGTTTACATTTCTTTTCTGAGGCTTCTCAGGAGAAAGATCCTGGATTTTTGATAAAATATGACAGTGACAATTAGAGACACTCATTAAAATGGCACAAAACCAGGAGAATCCTAAAAAGAAAGGCTAAGTTAGTTGTACAACTCAAAGGAGACTACAAAATAATGAAAATAAAACTTTCTTGTGTGTCCTGTCCCAGTCCCTCCCACCCATCCCAGAGCTGTGCAGGGCCAGGTGTCCCCAGTCCCCAGGGACAGGTGGGAGGGCAGGAGATGCTGCAGGGAAGGAAAGGGCCCTGCTTTAATGGGACATTGGGGGGAGTTCTGGAGGGTGATCCACGGCCTGGCAGATCCCCAGCTCTGATTCCCACTTGGCTGGAGCCTCCTGACTCCATCAGCTCCTGACACTGGGGAACTGATGGTGGCAAAGGGGAGAGGGGAACGTGCTCATTCCCAGATTTACAGCTGGAGCAGAAATCCTCCCTTCATTCCCAGATTTACACCTGGCACAGGAACAGCCCATTCCTTCCCAGATTTACAGCTGGGCATGGGAGCAAATCCTCCCTTCATTCCCACATTTTACATTGGTACAGGAACACAGGAGCAAATCCTCCCTTCATTCCCACATTTTACATTGGTACAGGAACATGGAAGCAAATCCTCCCTTCATTCCCAAATTTACAGCTGGGCATGGGAACACAGGAGCAAATCCTCCCTTCATTCCCAGATTTTACAGCTGAGGGTGAGAACACAGGGCCAAATCTTCCATTCCAAGATTTTACACCTGGTACAGGAACATGGAAGCAAATCCTCCCTTCATTCCCAGATTTTACAGCTGGGCATGGGAAAAAAATCCTTCCTTAGAGCATGTTGTTCTCACAATAAAGGACTAAATAAAAAAAAAAAAAAACCCAAAATAAAACAAAACAAAAAACCCCAAAAAAACAAAAAACAAACAAACAAAAAAGAACAAAAACAAAAAAAAAACCAAAAAAAAAAACCAAAAAACACATGGGGAAGTTGCTAAACCCTCAATTCCTGCAGGAGGGAACTGCCCAAAAGCAGGGAGCAGGAAGGGTTTGATGGGAGCATTTCCAGTCAAGCTTTCTCAATTCTCCAGGGAGCTTTTTCACCTCCAGGGAAATTGTTTTAAAATATCAACTCCAGAGAGGAGATAGCCTTGGGAAGGGAAAACTCTTGGAGAAAATCGTGGAGAATCATCCAGCCCATTACCCACGGCTCAGGGAAGCTCCATGTGCTCACCCAGCCACATCCAAGGGCTGGAAAAGGAGGAGAGAGGGGGAGAGAGGAGTTCTGAATATTGGTGCATTCAATATTTTGGGGGAAAATACAGAGAGGAAAAAAAAAGAGATCGGGAAATGTCATCCTGGTGCCTTCTACACCTGGAGCAAAACCCTTTTCCTCAGAGGGGGAGGGAATGGATTCAAACATCCCCAGGAGCACTCAGGATATTCCTTCAGGGAATGTCACTCCAGGAAAACAAATCCTGACAAGATCTTTGTGCCCAGGCAGAGCCACTCCAAACATCCCTCCTGGAGGGAGGAACCTTTTCCTGCTGCAGTTTTGTTCCTCCAGGGCTTTTCCCACCCAGGAGCTCCCTTCCTTTTGCCTTCTCATGGGATTCCATGAAGGAAAAAAGCAGGGATTTGGAATAATAATGATAAAAAAAATCCTTGTCAGGCATCACAGAAGCCAAAGGCTGGAGAATGCAGGGAAGCATTAAAAGGGTAAAAAGGGCAGATTTTGGTGTGGTATTGGGAGGAAATTCCTCCCTGGGAGATGGGAAAGGTGCCCTGGATCCCTGGCAGTGCCCAAGGCCAGACTGGATGGGCGGGAGCAGCCTGGGACAGGGGAAGGTGTCCCTGCCATGGCAGGGGGGGCACTGGGGGGGCTTTGAGGTCCCTCCCAACCCAAAGCACCCCATGATTCCATGGAAGACTGGAATGGGTGAGGGAGCAGCTCCCAGGGGCTGGGTCCTGGCAGGAGAGAGGCCAGGACTGACCTGAGCCAGGTCCTGAATGTTGTCCCAGCCTGGGCTGGAATGCTGCTGCTGTACCTGGGGACACTGAGGCACTCTGAGGGGTCATTTCCCATCTCCTCCCAGTGTCCTCTCCCTGTGTCCCAGGGGCAGATCCAACAGGGACTGAGCAGAGTCCGTGAGCTCAGGGGGCCTGGGGGTGATCCCAGATCCCCCAGGCTGGATGGACTGGGAATGGGACTGGGACTGGACTGGGATTGGACTGGAATGGGACTGGGACTGGACTGGGAATGGGACTGGGAATGGGAATGGGACTGGGAATGGACTGGGAATGGACTGGGAATGGGACTGGGAATGGGAATGGGAATGGGACTGGACTGGGAATGGGACAGGGAATGGGACTGGGAATGGGACTGGGACTGGACTGGGAATGGGAACGTCCTACTGCTCCTCCAGGTGCCACCCCAGGATCACTGGGGCTGGGAAAGGTCACCAAGTCCAACCTTGGACCAAATCCTACCATTCCCCTAAAAACTCATCCCTGGCTTTAACCTTGGCCCCAGCTCTGGATCTGTGGGATCTCCAGGAACCCCCAGAGCTCCTCAGGAAGGGCAGGGGGCCCTTCCCAGAGGCACCTGGAGGTCAGAGGGATCACCCAGGCTGGGGCAGAGCCCACACCAGGAGCAATCCTGATCCCTGCTGGTGCTGGCTGTCCAGGAACAGCCTGTACAGGGAATTTTGGCCAGATACAAACCCAGACAATTCTCTGGCTGTGCCAGCTCAGCCCCTGCTCTGCTCCCTGCACAGCTCCTGTGCCATTCCAAGGCTATTGAGGGCCAAATCCTGCTCCTCATCCCTGAAAAAACCAGCCTGAAACTGCCCTGAAATCCAAGAAAACCCCAGATTTCCTCTGCTGGCAGCAGGAGCAGAATCCAGCCCGAAACATTCCAAGTTTCCTGGTGTTGTTTGTGGGTTTTTATAAAAATCAATGTCATTTACAATTACATAACTGCAAAAAAGCAGCTGAAAAACTTCAGGATGGAGCTTCTATTTTATCCAACCTTTTCTCCATTAATCTTCCCACACAACTGCTGTCACCATTAGGCTGCCAAAGGAAAATTGGTTGGATCCTTTCAGTTTGGCAGCTCCACAGGTGGCACTTACCTGCTCTGCTCCCAGCCTGCCCTGCTTCCCCAGATCCCTGTGCATCCCCTGGGCCTGAGGTGACAGGGACAGCAGAGGGACAGACCTTCAGCACCCACCCTGCAGCCTCCAGCCATGGACAGCCACAGGAAGGAGGTAAAAATCCCCAAATTCTCTGGCAGCAGCCCCTGGTGTGTGGAGTTTGGGATCCCACACTGGGAATGGCCTGACTGAGCCCTGCTGGGATCACTGGCAGCGTTCCCACAGAATCTGCAAGGAACTGGAGCAGCTTTGGGGCTGTCAGATTGGATCCTTTGAAGGGATTTTTGACAGGAATTGAAGCTTTTTTTGATGGAGAGGGGGAGGTTTTGCTGTGAGCAGAAAGGGGCTGCTTCCCTCGGGAGGAGCTCTGGATTCTCCCCCATCTCTGCAGAGTCTCAGAGCTCGCAGGGAGCAGCGTCAGGTCATGTTTGTGCTTCCAGCCTCACCCCCCAGGTGCTGCAGGGATTTTTACAGTAATTGCATTAATTGATTTCCTCCAAGATGAGCCCGGTGCTTGGCAGGGATGAGCTGGGATGGAAACACCCCAAACCTCGGGGCCCTGTGGTGTTGTGAGGGTCCCCAGGACGAGGTGAGAGATGAGAATTTGACTCCATGTTCTCAGAAGGCTGATTTATTATTATATTATATTATATTATATTATATTATATTATATTATATTATATTATATTATGCTGTATTAAGAAAGAGAAAGGAGACAACAGAAGGTTTAACAAGAATGAATAATAAAACCTGTGACTGACTCCTCAGTCCAACACATCTGGACTGGGATTGGTCGTTAATTAAAAACAATTCTCATGGAACTAATCCAACATTCACCTGTTGGTAAACAATCTCCAGATCACATTCCAAAGCAGCAAACACAGGAGCAGAAATCAGATAATTATTGTTTTTCATTCCTCTCTGAGGCTTCTCAGGAGAAAATCCTGGGCAAAGAGGATTTTCAGGAAATATCATGGTGACAGGGCCCCTCCTGTCCCCAAAGCCCCCAGCTCTGGGTGCCACTTCTGGAATCATCCCCACCCCTGCTGCTCCCTCTCTGGCCATGTCCCAGGGCAGGCTGGAGGGGTTGGAGCACCCTGGGATGGTGGGAGGGGTTCCAAGCTGGGAACAGGAGGGGCCTTAGGGTCCCTCCCAACCCAAACCATGCCAGGATTCCACAATTCCCCACACAGGGTGTCTCGGTTTGGAAAGACAGGTGTCTGCTGAGGAAGGCAGGAGCCTCCCCTGAAATGGAAAATGTAAACCCCCTCCCTCTGAATTGTTATAAATTTTAAATTAAGGGGCTCTCAGGCAAAAATATGGGAGCAGGAATAACAGTTCTTTAATAGGGAAGAAAATAAAAAGATAAAATAAACAATGCAGTACAGTAGAACAACACTGGCAGAGTCAGAGCCCAGCCTGACACCCTGTGGGTCAGGCTGTTGGCAGCAGTGCCACTGGAATTGTGGCTCAGCCCTCCTGCAGGGTCAGGGCTGGTTCTGCTGGAGCAGGGATCCTGGAGAAAGGTGCAGTCTCTGCCTCTGAAGATCCAGGGGCAGAGGCAGCTGCTGTTCCTCTGGGCAATCCAGTGCAGAAGCTGTGCTGGTGTTCCAGAATCTCCAGATTATATCCAGGTAGCAATGCTTGGCTCCTCCCCCTGGGCTCACATCTCCCAATGGGATGCTGTAGTTCTTATCAGCCATGCAGGGACACTCAATGGCTGTTATCAGCAGGTGTCTGCCTGGAGGGAGGAGTGGGTGTGGTAGAGATAAGGAAAGCTGCCAATGAACAGAAGATAACTGCCATACATGTGGCAAATAGAACACAGTCTTGGACACAAGGCCAATCACTCCAACCTCTAAATGGGAATTTTTGCAGCAGCAATTTTCCCTGTAATTTCTGTGCCACAAATGCCAGGATTTGGGAATGGGGAGGTTTCAGTGGCAGCTCTGGGCCCTGACCCAGGGACCATTCCAGGGCTGTTCAATCCCAAAAATTCCAGTCCAAACCTCCAAGGGGAGACTCCAGTCTGGTCCAGGAGTTCCACATTTGTTTTCCAGCAGATTCAGGGAACAAAAGAACTTCCAAGCATGGTCTTGGTTCTGTGGGATCAGAGGCTGGTGTGGAGGTGACCCTTCCCTTTTGTCCTTCAGGATTTGAAACCTCATTTTCCTACTTCTCTCCTGCTGCCATAAGAGCAGGGGTGTGGCAGCCTCTTGGATTGGAAACAACTCCAGGTTTGAGGAGAAAAGGATTTTTCCCTTTTTCCTATCTGGAAAGGGTTTTTCCCCCTTTTCTTCTCCTGCCAGGAGAGCCCTCAAGTCCCTTGGAATGACAAGGAATAAACCTTAAGGAATTGCTCCCTGAACTTGGTTTGGAAGCCAAACTCCCTGAGAGAGAGAATTTTCCATCCCCTGCAGCATCCAAACATGGAGCAGTTTTCCTCTGGATTTGCCAGGTCCAGTGAATTTAAAGGGAGGGAAAAGGGTTCAGGAAGGGGGGAATTAGCAGGGAATTGCCTCTCCAGGCACAGGGCAGGACATGGAACATTCAGCAGGGCCCTCCCAGGTGGTCCCAGAGTCACCCACGGGCTGCTGTGCTGGGCCTGTCCCTGGGCAGCTCCAGCCTCCTCCTTTCCAGGTGCTGCTCCCCTTGGGAATGTGAGGTTTGGGGTCAGGGCAGGTGCAGAGGAGCCTCCAGCCCACTCCAGCCTTATTCCCATGGAGTATCCAGAATCCTCACCCAGGACAGGGAGGCTGGAAATTGCCTCCCACATTTCCCCCATCACAGCTCACTGCCACATCCAGAGGTGATGCCCAATCCTAAATAAAGGTGTAGGTCCTGCCTGATCCTAAATGAAGGTGCAGGAGGTGCCTAAATCCCAAAGGAAGCTGTAGGTGATGCCTAAATCCCAAACAGAAGTGTAGGTGATGCCCAATCCCAAATGAAGGTGGTCCCCAATCCCATATAAAGGTGTAGGAGGTGCCCAATCCCATATGGATCAGCTCCATCCACATCTCAGGACCTAAGCCTTGAACAAGCCAGGTTTGAACAGCAAAATGAGCTTTTCCTTCCCAAGATTCCTCTTTAATTAAAGCAGAACATCTCCAGTGGTGCCAGCCGTGGAGCAGGGAGAGCCTTGGAGTGTGGCTGAACTGCCAAGGGAAGCAGGAGAGCATCACCCCTCCCTGCAGCCCCTCAGCAGCCAAAACAGGAGCTCCCAGCCAATTCCAGCCCTCCAGGAACTGGGGAAAAAGGAAAATAAACAGGAACAGAAAACCCCCAGGCTCTGAAGTTCAGAGGTTCAGGGAAAAAATTGGAATAATCTGTGTGTCTGAGAGGCAGAAAACAGATAATATTCAATATTCAGTACTCAATATTAATTATTCAATAGTCAATACTCAATATTCATTATTCAATAGTCAATACTCAACATTCAATACTCAAATCTTCATTGTCCTCTTCAGAGCTGGGTTCAGTTCCCAGCCTCTGGATGTGTCCCATGGATCCCCCCTTTCCCTGCACATTTCAGGGCTCCTTTCAAAGCTGTTCTTTTCCCTTTCACCTCGGGCTGCCTGGATCCAGAATAATTCCAGCAGGGCCAGGGAAGGAGGGAAGTGCCCCAAAAGTTCAGGGATGGGGCACCAAGCACCTAACCTGGCTGTGTCCCTGAACTGTCCCCTGGGATGGAGGGACAGGACACAGGGATGGGATATTGGGAATTGGGAATTGTTCCCTGGGAGGGTGGAGAGGGCTGGGATGGAATTCCCAGAGCAGCTGGGGCTGCCCCTGGATCCCTGGCAGTGCCCAAGCCAGGTTGGACATTGGGGTTGGAGCCACTGGGGCAGTGAGAGGTGTCCCTGCCATGGCAGGGGTAGAACTGGGTGGGTTTAAGGTCCCTTCCCACCCAACCCATTCCAGGATTCCCTGATTTGATGCTAACATTGATTTGATGCTAATATTTGATGTCCCCATTGCTGCTGCAGTCCCTCTTGGAGGCAAAGCCCATCCAAAGGCCCTGCAGGATCCTGAGGGCCCTGGGCCTGTCCTGAGCCCCAAAAGCTGGACAGGGACTGTGGGCTGGGACCTGGAGTGACAGGGAAGGGGGAATGGATCCCACTGACAGAGGGCAGATTTTGGTTGCAAATATGGAAAACTCCTTCCCTGTGAGGGTGGGGAGGGGCTGGGATGGAATTCCCAGAGCAGCTGGGGCTGTCCCTGGATCCCTGGCTGTGTCCCAGGCCAGGGGTGGCACTGGGGGGGGATTAAAGATCCCAAACCAACCCAAACCATTCCATGCCTGTCTTTACCCTCTGCTCAGAGTTTTGGGGGTCCCCAGGGATGGAGGGAGGCTCCTGGCCAGCCCTGGGGCCACCAAAATCCACAGAGAGCACTGGAGCAGAGCTGGGCTGGGCCCAGTTCCAGGGCACTGGCAGGTGCAGGTGCCCCATTCCTGATGGCAAAGCAGGAATTTGATAGGAAGAGGCCACGAGAACTTGGCTGTTTCATTTGCTCCCAAGAATTCCTGTTCAAATCCATCCTTCCCAAATCCAGAGGTGTTTCCATTTGTTTCATCTCCTCCCCATGCTTCTTTGGCAGTGAAATGGAAAATGGGGGGGGGAAAGGAGATAATTGGGAGGATGCCAGCTGTGAGCTTAAAATAGATCCAAATCCTTCCTCTTCCCTACCTGCAGAAGGAAAAGAAGGAGGTATTTAAATATCTATCACTATAAACACATTTATTTATGGATTAGCCTTTTATTGCTTTAAGGAATAATGGATCTGCCAGGAAATGCCAATTAAAGCAGACCCTGTTAATTAAAGGCCATGTTACAGCCCTGGGGGGTCACATCTGTCCCCAGGGGCTGTGGGGTCACATCTGTCCACATGTGGCTTCAATCCACAGCTGATCCCTAAATTAAACCCCTGGATCAGCCCTGTGTCCCCTCCAAACGCTGGGAGGAAGGAGAATGAAATCCTTTGGGATGTGCAGGGATCAGGGACCCCCATGGGCAGGGTCCACAGCCCAGCCAAGATCTGGCTCCTGAAATCTTCCCAATGGATCCTTCTGTGCAAGCCTGGAAAATCCCACTTTATTTGCCTTCCCCACACTGGGATTCCCAGTGTAATTCCCAAAGGAGCAGCCACACCTCACTTGGGCATTTGTTTGATCTCTCACAGGTTTTTTTCCTTTAAACACACACAAGAAAATGAGATATCCAAAGTTTCCCTAGTTTTTATTTTATTTTTTTGTTTTGGAGCAGGGCTGAGAAATCCAAATGTTTTTACTCCTCTGGTGCTGCTGGGGTGAAGCAGCAGGTGCAGAAATCCTGGCACTATTTATGTGTTCCCAATATTTCGGTATGGATGGAATATTTCACCTCCCTGCACTCTAAACAAACAGCCCCAAACCCCTGCAGCCCCAAAATCCCCTCCATTCCTTGGGAGAATTTCCCAGCTGGAAGCCCAAGCATTTATTTCATTTATTTGCATGAAAAATGAAACCAACCCAAGGAAAACAAGAGCAGCCCCCCTTGGATGTTCGTGGGGCTCCCCAGGTCTGCTGCCCGGGGTGGGGCTGTCACAGCTCTGGGCTCTGAGGCAGCAGGGCTGGCTTTAGGGCCGAGCCGTGGCTTCCATGGAAACCCCAATTTCCCACGTTCTGTGCCTTTCTGCCTCCAGCAGGAATTGTTTCTGCAGGGCCTGGGCAGAGCAGGGAGCTCTTCCCGAAGCTTTGGGGGTCGCAGGACGGGTTTGAGGCCATATTGCCCCAACAACCTGGGTTGTGGGGTCACACCTGTCCCCAGGGGCTGTGGGGTCACACCTGTCCCCAGATCCTGTGGGGTCACACCTGTCCCCAGATCCTGTGGGGTCACACCTGTCCCCAGGGGCTGTGGGGTCACACCTGTCCCCAGATCCTGCGGGGTCACACCTGTCCCCAGATCCTGCGGGGTCACACCTGTCCCCAGGGGCTGTGGGGTCACACCTGTCCCCAGATCCTGTGGGGTCACACCTGTCCCCAGATCCTGTGGGGTCACACCTGTCCCCAGGGGCGGTGGGGTCACACCTGTCCCCAGGGGCTGTGGGGTCACACCTGTCCCCAGGGGCTGTGGGGTCACACCTGTCTCCAGATCCTGTGGGGTCACACCAATCCCCAGATCCTGTGGGGTCACACCTGTCCCCAGGGGCTCCCTGGCTCCCAAAGCCCAGCCCAGCCCAGGCAGGGCTCTCTGCAGGATGGGCACATCCAGCTCACACCCAGCTGTGCCCAGCAGTGCCAGGCTCTGCTCCTGCCCCCGGGGATGGTTCTGTGCTGGCAAAGGGATCCCATTCCCAGCCCAAGGGGACCTGAGCCCCCTGCCTGGGGACAAGGGGCCTTGCAGTGTCTGCCCCTTGTTCTCCTGAGAGCCAAAAATCCCCATCTTTGCATTGCAGGGGCTCTGGGAGCACTAAATCCAGCCTAGGAAGGTTGATCAGGGAATCCTGGAATGGTTGGGGTTGGGAGGGATCTTAAAGCCCATCCAGTCCCAACCCCTGGGACCCCTCCCACTGCCCCAGGCTGCTCCAAACCCCATCCAGCCTGGCCTGGCACATTCCAGGGCACATCCACAGCCTCTGCAGGAATTCTATTCCAGGGCCTCCCGACCCTCCCAGGGAGGAATTGTTTCCCAAAATCCAAGCCCCATCCTGCCCCATTTGATCCCAGCCCTGTAATTTCTCCCCCTGCCGTTGGTCCCTAAAGGCTCAGCAGAGCAGAGGACGTCCCAGAGCTCCTCCGTGCCTGGGGCCAACCCCAGGAGATAAAACCAGGCACAAAAGCCGGGATGAATCTGCTGCTCACTCAGCATGAGCTCAGTTCCAGCAGGAACCGCTCAGGAGAGCAAGGGAATAAATCCCAGAAATCCCCTGGGATGCTCCAAGGGACACAGGGAAGGGGGTTCCAGTCACCCTGTGGGGCTGGGAGAGGAGTTTGGAGGGGAATCCTGCCTCCCTTTGCTCCCTTCCAGGATAAATACCAATACTAATACCAATACTAATATTAATACCAATACTGATACTGATACTATCCAGCAGAACAAAGTTTTCCAATTTCCTTTCCAGGGGATTTCAAGCTTTTCTTTAATCCTTTTTGTCATCACCTGAATCGATGTTTGAGGTGTAAATGAGGTTTCAAAAGAAGCCAAAGGTTTTGTTTGGAACAATTTCCAATAATTGTCTTCCTGTCCCGTTTCAGGGGCACCCGGGGGATGTTTTGGGGAGGGAATGGTGGAATTCCCCCACAATAATTCACTGAATTTGTCAAACTACAGAATCCCAAATCCATTCTCCTCCAGAAGGAGGAAACTCACCCAGCTCGAGGGATAATTTTCAAGTGACTCGTTGGTTCATTAGCAATATTTCTGGATCAGCTCAATTATTTCTTATTGGACTTAATTAGGTCCAATCAGCCTTTAAGCTGCTGTGGCTGCCTGAGGAATCACCCAGGGCTGGGATGCAGGGAATGAGCTGCTTTCCCAAACAACTGCAAACATGGAGAGAATTTCCAAAGGCTGGGGCCCTGTCCCACCAGGTGATACCTTGCAATTTCATCCTCAGGTTTGGTTTGGCTTTGGAATGTTTTCGTGGAGAACCTTTTGGATTCCAGCTCCAGTTGGCCTTGGCCATCCCACTGCCCTTTGCCAGCTAATTTAGAAAAATTGCTTCCCTCTAATAAATCAAGGAGATATGAGTGGATCATTTGGAGTGGATTTCAGGAAAAGCTGCTTCCCATGCAAAGCTGCTGCTTTTTCCTTCACAAGTCCCTTTTGCCAGGCTGCACCTGCCCCAAAAAAAAAAAAACCCCAAAAAACCCAAAACAAAGAAAAACCTTTTAGAGAAGAGAAAGAGCTGAAAGTGAGACCAGGACAGGGCTGGGCTGGGCTTTCCCTGCCAGGGAACGCGGCCCGGCGTGGAGAGGGAGGGAACTCGGGAGGATGTTCATGCTCGGGCACCTTTTATTTCCTTGGGTTTGTGGCAATAAATCATGGATAAAACAGCCCCGGCCCACCTGGTGGGGAAGCACTTGGGATGCTGATTACCCTGAGAGGGAGCAAAGGAGAGAAACTCCCAGTGCTTTCAACAGGCGGCAGGGGAAAACGAGCCGGGATCCGCCGGGAAAACGGCAGGAGAGGCTCCCTGGAGCTGCCCGAGATGCTGCTGGCATGGATACGGGAACTGCCGGCCTCTCCCACTCGGTTCCGAAAGGTCACGGCCGGTGCTGGGCTGCGGGGAAGGATTTGCTGTTCACGAGCACTGCTAAAAAATGGGAAAATGCTCCCGAGCATGGACACGAGCTCGGGAAAAAGCACCCGAGTTATCTGAGGGCACCTGGCTGAGCTCAGGCGGTGTTTGTGCTGCTGCCACCGCCCCTGCCCTGCGGGGCTCCAGCTCAGCCTCTCGGTCCCGTTTTCCCCCCGTGGTTTCGGACAAGGAGCGCGATTTTGGGCCGGCTGCTCCCCGAGCCGCGGCTGCTGCACGTTCACAGCTTTGCCACAATAAAAAAAGCAACTCGCCGGGAGAGGCTGGAGAGAACCAGGCTGTAACGACTCCATCTATTGGGTAAAAATATACGGCTCCAAATGCACAGGGAAAATTAATTCCGAGGGAGAAAAAAAAAATATCAGAGGGGATTCGGAGCAGTTACCGGCACTTACGGCTTAATTGGACACAATTAGAGGAATGTTTCTCTGTACTGTTTGAAAGCAAAATGAAGGTAACGGCAGCCGCTTGCAGAGATGTGAGCTCAGCAATCCCGAGGAGGTGCCAATCCACATCCCGAGTTATTCCCGTCGCATGGGGTGTTAAGGGAAAGGGGCTTTTGGTGTCCGATCAGGGCAGGAGGAGCCCCTGACCCCGAAGGGCTCCTCAGGCTCGGGGTGAGGGGCAGCGAGGGGCGGGGGCGATGCTTCCCGGAACGCGTTTCTGCCTTTCCCATCCGTTCCATGGAGCCGAGGCGCGGGGAGCAGCGAGCCCGGAGCCCCCTGCACATCCATCCCCCCCTCCCCGGAACGCAGCGGCCGCAACGGATCCCGCTGCAAGCCTCGCCTCCGTTACCCCCCGGCTTTCCTTGATATTATGTTCTCCCCCGGGGCTGCTGAAAAGCAGAAAACAAACTCCTGCCGGAGGAGGGAGGAGGCAGCGGGGGGGCCGGGGCCGGCGGCAGCCGGGGGATAACGGGGGGCGGAGGAGGAGGAGGAGGAGGAGAAGGAGGAGGAGGAGCGGGGGGCTACTCCGGGAAAGCAGCAGCGCGATCGGCGCCGAGCATCGCTCCCTCCGCCTCCCGAGCGCCGAGCGGCCGGGACTGGCACCTCGGCAAGCTTCATCCCGCTCTTCCTCCTCCTGAGCCTCCTCCTCCTCCTGCTGCTGCCGCCGCCGCTCGCAGCCCTTGGCCGGGGCGCGCCCGGCGGAGCGCTCGGCGATGGCAGCGCGGGGCGGGCGCGGCGCGGGGCGGGCGGGCGCGGGCCGGGGGTAGCGCGGGGGTCCCGCAGCGCTCTCCCCGCCGGGGTCCCGGGGTCCGCGGGCTCGGAGCCCGGCAGGGTCGCGGCGGGGCTCGGTCGGTGCCGGTGTCGGTGTCGGGCGGGGCGCGGCACCGCGGGATGTGAGCGGCGCGGCCGGGCAGGGACAGGGGCAGCGACAGGGACAGGGGCGGGCGGTGCGGGCGGCGCCGGTGGCCCCGGTGGCCCCGGGCCCGGCATGCCGCGCTGCCGGAACTGCCGCCCGCCGCGCAGCTCGGGGCCGCGGGCCGCCCGCGGGCGCTGCCCCCGCCGCTCGGGGCCGCAGCCGGCGGGGGGCCCGGGGATGGCGCGGCGCTGCTCGCCCTGAGCCCGGCCCGCAGGAGGACGAGCGGCGGCAGGAGGAGGAGGAGGAGGAGGAGGGGAGCGCCCATGGCGCGGGGGCGCCGGGCGCCGGCGCTGCGCACTCGGCTGCACGGGCTGCGCCTCATGTGCTCGGCGCGGGCGGCGCCGGCGCGCCGGGCGCTCTGGGTGCTCGCCTTCTGCACGGCGCTGGGGCTGCTGCTGGCCTGGTCCTCCGACCGCCTGCTGCACTGGCTCGCCTTCCCCTCGCACACCCGCGTGCGCACCGAGTGGAGCCGCCAGCTGCCCTTCCCCGCCGTCACGCTGTGCAACAACAACCCGCTGCGCTTCCCTCGCCTCTCCAAGGGCGACCTGTACTACGCGGGGCACTGGCTGGGGCTGCTGCTGCCCAACCGCACCGCGCGGCCGCTGCTCACCGAGCTGCTGCGCGCCGACGAGGCGCGGCTGCGCTGGTTCGCCAAACTGGCCGATTTCCGCCTCTTTCTGCCGCCCCGCCACTACGAGGGCATCAGCGCCGACTTCATGGACCGCCTGGGCCACCAGCTGGAGGACATGCTGCTGTCCTGCAAGTACCGCGGCGAGCTCTGCGGCCCGCACAACTTCTCCGCGGTGAGTGTGCGCCGGGAGCATCCCCTGCTCTCGGCTCCTGTCCGGGGTCCCCCTGGGTCGTGTCGCTTCTGGTCCCGGTTCATGTCGGTCCAAGAACTCCAGCTCGTGTCGTTTCTGCTCCGTGCGCCCAGTTCGAGTCAGTCCAAGAGACCCCTGGGTCGTGTCGGTTCCGTTCTGTGCCTGCGGCTCCTGTGGGTCCGAAGGATCCCCGGGTCTTGTTGGTCCCTGTTGCCCGTTGGTGTCGGTCCAAGGGCACCCCTGGCTGATGTCGGTTTAAGGGACTCCTGGTTGGTGTCGGTTCCGCTCCGTGTCCCGCTCCCGGCCCCGCCGCTCGCTGCGCCTTTGCCCGCGGTGCGCGGAGCGCTCCCGGGGTCGCAGCGGTCCCGGAGAGTCCCGGTGTGTCCGGAGGGTCCCGGTGTGTCCGGCAGGTCCCGGTGTGTCCGGCGGGTCCCGGTGTGTCCGGAGAGTCCCGGTGTGTCCGGAGAGTCCCGGTGTGTCCGGCAGGTTCCGGAGGGTCCGGCAGGTTCCGGAGGGTCCCGGCGTGTCCGGCAGGTTCCAGATGTCCGGCGGGTCCCGGTGTGTCCGGCAGATTCCGGAGGGTCCCGGTGTATCCGGAGGGTCCCGGTGTGTCCGGCAGATTCCGGAGGGTCCGGCGGGTCGCGGTGTGTCCGGCAGGTTCCAGGATGTCCGGAGGGTCCCGGTGTGTCCGGCAGGTCCCGGAGGGTCCCGGTGTGTCCGGCAGGTCCCGGAGGGTCCGGCAGGTCCCGCATGGCCGGGCAGGGACCCCCGGCCCGGGAGCCCCTCGGGAGCTCCCTGCGGTCGCTGCCCACCGAGCGCTTTCCCTCTCGCTGGTTTTTGCACCGGCTCCAAGTGAAGCTCTCTGGTCTAAGGGGTGACAGTCTGGCGTGTGAGGTATTGGCTGCTGCCTTGGGTTTTAATGAGAAATAATTAAATTAGTGTCGCACCATCCCCGCCGCTGCCTTCCCACGTTCCGCGTTGCTCCCGGCGTAGTCGTACCCGGATTTTTCCCCAGTCAGAGCCGAGGTTCCCCGGGTGGCTGCAGCGCGGTCCGGCCCAGCCCTGCCCATCCCGCCGGGCTTTGCTCTGTCCGGGCTCCTTCGGCTCCCCGTGCATCCCCTGGATCCGCTCCATGGGACCCCTGGAGCGCTTTGGGATGCGGAGCTTTGCTGAGCGGAGCTGATCCCAAAGGTGCTTGAGCCACGATTAACCAGCGGGGTTTGGGATCAGCCTCAAAACTCGAGGCAGGGCTTTACAAAGCGCTGGGAGCGGGATCCGTGCTTGGGAGGATCCCGGTGGGACTGTTGGGAGCTCTGGTGTGTTGGAGGGTGAGAGCTGGAGGCAGAGCCACGTGAAGGATCCCCGGGAGCAGCGGGATGCTGGTGGTGCTGGAATATTCCGGTGCTCTGATCTCTGCGGGCAGCGGCTGGGGCTGAGCATCCTTAAACGGGGGCTGGGGTCTGTGAGCACAGAGCAAACTCTGCCTGCGAGCTGGATGCCGGCTCTGCCTGCGATGCAGCCGGGAAATCAGACGGAATTGTCCCTTTGGGCTTGTCACGGCAGCCGCTAAACTGTGCCGGGGAGGAGGGAGCGGCTCCCGCGGGATGGAGGAGCTGCCCCGGCCGTGCAGGCAGCGGCACAGCTGGGGGGAAATCAGGGATAAAACGGGATTTTGGGACAGGCCCTTTCCAGCAGGACAGTCCGGCGCCGTGGGACGAGCAAATTCGGGAATTAGAGCAGGAACAGGCGGTGGGCGGTGGGGAAAAGCTGCCTCCCCCTCTCGGGTGCCAGGGGAGGATCTGCCGGTGCTTGGCCGGTGCCAGGAGGGGCTGACTGCGGCTTTCACCGACCCCTCACTCCTCCAAGCTGCGGCAAACCCGGCCAGGGTCCCACTGTCCCAGCCAGGATAAATCCTGGAGCGCTGCTGTGGCCGGGGGCTGCTCTGGGGGTGCTGCAGGAGTTCCTTAGGGATGGAATTGGGCACTCTGGGGGTGCTGCAGGAGTTCCTCAGGGATGGAATTGGGCACTCCCAGCTCTGCAGCTGCCACCTGGGTGCCCGAGGAGCGGGGTCTCCTCCAACCATCCTGGAAATGTCCCAGAAGCTGCTCCCCGAGGCTGGGAGGGAGGAATTGGGGGTGTGATCCCTGGAGCTCACAGCACTGAGGGCATTGCTCAGCTGAGGAAACAGGGAGAATATCCTTCCCATCCCAAAGGGCCTCCAGGGTGGAGAGAGAGGGGAGTCCTTGTGCCAGGAATTGTCTGGATCTGCCAGGAACTGCCTGGATCTGCTTTCCCTGCCCCAGCCCTGCAGGTGCGGGGGGTTGGTGCCACCTCCCCGTGTCCTGGCACGTCCCTCCTCCTCCTCCTCCTCCTCCTCCTCCTCCTGTCTGAGAGAACAGGGGAGGGAGTGACCTCTGCCTTGTCCTTGAGGGGAGGCTGAGGAGCTTCTCCACCTGGGAAGCACAGGTGAAGAGATCTGTTCCCTGGGGAGCTGCTGGGAACAGCTCCCGGGGTCAGGAATGTCCTGAGAGCTCAGGACAGGGCACTGCCCCAAAATCCCGTTTCATTTATGATTTTCCCCCAGCTGAGTTTGGCCACTTCCTCCAGGAGCTGCTCTGTGTTTGACTGGGGCTGGAGCACAAACCAAACCCCTTTTCTTGAGCAGGGATTTTTCTGGGGAGGAGGGATGGGAGTGTTTGGGAATTGAGGGATGGGAGTGTTTGGGAGAGCAGGGATGGGAGTGTTTGGGAATTGAGGGATGGGAGTGTTTGGGAGAGCAGGGATGGGAGTGTTTGGGAATTGAGGGATGGGAGTGTTTGGGAATTGAGGGATGGGAGTGTTTGGGAGAGCAGGGATGGGATTTTTTTGGAGAGGAGCATCCAACTGCAGGAAGAGTTGGAAGGAAGGAAGGAAGGTGTGTCTGTGGGATGGAGGTGCCACACCTGGGGCTGGGCTTTTCTGTGGGGCTGAGCCTGGGACACCCCACGAGGTCTGGGGTACTTGAAGCTTCTGCTTCTCTCCCTGGATTTGGAGGGAGAACCCCAAAAGGAGGCAGGAAAATCGTGTGGTGTGAGCTGGGCACGGGAGTGAGGCAGGATGTGTGGAAAGATAAATGCAAATGGAATAAATGGGGGTGTAAAGAGAAGTTTGCAGGTTTTAGACCTGCTCAGGTGCTCCAAGAGCATCTTCTGGGCCAGAAGACCAGGGGGAGGTGGGGCTTTCCTGGGTGAAACCCCTGAAATCCCAAAGCAGAGGAGATTTGGAGGAAACAAGTCCTGGCTGAGATGTGGAGCAGAGCAAAGGGGCTGGGGGAGGGAGCTGCTCTCCTCTGGGTGCTTCCAGCTCTGCCCTGCAGCTCCTCCAGGCCATCCCTGCTCCTCCCAGCCCCTCTCCAGAGCAGATTCCTCTCCTGCCCCTCCCAGCCCATCTCCACAGGGGATTCCTGCTCCTCCCAGCCCCTCCAGACCGTGGGGGCAGAGGGTGTTGGGTTTTGTGGGTGACACAGAACAGGAAGAGGACACCAGGGAATGAGCCCAGCAATGCCAACAGTGTGGGAAGTGTTGCTTTTATTCCTTAAGAAATGGAAATATGGGATTGCAGTGATCTTTGGAGCTCGGGGCTGCAGGGCTGGGGTGATAAATCCCGTTGGATTTGTTCCATTTAGGAGGGCTCAGCTCTGGATTATTTCCTGGCCTGCTCCAGGAGGGGTTTGTTGTCCCTGTCAGTGTTTTCCAGAAGGATCAGGATTTGTGAATGGGTCAGGTGGAGTCTCCTGTCCTCAGTCAATGTGTGGCTTTATTTATTTTAGGCTGGAGCTGAAGCTGGGCTTTGGGGTGGTTATCCAGGAATCCTGGCATGGTTGGGGCTGGGAGGGACCTTAAAGCCACGGCAGGGACCCCTCCCACCACCCCAGGGTGCTCCAAGCCCTGTCCAGCCTGGCCTTGGACCTCCAGGGATGGGCTTTAAAACCATCCAGGAATGCTTGGAGCTGGATAAATCCAACCTTCCCAACTGCCACGTGCTGATTGCAAGGGAAGGAAGCCTCCAGCAGCTCCTGCCTTCAAAACTTCTCCCAAAACCCAAATCCAAGTGCCAGACTGGGCAGCTCAGTGAGTGAGGAGCTGCTCTCCTGGGAGTGGCCCTGTCTGGGAGGAGCTGAAGCTCAGGATGAATTGGATGTTGCTCTGCATTCTCTGGATTTGGGGTTGATTTATTCCTCTGAGCTCTTTGTCTCTGGAATATTTATCTTCATTGCCCTGTCCTGTGCTCATTGATTTCTTCCTTCCTGGGATTTTTCATCCTGAGAAATGAATGAGTGGATCCAACATCCTGGGGTCTGTTCATGGCCTGGGCTTTGGGGTTAATGCTCTCCTGATTTAACAACTCTCCAAAGCAAATTGTCACCTGGGCCTCTGCCTGGGGAGCTGTGCCAGGGTTTGGTCCCATCCTTCATGAAATCCTTGGATTTCTGGGCTGTTCTAAAGGCTCTGCACCCAGTACTTGCTCGTGGATTGATTTGCTCAGTTATTTCTTGTTAAACCATTTAATTTCTCCCCCAGGCAGTGACTTTATGGGGTGGGAGCTGCAGAGAGACCTCAGTGCTGCTTTTTAAAAATATTCCTGTGTATTTGCCTGAAAATCTGATGAATATTGCTGACATCCCCCTCAGGTGGGGCTGTAATTGTGGTTTCCTCAGAGAATCCTCTGTGAACACCAGGGTGAAGCTCAGCCTCATCCCACCAATGAATGGGACATTCCAGCCCTGGCTTTGTTTTGATGGGAGGGCAGACAGGAATTCTGTGCCACCAGCTTGGGACAGCTGCAAGCACCTTAATTACCACCACCACAATCAATTGCAGAGGAATTTCAGGATGTGGGGTTGTTTATTTGGGGATTTTCCTCACCCACCCACAAACTGTTTTATGCAATTCCCTTTTCCACCTTTATTCTCTCATATTTTTATTTTAATTCTTTATTTTTGGCTGCACTTCCAAACAAAGCTGTGGCTTGGGGGTGGTGTTGCCTTTGGAAGGGGCGTGGGTGGTATTTAATGTGGGGCTGGAGCCTGGAATGTGCTCCCAGATTGTCCCAGTGCCACTGTAGGGAGCTCCCTGGGGCTGCCTGGGGTGAAGCCAAGGCCTGTTCTCCCATCCTGGGGGAATCCTGCTGATTTTGGGCTCCTGCTGGCAGAATCCAGGGAAGAATCCAGGGTGGGCTCTGCCAGGTGCTGCCCAGGCAATGCTGTCTGTGAGGGACGGCCTGAAGGGTTTGGGGTGATTCCCTGGGGGTTTGCGGTGCAGATTCCTGATCTCCTCCAGGGTTGGGTGCTGAGGGGATTTGGGCTTCTCTTGGGCTGGGGAATGGAAACAGGGATGAGTTTGGCACTGAGCTGGTGGGTCCTGGAGGGGCCAGGAGCTGTGGGAGGAGAAGGACAAAGCCCAGGGGTCCCAGAGCTGCAGGGATCCCAAAGGAATCCATGGAGCAAGGAAAGCTGGGCCTGGGCTGCTGGGGGCTTCTCTCACCCCAGTGCCACCCCTGCCATGGCAGGGACACCTCCCACTGTCCCAGGCTGCTCCCAGCCCCAATGTCCAACCTGGCCTTGGGCACTGCCAGGGATCCAGGGGCAGCCCCAGCTGCTCTGGGCACCCTGTGCCAGGGCCTGCCCACCCTCCCAGGGAACAATTCCCAATTCCCAATCTCCCATCCATCCCTGCCCTCTGGCACTGGGAGCCATTCCCTGGGTCCTGTCCCTCCATCCCTTGTCCCCAGTCCCTCTCCAGCTCTCCTGGAGCCCCTTCAGGCCCTGGAGGGGGCTCTGAGCTCTCCCTGGAGCTTCTCCTCTCCAGGTGAGCCCCCCCAGCTCTCCCAGCCTGGCTCAGAGGGGCTCCAGCCCTGGAACAGCTCCGTGGCTCCTCTGGTCCCATCCCAGCAGCTCCAGGTCCTTCTGGACCATGGCAGTGTCACCTCCAGAACCTGCAGTGATGTCCCTCATGACAGTGACCCCATGCCTGACTTCTTCCCCCAACAAAACAAACTGAAATAAGAAATCAAAGCCTGCCTGGCAGCTCAGCGTGCCCAGGTAATGGAATCTGTCCCCAAGGCTGCTCTGGGACACAGATTCCTGCTCCAGGAACACCCCCAGCCTGGCTCCAGCCCTGGAGCAGCTCTGTGGCTCCTCTGGAAATTGCTCCAGCAGCTCCAGGTCCTTGGAATCCTGAGTGACTCCCTGGGAGGCTCTGACCAGGTGTGCAGGAGTGTCCCAGCAGCAGGAGCAGAGCCTGGGCTGGCCTGGAGCAGGACAGAGCTGCTGGGGATGTGTGGCTGTGCGGGGAGGCAGGAGGGCAAATCCCACGGGATTTGGGAGGAGCAGGGCTGGGCTGGGCTCCCTTGCACCCCACACTGTGTCCCAGTGCCTCTGGATCCAGGTGCAGCTCCAGGTGCAGATCCAGGTGCAGATCCAAGAGCAGCTCCAGGTTTTAACTCCAGATTTTAGCTCCAGGTGCAGATCCAGCTGCAGGCAGCTGTTGGAATCCTGCACCCCTGGTGGTTTTACCCATGTCTGGGCAGGATTCTGGGCTGGGAACTCTCCTGGATTCACAGATGTACCAAGCTGGAACGGACCCACAAGGGTCCATGAATCCAACTCCTGACTTCACCCTGAATGTGGGAACTGTGATTTCTAGCAGGACAGGAAAAATATCACTTACATGAGAAAAGGATTCAGCTGAGTTTGGCCACTTCCTCCAGGAGCTGCTCCCAGTTTGGCTGGGCTGGAGCACAGACCAAACTCCTTTCCTTGAGCAGGGATTTTTCTGGAGAGGAGGGATGGGAGTGTTTGGGGATTGAGGGATGGGAGTGTTTGGGAATTGAGGGATGGGAGTGTTTGGGAGAGGAGGGACAGAGTTTTTTGGGAGAGGAGCATCCAACTGCAGGAAGAGGAAGGATTTTTAGCAGGACTTTCCTGTGTTTTTTTCCTTGCTTGCAGCTTTTTCCCTTTTCCATTTATTCCATCTGTCCATCCATCCATCCATCCATCCATCCATCCATCCATCCATCCATCCATGAGATTCCAGGTGCTGAGGGTGAAGTCATTACCATTGGTTTGTTTGAGTCCTGGAATAAATTGCCAATAATTACTGCCCAGCCTGAGCAGAATTAATGTAATTAAAGACACAGTTACAGTCCCCGCCCAGTCTGGGATGCTGCCAGGGCTTAATTAATGTTTGCAAATTGTTCCAGGATCTGCATGGGACCACCCCCCAGCAGTGCACAAAGAGTGGGGATTCCTGGAAGGGGGTGTCCTGGGACACTGCTGTGGGCAGGAAATCCAGGGGTGCAGGGTGGGGATCAGTGGGATTTGGGCTCCCAGTGCCCCTGGGTTTGTTCCCTTGGGAGCCTGAGGCTGTGGGGTTTGCCCTTCCCTCTGCTGCAGTTCAGGGAATTCCCTTTATCCTGAAATCCCTGGAGTTTGTTCCCACTGGAGCTGTCTTCCTTTTGGCCATGTTTTTTATCCTGTTATTTATCCTGAATTCCCTGGGCCCCTGGAGGCTGTTCCCACTGGGAGCACGGATGGTGCCAGCAGGGCCTTGCAGCATCCCAGGCTGGCTCTGGAATCCATCCCCTTTCCCAGCAGGAGGGATAAAATTGGAACTGGGATGAGCCTTTTCTCCTGTGTTTGCTTTTCCCATCCTGGCTGCAGATTTTCCATGAGCTGGGATGGAGGGAAGCTGCTGGATTCTTGTGTGGAGCAGCAGCTCCCATCCTGGGCATGGACAGGGATTCCTCTGGGTTATTTATCCTGGAAAGGGGCAGGGACAGGGATTCCTCTGGGTTATTTATCCTGGAAAGGGGCAGGGACAGGGATTCCTCTGGGTTATTTATCCTGGAAAGGGGCAGGGACAGGGATTCCTCTGGGTTATTTATCCTGGAAAGGGGCAGGGACAGGGATTCCTCTGGGTTATTTACCCTGGAAAGGGGCAGGGACAGGGATTCCTCTGGGTTATTTACCCTGGAAAGGGGCAGGGACAGGGATTCCTCTGGGTTATTTACCCTGGAAAGGGGCAGAGACAGAGATTCCTCTGGGTTATTTATCCTGGAAAGGGGCAGGGACAGGGATTCCTCTGGGTTATTTACCCTGGAAAGAGCTCTGGGGCCTGCCTGGGAGCTGCTGCTTGTCCAGATGTTTTGCAGCTGGATGGCATCCACGGGCTGATCCCCCATTCCTTGCAGGAGGCCAGGTTGGAGCTGGCATGGATGTAGGGATGGGGGGGGATGTCCTTTGGGATGCAGGGATGTTCTTTAGGATGTAGAGATGTCATTTGGGATGGGGGAATGCCCTTCAGGATGCAGCGATGCCTTTTGGGATGGTGGGATGTCCTTTGGGATGCAGGGATGTCATTTGGGATGCAGGGATGCCCCCTGGAATGCAGGGATATTCTTTGGGATGTCCTTTGGGATGCAGGGATGCCTTTTAGGATACAAAGATGCCCCTTGGGATGCAGGGATGTTCTTTGGGATGGGGAAATGTCCTTTGGGATGCAGGGATGTCCTTTGGGATGCAGGGATGCCCTTTGGGATGGGGAAATGTCCTTTGGGATGCAGGGATGTTCTTTGGGATGGGGAAATGTCCTTTGGGATGGGCAAATGTCCTTTGGGATGCAGGGATGCCCTTTGGGATGGGGAAATGTCCTTTGGAATGCAGGGATGTTCTTTGGGATGGGGAAATGCCCTTTGGGATGGGCAAATGTCCTTTGGGATGCAGGGATGCCCTTTGGGATGGGGAAATGTCCTTTGGAATGCAGGGATGTCCTTTGGGATGCAGGGATGTCCTTTGGGATGCAGGGATGTCCTTTGGGATGGGGAAATGTCCTTTGGGATGCAGGGATGCCCTTTGGGATGCAGGGATGCCCTTTGGGATGCAGGGTTGCTCTCTCAGATGGGGATCCCCTCTGTCCAGTTGTGGGGCCAGGAGCTGGTTGGGAAAATCCTGCCCAAATCCCAGGTTTTAAAAATGAACCCTCAGCTCCCAAGGTGGGAATTGTTCCCAAAACTTGCCCAGCCCAGGTGTGCTCAGGGCTCCCAGCAGGGCTGCTTGATGTTGGAATTCCCATTTTTCCTGTATTCCTGCTCTGTGTCCCTTCCTGGCCCTTCCCTGATGGCCTTTTCCCAGCTCCCCCTTCCATCCTGCTGTGCTTGGGACTGAGGGCTCTGCACTTCTGTCCTGCTGGAACCCTGAAGCTCCCTCCGAACCCCTGGGATGACACAGCTCCTTCACTTCCCTCTCAGCACTTCTGGGACTTCTCATTCTCTCTTCTCTTCCTTTCCCTCCCTGTAATTTCAAGCAGTGGGAACAGGAATTTTTAATTTTTTTCATGGATTGTTCCACTCTTCCCAATTCTATCATTTCTTCCTGGAATAAAGCAAATTCTAGGCAAACTTCCTCCCCAAACCCCCGGAGCTTGACATTTTTTCAATAATAAAGTTGGAGTGTAAATTAGGAACTGGAGCTGTTCCCAATCCTAGGAGCACACTGCTGCCATCCCCATTTTCCTCTGCTTTATTAAATCAGGAGGAATGGCCCATTATAATCCAATTAACTGTGATTCCCAGGCAGGAATTCCTGGCTCCAGGGTGGGGGAAAAGTTGGATAAAATGATTGTAAAAGGCTTGGGATCGTGTGGTTTGGGATTTTTTTCCCTTTAAAAACCCTTCAGCAGCTGAAACCAGGGCAAGGCCATGGTGGGGGGTTGGCTCCTGGTTTTGTAATAAATTTATGAAGTGCTCCAAAGTGGCTCCTTGTGGGCATGGAGATCCTGCTGGGCTCCCAGCACATGTTCCTGCCAGGATTCATCCCTTCTTTCTCCTGGAATTCACGGCTCAGTGCTCCCAGCACTGGGCTGGAAGGGAGGGACAGAAGGATCAGCAACGTGTCCATGGAATTCTGTTCCTGCAGCTCCAAACCAACCTGGCACAGCCTGGAGGGATCAGGGCGGGTTGCAGGCAGGGGGAGAAATGAGGTCATGGAGGGGTTTGGGTTGGAAAGGACCTTAAAGGATCTTAAACCCACCCAGGGCCACCCCTGCCATGGCAGGGACACCGTCCACTGTCCCAGGCTGCTCCAAGCCCCAATGTCCAACCTGGCCTTGGGCACTGCCAGGGATCCAGGGGCAGCCCCAGCTGCTCTGGGCACCTTGTGCCAGGGCCTGCCCACCCTCCCAGGGGGGAATTCCATCTCTCTCAGACCTTTTTGCTTCGCTAAATTTTGTAGCAATTCCCAAATGCCTCCAATGGAAATGGACTGTGCAGCAGGGAAACAGCCTGGGAGGCCCCTGGAATACACCAACACAGCATTTCCACAGCTGGAATACACCAACACAGCATTCCCACAGCTGGAATACACCAACACAGCATTCCACAGCTGGAATACACCAACACAGCATTCCCACAGCTGGAAAACACCAACACAACATCCCACAGCTGGAATGCACCAACACAGCATTCCCACAGCTGGATAGAGCCGTATAACAAATATTTGGAATAGCAATTGTCTCGGTTTGGAAAGACAGGTGTCTGCTAAGGAAGGCAGGAGCCTCCCCTGAAATGGAAAATGTAAATCCCCTCCCTCTGAATTGTTATAAATTTTAAATTAAGGGGCTCTCAGGCAAAAATATGGGAGCAGGAATAACAGTTTGTTAATAGGGAAGAAAATAAAAGGATAAAATAAAGAATGCAGTACAGTAGAACAACACTGCCAGAGTCAGAGCCCAAGCTGACACCCTGTGGGTCAGGCTGTTGGCAGCAGTGCCATTGGAATTGTGGCTCAGCCCTCCTGCAGTGTCAGGGCTGGTTCTGCTGGAGCAGAGATCCTGGAGAAAGGTGCAGTCTCTGCCTCTAAAGATCCAGGGGCAGAGGCAGCTGCTGTTCCTCTGGGCAATCCAGTGCAGAAGCCATGCTGGTGTTCCAGAATCTCCAGATTATATCCAGGTAGGAATGCTTGGCTCCTCCCTCTGGGCTCACATCTCCCAATGGGATGCTGTAGTTCTTATCAGCCATGCAGGGACATTCAATAGCTGTTATCAGCAGGTGTCTCCCCAGAGGGAGGAGTGGGTGTGGAAGGGATAAGCTGCCCACTGAACAGAAGATAACTGCCATACATGTGGCAAATAGAACACAATTTGCTTGGCAGTCCAGGACAGTGATGGATTCTCTGAGGAGGGAATGATCTTCCCCCCTCCCATGCCTGGGATGAGGGATGGGAAGGTTGGGAGCAGCTCCCTGTGCTGGAACAGCTGCTCTCAACATTCCAGTTCAGCTTTCCAGCTCATTCCCTGCTCCATCAGCATCTCCTCCCCTCCAAACTCAGCTGAATGCCCAAATTTCTTCCTTCAGGGAGTGCTGGAGCAGAGGCACCTCCCTGCCCAAGTCATTCCTGGCAAACAATCCCGAGAATCCCGACTGGAGGTGGCAGCTCCTGGCACTGCTCCCACAGTCCCAGCCTCCCACACTATGCAAACACTGGGATGTCAGAGCCATCAGTCCCTGTGTTCTGCTGGTGCCTGCAGCCACATCTGCCCCCTGTCCTGCAGTCCTGGGTGTTTTGTGGCACCTGGGGCTCCAGCTGGGTCCTGCTCCTGGTGTTTGATCCACCCTTACCCTCACACTGCAGTGAGGATCAGCCAGGGATCCTCTCCAAAGGACCCTCCTGCTTTCCTCTGCAAAGCCCACGTGCCTGTCACCCTCACTAACTTTGTCCCCTTGTCTGTATCCCTGGGTTCAGCCCAGCCCTTCCCTCCCCTCAGGTTTCTCCTGGGGGTTGGAGTCACCCAGGGTCCCTCCCTGCTCCCCCTGCCCTGTGTGTGGGTTTGGGTGTCCTTGCAGCAGGCCCTGGCCAGGTGATAATTGGTATTGACTCCCTCATTCACAGAGGGCTGATCAATAATCTACATCTCTAGTAAGAAACCCATTGCTTTTATGGACAGTTATCATACAGGTGGACTTAATTGGTGCTCCAGTCCAGCACCGTCACCACTGGCTAATTAAGAAACCACCCTTTGGTCAACAAATCTCCATAACACATCCCACATGTTCACAGTAAGAGATGCAGCAAGTTAAAAATTATTTCTCGTTCTTTTCTCTGATCTTCTCACTGGGGAAGTGGTGCCTCTCTCTGTGCCCACAGAGCTGCTGCCACATTTGGGGACACAGCTGTCCCCTCCCCTGCCTGGGGAGCTGTGTCAGGGCCGTGCTCTCTGCTCCCTGCTCTCTCCTGAAACACTGAAATCCAGTTCCAGGCAGTGAAAGTGGGACATTTCTGCCCCCAGTCCTGTTTTCCTGACCCTGCAGGACAGGGGCTTCCCTTGGCTTTGTGCCACAGGTGTGGAGAGAGGAATGGGATCCATGGGATGGGTTTGCCTTGGGCTGGGATTCCCAGCTCTGGGTGTGCCCCTTGGGGTTTGATGGTTCTTGTAGGTCCCTTCCACCTGAACTTCCTTCTCCTTTTCCTTCTCCCCAGAATTGATTTGATGGTTATTGTAGGTCCCTTCCACCTGAAATTCCCTTCATTTCCTTTCCCTTTCCGTTTTCTCTTTCCTTTCCCCCAGAATCTCTTCTGCCTTGGATTTTTCCAAGCACTGGACACTTCCCATCCCTTTCTGGCTCATGCCCATTAACCTGGCTTTGCCTTTTTTGTGTCAAATTCCTTGTGTTAAAATAATTCCAGTGGCTCCAAGGCCCTTGGATAGGGGGCCGTTGGGGGAGGTGGGAATAAAACCATTGGTTTGGGTTAGGTGGGAATAAAGCTCCTGGCTGGGCAGGGAGGTTCCTGAATTCTCTGTGGCAGCTGCTTGGACAGGATCCACCTCAGCTCCTGGGGTTCCCCTGTTTTGGGGGGTTTCTGGCTGTGTGCAGCCCTGGTGTTTCTGTACTCACATCAATATTCCTGCTTTTCCAAAGGCCTTTCCCTCATGGAGCCAGTGTTCAGCTTTCACTTGGCACAGGAGGGAATTTCTGCTCACCAGAATTTGATCCCCCCCAATGAAACCATCATTAGCAGTTAATTGGTGATGGGGGAAACTCCAGCTCCCTTTTCCCGGCCCCACCTCCCCTCCCCAGGGCTGGGGAGGTTTGATTTGGGATGACTCCTGGGTTTGGGGTCTGCCACATCCTGCAAAGGATGATCCATGTGGGGAGGAGATGCCTCAACATCAGAGGCAGCTTTGGGGGCTTTCCAGAGCTGGGACTTGCTGTGGGATCAGCTCCCCATGGGACCAGCTCCGTGTGGATCAGCTCCGTGTGGGATCAGCTCCGTGTGGGATCAGTTCCCCATGGGATCAGCTCCCTGTGGGATCAGCTCCCTGTGGGATCAGCTCCCTGTGGGATCAGCTCCCTGTGGGATCAGTTCTGTGTGGGATCAGCTCCCCGTGGGATCAGCTCCCTGTGGGATCAGTTCCCCATGGGATCAGCTCCCTGTGGGATCAGCTCCCTGTGGGATCAGCTCTGTGTGGGATCAGTTCCCTGTGGGATCAGCTCCCTGTGGGATCAGTTCCCCGTGGGATCAGCTCCCAGTGGGATCAGCTCATTGTGGGATCAGCTCCCAGTGGGATCAGCTCCTTGTGGGATCAGCTCCCTGTGGGATCAGCTCCCCGTGGGATCAGCTCCCTGTGGGATCAGTTCCCCGTGGGATCAGCTCCCTGTGGGATCAGCTCCCCGTGGGATCAGCTCCCTGTGGGATCAGCTCCCCGTGGGATCAGCTCCCTGTGGGATCAGCTCCGTGTGGGATCAGCTCCCTGTGGGATCAGTTCCCCATGGGATCAGCTCCCTGTGGGATCAGTTCCCCGTGGGATCAGCTCCCAGTGGGATCAGCTCATTGTGGGATCAGCTCCCAGTGGGATCAGCTCCTTGTGGGATCAGCTCCCTGTGGGATCAGCTCCCTGTGGGATCAGTTCCCTGTGGGATCAGCTCCCCGTGGGATCAGCTCCCTGTGGGATCAGCTCCCCGTGGGATCAGTTCCCCGTGGGATCAGCTCCGTGTGGGATCAGCTCCCTGTGGGATCAGCTCCATGTAGGATCAGCTCCGTGTGGGGTCAGCTCCATGTAGGATCAGCTCCCCGTGGGATCAGTTCCCCGTGGTATCAGCTCCGTGTGGGATCAGCTCCGTGTGGGATCAGCTCCCTGTGGGATCAGCTCCCTGTGGGATCAGCTCCCTGTGGGATCAGTTCCCTGTGGGATCAGCTCCTTGTGGGATCAGTTCCCCGTGGGATCAGCTCCGTGTGGGATCAGCTCCGTGTGGGATCAGCTCTGTGTGGGATCAGCTCATTGTGGGATCAGCTCCCCGTGGGATCAGCTCTGTGTGGGATCAGCTCCGTGTGGGATCAGCTCCGTGTGGGGTCAGCTCCCCGTGGGATTACCTGCACACCTCAAAGAGGAGATGTGACGCCAGGGGGTTCAGCAGCCCCAGATCATGAAGGTTGGCTGAAGTCTGATAAAAAATTTGATTTTAAGATTTTTTTGAGCTGTTTGTGTTTTGCCTCTGGCCTGGCACTGCTTCTGATGAAGTTTCCAAGCTCTTCTTGATGGTGTAAGGATTATGGATTTAGATTAAAAGGCCAGCAGAGATTTTCACATGTCCTTAGGGCTGGCTTTAAACATCAGCACTGGGGGACGCCAGAGCCTGTGGCAGCAGCTCTCTGGCCACAGAGAACAGGCACAGACCCTGCCAGAAAAATCCTGGGCAGCTGTGTAGAAGCTGTGAGCAACTTAGAAGAAAATAATTCAGGCAATTATTATCTCTCTTTCTGTAACCATTGTTTATAGATATGGTTCTCCAGAGTGTGCTGTTGAAACTCACCAATAGTGAGTGAGAGGTTTTCACGTTGAGACCAATCAGGTCTTAGGTCCATCATTGTTTCTGTAAGAACTGTAGAATTCTAATAATAAAGTGTCCTTCATGCCTTCTGGATCATGGAGTCAATGCTAATTATTACCCAGCTGCAGACATGCTACCACAAAAGTCCAGGGGGGAATGGAGCCCCAGGATAATCTTGTAATGACCCCACCCCAAATCCTGCTTCAGTTTTGGGCTCTTCTGAACGAGAAGGACCTGGAGAGGCTGGAGCAGGTCCAGGGAGCTGGGAAGGGTCTGGAGCCCCAGGAGGGGCTGAGGGAGCTGGGAAGGGGCTGAGCCTGGAGCAAAGGAGGCTCAGGGGGGCCCTTGTGGCTCTGCACAGCTCCTGCCAGGAAGGGGCTGTGGTATTCACATCCCCTCTGAACAGGGAGAGATTGAACTTTCTCAGGTTGTCCTGAGAGAAGCTGTGAGAGAAGCAGAGAGACGAATGATCAAAACAATTCTTCTCTCATTTGCTGCTCCTGTGTTTTTGAACATGTGGAATGTGTTGGAAGATTGAGTAGTTAGTGAGAAGTAAGTATGATGTAGTATAGTAATATATAATATAATATAATATAATATAATATAATATAATATAATATAATATAATATAGTTTTAATAAAGTGAGTGTTCAGCATTCCAAAGCTTTGCAGCCAGGTGCCAGTCATTTCCTTCACTGAGGGTCCTGATTTGTGCCCCAGGGACAGGGACAGGAGCAGAGGGAACGGCCTCAGGCTGGGCCAGGGCAGCTCAGGGTGGGCACAGCAGCAATTTCCCCATGGAAAGGGGCTCAGGGATTGGAACTGCCCAGGGAGGGTTGCAGTGCCCGTCCCTGCAGGTGTCCAGGAAAGGCCTGCATGTGGCACTCAGGACTCTGTGCTGGGGACAGGGTGGGCATTGGGCACAGGTTGCACCCAGTGATCTTGGAGGGTTTTTCCAACCTCAGAGATCCTGGGATTCTGTGCTGGAAAATGGAGCTGATAGGGAAGGGAAGCTGTGTGTGTGTGAAGAGCTTGGGCACTGCCAGGGATCCAGGGGCAGCCCCAGCTGCTCTGGGCACCCTGTGCCAGGGCCTGCCCACCCTCCCAGGGAACAATTCCCAATTCCCAATCTCCCATCCATCCCTGCCCTCTGGCACTGGGAGCCATTCCCTGGGTCCTGTCCCTCCATCCCTTGTCCCCAGTCCCTCTCCAGCTCTCCTGGAGCCCCTTCAGGCCCTGCAAGGGGCTCTGAGCTCTCCCTGGAGCTTCTCCTCTCCAGGTGAGCCCCCCCAGCTCTGCCAGCCTGGCTCCAGCCCCTCTGATTCCTTGTTGTCCCAGCACAGGAGCCCCTTCCCATGGAAAATCTCAGACTTTGTTTTGCTTCCTCTCCACTTCTTGAAGTGATTTTGCCCCTTTGGCCTCAATTCCCTCCCTCCCTTGGGCAAGGGCAGCTCCAGTGGGGCTGAAGGGACAGCAGGGACAGCAGTGCTGACCTGGGAGCCCTCCCCATGCCCACTCAGGGGATGACTGGGACAGGGCATTTTGGGATTTCAGAGCTGATTGGGGTGGCAGAGCCGTGGTTGGGTCCTCACCTCTCCTTTTGGGATGAGGTCTCTGGTGTTGAGTTGACCCCGAGGTGTTGGAAAGTCTCTTTTTCCCACTGAAGAAGCAGACAGGGTTCCTTGGTCTGGTTCTCAAGGTTGTTCATTCTCTGTTATCTATAACATTCTTTCTCTGACCTGCTGAGATCTGTCCAGCACATCAGTTCATGGCACACTGACCACCTTGGGGTGGTGTTGGCTTTTTATACTAAAAACTATGTGTACATTATTTACAATAATTTTCCAATACCTATCACTGTGAAAGCCTAAACGAGAGATGCAGGACTCCAGGTGGCTCTCCAAAATGCAGTTCCTTGTATCCAAAATGCAGTTTATTGTATCCAAAATGCAGTTCCTTGTATCCAAACTGCAGTTTATTGTATCCAAAATGCAGTTTATTGTATCCAAAATGTCACAGCAGTCCAGGGTCGTGGCTGACAGAGCTGTGCCCACAGCTGTCAGCTCCAGCTGCAGGCAGGCCTGGAGACCCTTTGGTTTTGGTTACATTGCATTATAGACTTTTCTTTTGGTTACAATGCATTATAGACTTTTCTTTGCTGAGCATCTTCATACAGTAGAACCAATCTATACCTTAACTTTTACCTACAGCCCATCATAACTGCTATAATTACCATATTCATGTTACTGGTCTCCAATCACTCAAAGTTAGTACATCACAGATTAAGCTAGAATTTGTTTTTCAGTTTTCTTGCAGTGGAAAATTCTGAGACCTTTTTTTTACTTGCTTGTTTGCCTGTGCTGTCTTTCTGCTTGGTAAAAACATCTTCTTGTTTGGGGTGGGTTTATCCTTTGCTCTAAGCCATAAAACCCCTTGTAACTAACACACCCTTTGCCTCCTTGGTTATCCAGTGAGACTGGCTCAGCAATTCTTTTCTTCTATATCAAAACTTGCTTCCATCTCTATTCCTTCATCAGACTCTACACTTAAAAATCTTTCTGCTAAGCACAGATATCTGTGAGACTTTCTTGTCAAACTTTCATCCTTCTTAACATATCACCTATGTTAGACAGTCTGTCTCTACTCTAAACCAATCCAGAAATGCCACCAGCCCAGCAGAAGATGGAGACCAAGAAGAAGAAGGAGAAGGACAGAACACACCCAGATTCTTCCATCTTGCCTCCTGAACCCCCATTCTAACAACACCAAAATTCTACATTTCCACCCAGTGATAAATTCACTGTCATTCTATTCAAACTCCTGTGGTTTGTAACTCCTCACACAAGGTTGGTAATTGTTTCCATGGTTAAAATCAAAGGCACAGGTGTCTGTGACTCTGTGCCGAGGTCTCTGAGCCCCCTGCCAGGGTCTGGATTCCTCCAGGGCAGCCAGAGCAATGTCCTGGGTTCTGACAGGGAAGGGATTGGTGCCCTTGGATTTGTTCCCATCCCATCTCCAGCCTCTCCCAGAGCTGTTCCTGCCACCCAGGCTGCCCCAGTCCCATCTCCTCCAAGTCCATGCAGGGACTCACAGCATGTCAGGCTTTGGAGCCTCCCCTCTGTGGTCACTCAGGGCCAGGAACCCTCAGGAAAAGTTTAATTTAATCCTGTGGACACCAAAAATGTCTCAGTGGGTGAGAGACAAAGGGAGAAGAAGAGAGGAAAACCAAAGGTCAGTGTTCCCTGCAGAAATCCTTCAGGAGACACCAGCACTGGCTGTGAAGTGACACCTGGGGGCTGCAGGAGCAGGGCAAGATCCCTGAGGAAAGAGGGGTCTCCTGGAATAAATCCAGAATAGATGGATTCCCACCTTTCCCTGGTGTCCTGGAATAAACCATGGATTCCCACCTTTCCCTGGTGCCCTGGAGTAAACCATGCCAAGGTCTCTGAGCCCCCTGCCAGGGTCTGGAGTCCTCCAGGGCAGCCAGAGCAGCAATGTCCTGGCTTCTGACAGTTTTGCCACCTGAAGGATCAAGGTCTGGGTCCCCTCCCTGGTGCTGGATGGACTCACCCCAGAGCTTTGGCTCCTCAGGGAGCCAGGGCTGACCACAGGGCTGGGTTCCCCCAGCTGTGCTTTCCCAGCAGCTGGAGAGGAGTGTGGGAATGTGCCTCTGTTGACAGAGTCACAAAACTATTTTTTGTCTCCTTAAAAAAGAAAAAAGCCCAGAAGTCTCTCTCCTCAATTAGGTAAAAAGACACCTCATAGGACTTGGGGGACTTCACCTCAAACTTAAGGACAGCCAATTGCACAGGAGCCAAAAAGTCCCGCTTAAGCAATTCACTAGAAAAAGAAGAGAACAAAAGGAACCAATGGCTTTTGTGAGGTGTTTTACCAGGAGCAAGAACCTCTTGCCCTGACTCGGTTTTTCTCTGTAAGAGCTTTGTTATTTTGCCTTTTATTAAAACTTTTTTGTTTCCAACACTGCCACAGAAGCCATCCTGCTGTTTTATGCTTTCTAAGGTAGCTGAGCTATCCTGGGTGTGAAATTGATCTCCAAGAGCTCATGAGACCTGGCTGGAGGAGACCCTTATTTCAGAGGAGCAGGGAAAATCCTCCATGGAATCCTCATGTCTGGTGTTGGTGCTTCAGGAGCCACCAGTGCTCATTGGTGATGGGCACACTTGGTTCTCACCCTGCTTCCTCTGGGCTGGGAAAGGCCCAGAGAAATTCCCTTCTGCTGGGAGAATCGCCAGTCCAGGCTCCTGGGATGGGATCCAGCCTTGCTGGGGTACACCCAGGGCTCATTTTAACTCCTATTTGAAATCAAAAAGCAGCAGAGGAACGTTGGCAGGAGCTTTGGGGAATCTTGGGAGGAGCTGTGGGGTGGTGGTGTTCACAGGGGTCCCAGGATGAGGGAAGAGATGAGAATCTTGACTCCGTGTTTCAGAAGGCTGTTTTATGTACATATTTTATGCTATATATTATATTAAATGAAAATAAATGTATAACTACACTAAAAGAATAGAAGAAAGGATTTCATCAGAAGGTTAGCAAAGAAAAGAATGGAATGAATAATAAAATCTTGTGACTGCTCACAGCCTCGACACAGCTGGCTGTGATTGGTCATTAATTAAAAACAATTCACATGCTCAGTAAACAATTCTCCAAATCACATTCCAAAACAGCAAAACATGGAGAAGCTGAAGCTTCCCAGCTTCTCAGGAGAAAAGATCCTAATGAAAAGATTTTTCCTAAAATATGTCTGTGACACTGTGGGGTGCTTTGTGCTCTGCCTCTGAGGTGAATTGTTTGGGATTTCCTCTGGGTGTCCTTGCCGTGGAAGTTGGTGCAGATTTGGTGCTTTCAGGTGGTTTTTGCAGCAGCAGCAGTGTGGAAAGCACTGAGGGAGGGTGCTGGGCTGTCCCTGCCCTGCAAAGTTTGAGGCTGCAGGACCTGGCTCAGAGTGGGGCAAACCCAGCTCTAAGCTCACAGGAGCAGATCCTGTCAGAGCCAGCTGTAGGAGGGTCAGGATGGATGGAGATGAGAGATCTCTGCAGCCAGGTCAGAATGTGGGGTTCATTGCAAAGGGCCTGGGTGCAGGGCCCTGCTGGGAGCTGCCAGCCACAGCTCAGAGCAGGACTGAGAGAAGAGAGGGGGAGAGAGGATGAGAGGGTGAGAGAGCAAGGTTCTCGTTACAATACCATAAATCTTCTTCTGTGTTGAATATTCTGATTCTCATTAACCAATCTAGTACAAGATACAAATCCTAAAGCATTTCCATACAGCCTGTAAGAATCATTACATTACCATACTGTGCTACATTTTAAACCCTAAAAACTCCTCTTTGGGCCCCTTCTGCCAAGCTGTAGGGTCTGCTCTGACCCTCGGGCCTGTCTGCAAGCAGAGGGTGTTGTTCCATCAAAAGGGGATCACCTTCAGCAGCCACACCATTGTTTTCCAGTTGTTCAGTAACTGAGGGATCTCAAAGCTTGCTTTCATTTCAATCTCGCTGATGGTTTCCATATTCTCAAAATCTTTTGTCAGGCAATCATATTGATAAGGCTTTCCTGTTCCATCTTCCCCAACAGCCAGCCCTGCAGGGAGGATCCAGGAACACCAAATTGCTCAGGGTGTGATGGACAGAAGGGGTTTTGCAGATTCCAGTGCTGCCTCAGGAGAGCTTGGGAGTCTCTTGGGGTGGGGTAGGGGAAGGGATCCCACAAAGGCCTCAGCCCTGGCCTGGGGTGACCAGGTGGGGATTTGCTGATGGGATTTTTGTTATCACTGTCTGGATTTGCTGTTGGACCCTGGGATGGAGGAGCCTGGACTTGGGCCCGTCCTGTGTGTGAGCCTGGCTCAAGGTGCCACTGCCCAGGGACTGGGGGGCAGCAGGGCCACAGGGGGTGGGGAACTGCTCCAAGGGCTCTCCCAAGGCTGGATGGAGCAGGCTGAGCTTGGGTGGAGTTTTGGTGGGGTTTGGGTGAGGTTTGGATGGGATTTGATGGGCTTGGATGAGATTTGGATGGGGTTTGATGAATTTGGGTGAAGTTTGGATGGGGTTTGATGGATTTGGATGGAGTTTGGTGGGTTTGGATGAGGTTTGGGTGGGGTTTGGTGAGGTTTGGATGGGATTTGATGGACTTGGATGGGTTTGGATGGGGTTTAGGTGGGCTGAGATGGAGTTTGATGGGTTTGGATGGGTTTTACTTGGGCTGTGATGAAGTTTGAAGGGTTTGGATGGGGTTTAGGTGGGCTGTGATGGAGTTTGATGGGTTTGGATGGGGTTTGGTGATGTTTGGGAAGCATTTGGATGGAGTTTGATGGATTTGGATGGGGTTTGGTGACGTCTGGGTTTGGATGGGGTCCTTGGATGGTTTCTGTCTCCTGTCCCTCCCTGGCCTTGGCACGGGGACTTTGGGACAGGCTGGACCCCTCTGGCTGTGACAGAGGAACCCAAAGAGCAGGGACTGAGCGAGAGAATTCACAAAAAGAAATCAAACCACAGAACCAGTGAGTCAGGAAAAGATTCCCAAGGTGAAGTCCAGCCTTCCTCCAGCTCCCAGATTTCTGGAACAGTTTTGCTGGGATAACAGGGCTCCAAAGCAGCAGCTGGCACCAGTGATCCCAGTCCCACACCAGAGTGACCTTCCCCACATCCATTTTTCCTCCTCCTCTTCCTCCCTCTCTGCTGGGCTCAGCATCTGAATCAGGGAAACATCTGAAAATCCACGGAGTGCTGATGGATTTGGAGGAGGGAATATCCAATCTGTGAGTGCAAAAGGGCCTTGTTTTTATTGCTGGAGGTATTTTTGCTCCAGTTTAATGGGATTAGTGCTGGAGGTTTGGGGCCAGCTGTTCCCTCTGCAGACAGGCAGGAAAACATTCCAGCATTCCACTCCTGCTGCTTTCATCTTGTAATGAGCTTGTCAGCAATTAGCAGCTCTTGGAACGGCCACGGGAGTGACAACACCACAACTCAGCGCCCAAAAGCTGCATTTTTAATGGGATTGGGTGGGAAAAGGGCTGGCATGTGGGTGGGTCCAGGATTGATGGGCAGGAAGCACTGGTGCTCTGCTTGGTGGCATTTCCTTGGTGTTCTGTGGCTGTTTGGGTTTATAATTCACCCATATCCTGTGGGGATTTTCAGGGAAATCCTGTGAGGATTTATAGGGAAATCCTGTGGGGATTTATCAGGATATCCTTTGGGGATTTGTAGGGATATCCTGTGGGGATTTTTAAAAATTTTCAGCATTTCTCGCCTGGAATTTTCCCTTCTCATAGGCAGGAGGGGAGTTCACTGAAGATCTTAGCTCTGTGAAGTCTTTTTCTAACCCACACCTAAGGAAACGTGGATGGTACAGCCAGTCCTGGGAGAATGGGATGTGCAGGGAATTTCTGCAGGGCTGGCAGAGCTGGGGATATTTCTGGGCAGAAAGGAGAGGTTTTGCTTGTCCTAGTTATTGGAGCCTGGATTTTTCCCAGTTCTGTCCAGGTGGAAATTAATCTGGGATAGGTTTGAAAGCCCTGAACAGGGGAAAGGCTGACCTGGAACCTTGGAGTTTGTGCTGATCTTCAACCCTAGAGAAGACTTGCAGTGCATTTCTGTTGTTATTAGTTTTGAAGGCATCATGCAGAGAAGATTCCTGAGCTTTTCCCTGCATTTTTGCCCTGGAGCTTTTCCAGAGCTGTGGCTCTGCCCTGGTTTTTGTGGCTGGATGGTTGAAGCTGAGCTGGAGGACTTGAGCAGGGAGGAGGCTTGGAGGGATTTGTCTCTCCCAGGTTTGGTTATGGGAGTGTTCCAGCAGATCTGGGAGCTGCTCAAGACAGAACCTGAGCTGTGGGACTGCAGGAACACCTGAGCTGTGGGATTGCAGGAACACCTGAGCTGTGGGACTGCAGGAGCACCTGAGCTGTGGGACTGCAGGAACACCTGAGCTGTGGGGTTGCAGGAACACCTGAGCTGTGGGACTGCAGGAGCACCTGAGCTGTGGGATTGCAGGAGAGCCCCAAATTGTGGGGTGTTCAGGATATCCTGAGCTGTGGGATCTGCTGGAGCTGCCCCAGCAGTGCTGCACAGTCTGCCCAAACCTACCCCTGGCCATGTTTAGTGCCTGAAGCCCCAGTGCCTGGTGAGGGGGAAGGGGAAGCCAAACAATCCCTGGGGGCTGTGAGTGCCTGTTTTACCCTGCTCACCTCCCAGGGCTGCCATTTCCCCCTGACCTCCCCCAGCCCAGCCCTGCTGCCCACCCCTGGCTTTGGGGGCTCATTGGGTTTTCACCTGACCCATTTTTGGGATGTGCTGGTGCTGAGCCCCAGATGTGATGGAGTTTCTGTGTTGTGGGTTCCCAGAGTGGTGGGTGTGCCTGGGGAGGTTTGGGGTGTGCTGAGGGCTCACCTGGGCAGGTGTTGGGGCTGGGGGAGGTTTGGGGTGTGCTGAGGGCTCACCTGGGCAGGTGTTGGGGCTGGGGCAAGTTTGGGGTGTGCTGAGGGCTCACCTGGGCAGGTGTTGGGGCAGGGGGAGGTTTGGGGTGTGCAGAGGGCTCACCTGGGCAGGTGTTGGGGCAGGGGGAGGTTTGGGGTGTGCTGAGGGCTCACCTGGGCAGGTGTTGGGGCTGGGGGTTCAGCCTGGGAATCGCTGCTGTTCAGTGTGACACGAGCCAGGCGTTGCCTCACATTCTTCCCAAAAGCTTCCCAGAACCCCAGAATTAACCAGCTGGGAAAAGCCCTGTGAGGCCATAGAGGCCAGCCCGTGACCTGCCACCCCCTTGTCCCCAAGTGCCACCTCCGGGGGCTTTGTGGCTGCAACTCTCTTCACAGAGAGCAGCAGGCACAACTTCCCAAGGATTTATCCTGGGGAAGGCAGTGAGAACCTCAGAGAGAAGAAGAGAAAACAATTCTTATCTCTGTTTGCTCTTGTATTTGCTAGGAAATGTCCCAACAAAGGCAGGAATGATGAATCTGACTCCATGTTGTCAGAAGGCTCATTTATTACTTTATTGTACTATATTATATTAAAGAATACTATACTATATATATACTAAAGAATACAGAAAGGATACTTACACAATGCTAAAAAATAATAATAATGAAAACTCGTGACTCTTTGCAGAACCCTGACACAGCTTGGCCCTGATTGGCCAAAGAGTGAAAACAACTCACAGCAGAATGCAATGGAACAATCACCTGTGGGTAAACAATCTACAAACACATTCCACATGAGCACAGCACAGGAGAAGCAAATGAGATAAGAATTGTTTTCCTTATCTCTGAGGCTTCTCAGCTTCCCAGGAGAAAAATCCTGGGTGAAGGGATTTTCTCAGAAAATGTGAATGCTACAATTCACTGCCCCTGTTGTTTGGCACACGTGCAATGGGTCATGGAGATTGTTTACCCAAAGTGATTTGTTAATTGGACACTGGTGAAGATTGTTTGGATTCCTTGGCCTATTGGTTCCACGTGTGTTGTGACTCCGGGGACAGTCACAGGTTTTCTTTAGTATCTTTTTTTAGTATTCTTTAGTAAATATCTTTAATATCTCTTTAGTATATATCTGTAATATCTAGATATTAGAGATAGTAGATATATTAGTATATATGTATAATATCTCTTTAGTATGTAATTTAGTATGATAGTACATATACTATATATTCATAATATATACTAGTAGTATATATTATATAGTTATATTTTATATATAATATATATTATATATCTATAATATATACTAGTAGTATATATTATATAGTTATATAGTATATATACTGTTATACTGAATTACATACTAAGAGATATTATAGATATATACTAATGTATTTAGTATCAGAGCACATTATTCCCTGCACTGGGGTCGCCCTGCATCGATGGGGGCTGTCTGCTGTCCCTGCCCTGCATCCCTGGCAGTGCCAGCTGCTCTCCTGGGTCTCCAGGCTGTGGAGGGGGACAGGGAGGGGACAAACCAGTGCCACCTGTGCTGCCCAGATGTCATTTCCTGCTGCCAGCTCTGTCAGAGCTCGCTGTGGCTCATTTCAATGGCCCAGCCAGGGCTCTGTGAGTCACACAATTCCCACCTGGAGCAGCTGCTCCATCCCAGCCCTGGTGCCAGCTCTGCCCGAGCCCTGCTGGGCACAGGGGGCACCAGGCAGGAGCTCCTGGCTCAGCCTTTCCAACGGGGTCACTGCAGCTTTGCTCCCTCCCTGGCAGAGCCCCCAGGGCTGCCCTGACTCTGTCCCAGCTGGAGGGAATTGTGTGAGTCCTCCCTCCCTGTCTGAGTGGGAAAATCCCCCCAGGATGCCCTGGATCTCTGAGCTCCTCCAGGGATGGGGCAGCCAGGCTTCTTCTGGGAAAGCTGTGCCACCCCCTCCCCACTCTCAGGAGTTTTTAATCCAAATTCTTACCAAGTTTCCAAAAAAATCCCCAGACTCCTTTCTTCTTGGGTCACCAGCTCCTTGTATTTTGTCCAAACTGTCAGAAAAAAAAAAGTGTGGAATTACCTGTGCTGCATCTGTGCTGTGATTCTGCACAGAGAAAAATCCATGGAAACTTCTCTCTGAAAACTCTGCAGTGCCTGGGCTGGATTAAACATGATTAAAGATTATCCCTGCATTCTCAGCCAGCTGCTGTTCCTGCTGGAAAAGCCAGTAAAGCAGCCAGGAGTGCTTTCCCTGCCCTTCTCCTTGGAGAGGCTGGGAATGCTGCCATGGAGTGTTCTTCTCCTGCCAGCTCCTGCCTCAGGAGCTGCATTTCCCAATGGTTTCCCTGGTTTTAAACTGGGATTAGACACAGGGATGGCTCCACACTGACCTGGATACAGGAGGAGGCAGGGACACCCTCCCAGCCAGGAATCCCTTCCCTGAAACACACATTCCTTGTGGGAACTTTGCAGGGCCTGGTGACAGTAATGTTAATATTATTATTATTGTTATTGTTATATCAGCATCATATTTTCTGAAAAATCCTCTTTGCCCAGGATTCATCTCCTGGGAAGCTGAGAGGCCTCAAAGAAAAAGGAAAACAATATTATCTCATTTGCTTCTCCTGTGTTTTCTTGCTTTGGAATGTGGTTTGGAGGTTGTTTATCCAACAGCTGGTTGTTTGATTGGTTTCATGTGAATTGTTTTAACTCAATGACCAGTCATGATCAGGCTGTGTCAGACTCTGGAGAGAGTCACAAGATTCATTATCATTCATTGTAGCCTTCTGTCTGTATCCTTTCTCTGTTCTTAAGTAGAGTTTTGGTATAGCATAACATAACATATATAGTATAATATCAGCCTTCTAAGAACATGGAGTCAGATATATTCCTTCCTGCCACAGGGGATGCCATAAAATACCATTATTATTATTATTATTATTATTATTATTATTATTATTATTATTATTATTATTATTGTCGTTGTTGTTATTATTATTATTACTACTACTACATTTTCGCCCCCGGTTCTCTCCCCATCCACAGCCAACTCCCTGCTTTATTGTGAGCCCAACGTTCTCGTTCCTGCTGGGAGTGGGAAGCACTGTGGGGTTTTCAGGAGCTCCTCAGAGCCCATTAGAGGCTCTCTGGAGCCCAGGCTGTCTCCTCATTGTGTGAGAATTGTGAGCTGAGTGTGCCAGGCAGCCCTGCAAGGGAAGGTTCACTCTGAGGTTAATGCACTTTATCCATCACTTGAAATTCCTGCTGTTTTTTCCAGCTGAGGCACCAAGTTCATCCAGGCAGGAGCTCAGGGAAAAACAAGGGCTCCTGAAAGGCCCCCTGGACTGAGGGGAAATGCACATTTTGGGAGCTTTTTTTGCAAAAAATAGGGCAGAAAAAGTGGGATTTTTGCTGAAAATCCTGGCTGTTCATCCTGAAATGGGATGAAGCTCCCTGGGGGAGTTCAGTGCCTGAGCTGAGCCCATCCTGCAGTGCCCTCAACTCCCCCATCCCAGGGGATGTCATGAGCTCTGTCACTTCTCATTGTCCTGTCATTCCCAGCTCAGGCTTTTGGGATGCTGGAGCTTTTCCTTGCTGTTCCTTTGGCACCATCCAGCCCTGTCCTGAACCCTGATCCCATTCCCCTTCCCAACCTGTCCTGAGCCATAACCCCATTCTCTTTCCCAGCCATAATCCCGTTCCTTTCCCAGCCCTGATTCCATTCCCTTCCCAGCCCTGAATCCAGTCCCTTCCTCACCTCTCTCAAGTCCTGATCCCATTTCCTTTCCCAGTTCCCAGCCCTGATCCTGTTCCCTTTCCCAGTTCCCAGCTCTGACCCCATTCCTTTTCCACATTCCCAGCCCTGATCCCGTTCCTTTCCCATTTCTTTCTCATCCCTTTCCCAGCCCTGATCCCATTCCCTTTCCCATTTCTTTCTCATGTCTTTCCCAGCCCTGTCCCCATTCTCTGTCCCACCCCTGGCCCCATTCCCTGTCCCAGCCCTGTTCCCATTCCCTGTCCCAGCCCTGGCCCCACTCCCTGTCCCACCCCTGATCCCACTCCCTGTCCCAGCCCTGGCCCCACTCCCTGTCCCCCCTGCAGCAGGACCTTGGAGCAGACTCCAGTCCTGGTTCCCTCCATCCCACCCAGCCTTTCCCTGCAGGGAGGGCAGGGCTGGGTTTATTCCCTAGGGCTGGGTTTATTCCCTAGGGATGGGTTTATTCCCCAGGGCTGGGTTTGTTCCCCAGGGCTGGGTTTATTCCCTAGGCATGGGTTTATTCCCCAGGGATGGGTTTATTCCCCAGGGCTGGGTTTATTCCCCAGGGATGGGTTTGTTCCCCACAAACCTTCCCTGGCAGTGGGGTGGGCCCAGCTGGGGTGCAGGGGATGAGCAGCATCCCACAGACCCCGGGTGTGGGAACAGCTGGAGCTGGTTCAGCTCCTGCCTCAGTTCTCTGTCCTGAGCTCCAGGAGCAGTTTAGCTGAGCTCTTGTCACAGACATATTTTGTGAAAATCCCTTTTCCCAGGATCATTTCTCCTGAGAAGCTGGGAAGCTTCAGCTTCTCCATGTTTTGCTTCTCTGGAATGTGATTTGGAGAATTGGTTACCCAGCATGTGAATTGTTTTTAATTAATGACCAATCACAGCCAGTTGTATAAGACTCTCTGAGTCTGTCACGAGATTTTATTATTCATTATTTTATTATATTTTATTATTTTATCATTCCTTTTCTTTGCTTACCTTCTGATGTCCCCTCTCTCTTTAGTACAGTTTTAGTGTAGCATTTTTAATATAGTACATATCATAAAATAATAAATCAGCCTTCTGAAACATGGAGTGAAGATTCTCATCTCTCACCTCGTCCTGGGGACCCTCAAACACCACCACAAGCTCTGAGCTGGGCTTTGCTGGCTCCAGGCAGGATTTTCCTGCCTCCCAGAAATGGCAATTCCTTGCACAGAATTAATTCCTTGGGCTCTGAAGCCATAATAATAATAATAATAATAATAATAATAATAATAATAATAATAATAACAGCAACAATAACAACAACCACCTGGGCAGGCTTCTGTGCTCAGGGATGGTGCTGAGGTCATTCCATGGGCAGGATTTGCAGAAATCCCTTCCAGAGGAGGTGGCCATGGATGCCCAGGGATGGGTTGGAATTCCCTGGGTGGTTCCCAGTTCCTGCAGAGCTGGGTTCCATTCCCAGGGCTCCCCGAGGAGAAGGCAGCAGGAAAAGCTGAGGGAGCTGTGGCTCCATGGTTCCTCCACGGGAAGGGATTCAGGGACAGGGGTTGGAGCATCCTGGGCACCAAAGGCAGCCCCAGATCCTGGATCCCAGATCCCAGATCTCAGCTGCTTCCTCAGGGAAGGGCTGAATTCCCCCAGGGAATTCTGGGGGGTCCTGTTGTTTTTCTAAAATAAAATGTGCAGAATCTGCTCAAAGGCAAGCGCTGCTCCTGGGGCATTCCAGGGTGGGGAGCTCAGCCCCAGGTTTTCCTTGGGATCAGGGAAGAGCCTCAGAGCCCTGGAGTTCATTTGGGAGTTTGAAGTGCAGTCCGTGCAGCTCTGGGGTTGGGGTTAATCCAGTTCATCCCGAGGTGCAGGAGAAAAGGGATTTTGTGTCCTTGCAGCATCTGTGGGACCTGGCAGCATTAATTGAGATTAATTGTTCTGGCTGATTAACCCACATAGCTCTGGGAGATTTACAAAACACCTGGAAACCTTCTCTGGGGGGGATTTCTGTGTTTGCTTTCCTTCTAATCCATGTTTTGGATAACAGAGTTGGGTTTTGTGGCCACCAAACCCAGGGAGAGCCCCAGAGAGCTCTCAGGCCAGGGGGAAGGGCTGGTTCTTGATCAGAGCTGGTTCTTCATCATAAAAAAATAAACTTTTTGATCCCATGGGTGCAGATTCCCTGGATTTATCTGAGGATTAGGATGAGGCTTCTTAAACCTGCAGGTGCTCAACCCCAAATCAGCTTTCCCTGGGATGAGCAGGGTCAGGAATGGCAGCATCAGGGAGGGCAGGATCAGGCAGGGCAGGATCAGGAGGGCAGGATCAGGGAGGGCAGGATCAGGCAGGGCAGGATCAGGGAGGGCAGGATCAGGGAGGGCAGGATCAGGCAGGGCAGGATCAGGGAGGGCAGGATCAGGCAGGGCAGGATCAGGGAGGGCAGGATCAGGCAGGGCAGGATCAGGCAGGGCAGGATCAGGCAGGGCAGGATCAGGGAGGGCAGGATCAGGGAGGGCAGGATCTGGGAGCTCCTGGGATCTTCATGGCTGGGAAATGTCCTGGGGTGATGGGAATGTGAGAGGGACAGAGAGAGGAGCAGAGGGAGGGTGAGGTGACAGGGAGGTGACAGTGGCACGACCACAGGCTCTGCCTGGCCTTGAGAACTCCAGAAATTAAACTAGAACCTCAAATCTGTCCTTTAGGGACAGAAGGGCTTCAAAGGAAGGAACTTTACCTTCAATCTCTGAGTCTGGAGGCTCCCAGCCAGGAATTCCTGCCCAATCTCCCATCCAGCCCTGCCCTCTGGCACTGGGAGCCATTCCCTGGGTCCTGTCCCTCCATCCCTTGTCCCCAGTCCCTCTCCAGCTCTCCTGGAGCCCCTTCAGGCCCTGCCAGGGGCTCTGAGCTCTCCCTGGAGCTTCTCCTCTCCAGGTGAGCCCACCCAGCTCTCCCAGACCCCAGCTGTCCCCCCAGTGAACATTCCCTGCATCCAGAGGGGCTCCAGCCCCTGGATCAGCTCCTGGGATCTCTCCACCCCCTTGGTTTTCAGGGGTGTCAGGATCACCAACCTGAAATTCCATTGGTTTGGATCTCTTGGGAAAGTTTTGGTTTGGATAAAGAGTCCAGGGATAAAAAATGCTCCCTTTGGACTCCTGGCAGCCCAGGAATCCCTTCCCAACATCCCATCCATCCCTGCCCCTGGCCCCCAGCAGGGAGGGACCCTGTCACAGCTGGGACAGAGACAGCACAAAGACACACACTCCATTTTCAGAAGGCTCCTAACTGTTTTTATTATGGCACGCATGCTTTTTATACATTCTTACAAACTCATCAGTTTACACTTTACTCATTGGTCACCAGAGACAAAGTGCTCATTGGAGCAGGCAGTTGAAATTTCTCTTATTTTCCTTCTTATTTCCTTCCTCTTTCTTATTATCCTTCTTTCTTTCTTGGTTTTTATGTCAGCAGCCTTGGTAGGAAATTCTTTCAGGGGTAAACATGGATCCTCTCTAACTTCTCTCTGGCTCACAGAAGTCACTGCAAAGCCTCTTCCACAGGATCCAGCCCCAGGGAATGCTGTGAGCACTCCCAGGGGAGTCCTGGAAGTGCTGGAGTGCCAGAGGAGCAGGGACATCCCTGCCATGGTCACACCTCCCACACTCTGGGAGTCCTCACAGATGGGAAGGAGCTGAGTCCTGCTGAAATGAGGAGGAGCAATTCCAGAATTCCACACTGGGGAATGAGGAGGAGGAATTCCAGAATTCCACACTGGGGAATGAGGAGGAGGAATTCCAGAATTCCACACTCCTTTTGTGTCACCCCTGCCTTCCAGGCTGGGATGGCCTCAAGGATCTGCCCACAGTTCTAACCCTGAGATCTCCAAGGATCACAATTCCAATCCTGGGACCTCCAAGGATCACAATTCCAGCCTTGGGATCTCCAAGGATCCTCATCTCCAGGTTTGTACACAGATGCTCACAGTGTGAGCCTTCTGCCAGGCTTGGAGAATTCCCTACAAATCCATTTCCCACAGGAGGGACCTTAAACTCCATCCCATTCCACCCCTGCCATAGGCAAGTTCCAGCCCTGGGATCTCTGAGGATCACAATTCCAGCCCTGGGATCTCTGAGGATCACAATTCCAGCCCTGGGATCTCCAAGATCACAATTCCAGCCCTGGGAATGTCCAGCCTGGACAGTGGGGGGTGACCCTGCCCATGGCAGGGGTGGAATGGGATGGGGTTTAAGGTCCCTCCTGTGGGAAATGGATTTGTAGGGAATTCTCCAAGCCTGGCAGAAGGATCACACTGTGAGCATCTGTGTGCAAACCTGGAGATGAGAAATGCTGGCTTGGAAATGCCATGGAATGGGACAGACATTGCTGGGAGAGAAATGGAACTGGAAACAAGTTTCAAAGGGTGGCCTTGCAAATAAAACTGGATACTTTGGAGAAATAGAACTGTGAAAGATGCAGTGTAGTGGGACCCATGGGGGTAATTTTAGGTTATTGGATTTAAGGCATGTACAGCATGGAGTGGTGTGGTGTTTGTGAGGGTCCCCAGGACGAGATGAGAGATGAGAATTGACTCCATGTTCCCAGAAGGATGATATTATATCATATTATATAATATATAATATAATATCATATCATATCTTATCATAATAACATTATTATATTATAATATAATAATATCAGCCTTCTGAGAACTTGGAGTCAATTCTCATCTCTCACCTTGTCCTGGGAACCCTCACAACACTGCAACACTCAGTCCCTATTTTCTGGAGGATTCTCATGGTGCAGGACATCCCTGCACAGCTGAAGGGTTTGGGATTGACACAGACACTCCAGCTGCAGGTGTTTTATCCCCCTTTTTCTTCAGGTTCCATGGCACTGCATGGGATGGGCACTGAGGGGATTTGGGGGCTGCTCTGGGACACTCAGAGGAGCTTTGGGACACCGCAGTGTTGGAATGTTGGAGGAGATTTGGGACACTGGAATGTTGGAGGAGATTTGGGACACTGCAGTGTTGGAATGTTGGAGGAGATTTGGGACACTGGAATGTTGGAATGTTGGAGGAGATTTGGGACACTGTAATGTTGTAGGAGATTTGGGACACTGCAATGTTGGAGGAGTTTTGGGACACTGCAATGCTGGAATGTTGTAGGAGATTTGGGAGATTGGAATGTTGGAATGTTGTCAGTGCCAGAGCTGGGTACAGAGTTCAGCTGAGGGAATGGACAGGAGCTAATTAAGGCAATCAGTGGGGATGGATGCAGGGGGAGCAGAGATTGCAATTAGGATCCAAATTAGTCCCAGCCCAGGAGCTGTGCCTGGCACCAGCCCCAAGGCTCCAGGGCTGGGGTGGAGCAGGGCTGGAACCACCCTCACCCTCCCTGACTCCTCCTGTCCATCTGCTGCTTCCCAAGGGCCTTTTCCAGGTGCCTGTGGCCTCGTGTGACCCAGCCAGCCCCAGGTGGGGACATCAGCCTGAGGTGTCCCAGGCCAGCCAACCTCAGGCCACCCTTTTGCACATTCCAGGTGACCTCAGCTTTGTGCTGGGGCCTGGGTTTTTATGGATTTTTATGGATTTTTAATTAATTTTAATGGATTTAAAATTTATTTTAATGGATTTTAATTCATTTAAAATTGATTTTTAATGGATTTTTATGGGGTTTTGTGGACTTTAAAATTTATTTTAATGGATATATAATGGATTTTTATGGATTTTAAAATTTATTTTAGTGGATTATTATGGATTTTTAATTGAGTTTAAATTGATTTTTATGGATTTTTATAAGATGAGATACTTTTTTTTGTTAAAAAGACCCCAGTCTTCCCCCAAAATGTCCCAAATCCCTGTAAACCAGAGGACCTGTCCTCTTCAGTGGTTCCTGATGGTGTCACCTGGTCACAGGTTGGACTCTGTAACCTTAGAGGGCTTTTCCAACCTCAATAATTCCATATTCTACCAAAAAGAGCCTTGAGAACTGGAGTTCCTGGGTTCCTTTGTGGTCCCATGGGAGATGGAATATCCAGGTGTTGTTCCCAGCAGCCCATAAATGCCAGGGTGCCCCAGCTCCTGTCCTGCATCCCTTTGCTGTGTGTGCAGGGAACCAGGGACTGCTGGAATCAGGGAGAGGGCAGCACTTCCCTTGGCTTGTGCACCAACAGAATTCCCAAAGGTCTGGAGCTTCTCCATTGGAGTTGGTCCATTTGGTGCTGGAATTTTGGGGCTGTATTTCCTGTTAAACACCCACTCAAGGGAGATGAATTGGAGCTGGAGGGGGAATTTTATGGATTTATGGCAGCTCTGAGGAGTCCTCCCCATTCCCAAAAGTCCTGGCACCAATGGGACATTCCAGGGAGGGCTGGTGGCACAAATCAGGAGAGAATGGGAATATTCCTAGGGAATCAAACATGGAGCCAAGGGCTCCTCTGCCAGTGTTTAACTGGGAATGTTTGATGCCATCCCATAAAACACAGATTGGAGAGAGTTGGGCATGTCCAGTGGCAAAAGCTGGATTGGGAGGGAGGGATGGAGGTGTTGGGAAGGGATGGAGGTGTTGGGAAGGGATGGATATTTTGGGAAGGGATGGAGGTGTTGGGAAGGGATGGATGTGCTGAGGAGGGATGGAGGTGTTGGGAGGGATGGATGTGTTGGGAGGGATGGGTGTGTTGGGAGGGATGGGTGTGTTGGGAATGTTGTGTGTTCGGAGCAGCTGTGGCAGTGCCAGCTGGACATTGCTCAGGCACAAAGGAACCTGGGGCACTGCTGGACAGCAGGCTGGACATGAGCCAGCAGTGTTGGGAAGGATGAAAGTTTGACAAGAAAGTCTCACAGATATCTGTGCTTAGCAGAAAGATTTTAGAATGTAGAATCTGAAGAAGGAATAGAGATGGAAGCAAGTTTTGATATAGAAGAAAAGAATTGCTGAGCCAGTTTTATTAGATAACCAAGGAGGCAAAGGGTGTGTTAGTTAGAAGGGGTTTTTATGGCTTAGAGCAAAGGATAAACCCACCTCAAACAAGAAGATGTTTTTACCAAGCAGAAAGACAGCACAGGCAAACAAATCAGCAAATGTGCAAGTAGAAAAAAGGTCTCAGAATTTCCACTGCAAGAAAACTGAAAAGCAACTTCTGGCTTAAACTGTAATGTACTGACTGTTAGTGATTGGAGACCAGTAACATGAATATGGTAATTACAGTAGTTATGATAGGCTATAGATAAAAGTTAAGGTATAGATTGGTTCTACTGTATGAAGATGCTCAGCAAAGAAAAGTATAGAATGCATTGTAACCAAAAGAAAAGTCTATAATGCATTGTAACCTAAACTCAGGGTCTGCAGAACTGCCTGCAGCTGGAGCTGACAGCTGTGGGCACAGCTCTGTCACCCATGACCCTGTGCTGCTGTAACATCTTGGATACAATAAACTGCATTTTGTATACAATAAACTGCATTTTGTATACAATAAACTGCATTTTGGATACAATGAACTGCAGTTTGGGTACAATAAACTGCAGTTTGGGTACAATAAACTGCATTTTGTATACAATAAACTGCATTTTGTATACAATAAACTGCAGTTTGGGTACAATAAACTGCAATTTGAAGAATGACTTGGAGTCCTGCATGCCTTGTTCAGGTTCTTTCACAGCAGTGTGCCCTGCTGGCCAAGAAGGCCAATGGCTCCTGGCCTGGCTCAGGAATGGTGTGGGCAGCAGGAGCAGGGAGCTCATTCTGCCCTGCCCTGGGCACTGGGAGGGCACAGCTCGAGTGCTCTGTCCAGCTCTGGCCCCTCAGTTGGGGAAGGACCTTGGGACACTGAGCACATCCAGAGGGGGCAACGAGGCTGGAGAGGGGCTGGGAACACAAACCCTGAGAGGAACCCCTGAGGGAGCTGGGGGTGCTCAGCCTGGAGAAAAGGAGACTCAGGGCTGCCCTCATCACTCTCTGCAGCTCCTGAAAGGTGCCTGTGCTCAGCTGGGCTGGGCTCTTTGTCCAGCAGCACTGACACAACCAGAGCACACAGCCTCGAGCTGCACCAAGGGAAATACAGGTTGGATATCAGGAAAATGTGTTTTCCAGAAGGGGTGATAAAGTTCTGGAATGGAGGTGGTGGAGTCACCATCCCTGGGTGTGTAAAACAAGCCTGGATGTGGCACTGGGTGCCAGGGTTGAGTTGAGGTGTTGGGGCTGGGTTGGACTCAATGATCTTGGAGGTCCCTTCCAACCCAGTGATTCTGGGAATTCTGTGAATTATTGGATTTGGGCTCCTTATTTGGGAAGAACATTCCCATTAATGCTGGGAACAGGGTTGATCTGACTTCAGGGCATGCCTGGGACTGGGATCAGTGGGGTTTGGGGCAGGGATCAGTGGGTTTGGGGCAGGGATCAGTGGGTTTGGGGCAGGGATCAGTGGGTTTGGGGCAGGGATCAGTGGGGTTTGGGGCAGGGGTCAGTGGGTTTGGGGCAGGGATCAGTGGGTTTGGGGCAGGGATCAGTGGGTTTGGGACAGGGATCAGTGGGTTTGGGGCAGGGATCAGTGGGTTTGGGGCAGCAGCCTGGCAGGGAAGGCTCTGCAGAGCCAGAGCTGCTGCAGGGGAGCCTGGGCTGCCTTCCCTGGCAGCGCTGCCTGACAAATCCCAGCGGGAATCTCAGCCTTGGAAAAGCCTCTGCTTGTAAACACGGCCCTGACAAGTTCCCTGGCTGTGCTTCCCCGGGCTCCACGGGGAGATCAGAGCTGCAGGGAGGGAGGGATGAGCATTTCCATGTCTGACATCGCCTTCCTGACAGCACCAACAAACAGGAGTTTAACAACTGCCCGTGCACAGGGAGCAGATGCCAAACTCCTCCTCTCCAGGGGTTCCTCCTCCTGGATTTTGTTCATTTTTGGGACAGCTTTGCCTTATGATCAGGTGAGGGTGATCCAAATCCCCTTTGGCATCCACAGCTCTGGGATTTTTGCATTCTCCCAGTGGTTTTGCAGGATTGGCATGTGGATAACACATGAAGAGGATGCCCTAAAGGCTGGGCTTGCACCCCCTCTGCTGGGATTGGCCTTGGATTCCTTCCCTCTGCCCTTTCTTGGGAAAGGACATTAAATCCCTTCTCCCATTATAGGAGTTCCCTCCTTGCCAAGGGTCACTTCCCTGGAAGGGGATTCCTTCGGGATCCCTCACACCCCTGAGGGCACCTGCTGGGGTTTTGTTCCCATCACTCCATCATTTTAAAGAATGTCCCCCTGCCTCCTGCCTGGGAGGACAAAGGGACACTTGGGATGGACTGGGATGGAGCCTGGGATGGAGCCTGGGATGAACTGGGATGAGATTGGGATGGAGATTGGGATGGAGATTGGGATGCACTGGGATGGAGACTGGGATGGACTGGGATGAGATTGGGATGGAGATTGGGATGGAGCCTGGGATGAACTGGGATGGAGATTGGGATGGACTGGGATGAGATTGGGATGGACTGGGATGGAGCCTGGGATGGAGATTGGGATGGACTGGGATGAGATTGGGATGGACTGGGATGGAGACTTGAATGGACTGGGATGGAGACTGGAATGGACTGGGATGGAGACTGGCATGGAGCCATCCCTCTATCCAAGTGCCATCAGGACAGGGCTTCGTGACACCCTTAAAATTTTGATTTTGGGGTTTTCACCTAAAAATCTTGGAGTTTTACCCTTAAAATCTTGGAGTTTTCCCTCAAGACCTTGGGATTTTCCCCTCCAAATCTTGGGGTTTTTTCCTCAAAATCGTGGGGTTTCCCTTTCAAATTTTGGGGTTTTCACCTCAAAATTTTGGGGGTTTTGCCTTTCAAATCTTGGGGGTTTTTCCCTAAAAATCTGGGGGGTTTACCCTCAAAATCTTGAGGTATTCCCCTCCAAATTCCGGGTTTTCCCCTTTCAAATCTTGGGATTTTCCCCTCAAAATCTTGGGGTTTTCCCCTCAAAATCTCAAGGGTTTTCCCTTTAAAATGCTGGGGTTTTCCCTCAAAATCTTGGGGTTTTACCCTTAAAATCTTGGGGTTTTCCCCTCAAAATCTCAAGGGTTTTCCCTCAAAATCTTGGGGTTTTCCCCTCAAAATCTCGGGGTTTTCTCTTTAAAATGCTGGGGTTTTCCCTCAAAATCTTGGGGTTTTTCCCTCAAAATCTTGGGGTTTTCCCTCAAAATCTTGGGGTTTTACCCTTAAAATCTTGGCGCAGTGGGAGAGCTGGGAGCCCTGGGAATGGACCCCTCTGGCAAAACCCCGGGAATAAAGTATTTTCTCCTCCTAAACAGAATCTTTTCCCCATCCTCTCATGGATATTCTTGCACAAACACATCCCAGCTTTTCAGCTCCACATTCCCTTTCTCCTGGACCCATCTTGAAAATTGCTTTGTTTTCTTTTTTTCCCACTCTGATCAATACCTTGGATGTGGCTTGCTGGGAAATGTCTCTCTGAGCCTTTGTGTCCCACAGTTGTGAGAAATGACCGCACAGGATTCCAATTCCCTCTTTTTCCTTGGTTTTAGCTCCATCTGGCACCTCCTTCCTGCCTTACCAGCGCGCCCTCGCCTGCATCTCCATCTGTATTTGGAAAAGTCATTCCCAGGCTTCCAATGAGTTCCTTTTCCCATCATTTTTCTCTGGATTGAAGGGCAGATTTCTCAGCAGGAATGTTTTTTCTGTGCATCCTGCTGGAAGCTGGATTGCCTCATTTTCCATGACTCCAGGCAGGCCTCTGGAATACCAGCCCTGGGCCTGATGGATTCACAGGCAGCAGGATTTGTTTATCCAGGGCTTTCTTGGACCTTTTGGTGGTGGTGGTGTCTGCTTTGTGCTGGAATCTGTTTGGGATACCCTGCTCTGAGTTTTTAACTTCCCAAAATGAACATTTTCCTTGGGTTTCCCTTGGCTAAGGAGGTGTCGTGGTTTGAGAGGAAGTAAGTTTTCTGGGATGTGCTGTGGTCAAGCCAATGGGTGTTCAGATTTTAATATTGGCACCTGGTGTGGCCACTGGGGACGTGGATCCGCCTCTGAGAACACGGAGTTAAAAACAGGGCTTTCCCCCTGGGAGCTCTCTTGGGTTTCGGCAGGGAAAGAGTTTGGATATCTGCCCCGTCCAGCTGCTGCTGCTGGGCCGGGGAGGGGCAGCCATGCAGCCGGGTGAGGTAGGCTGGGGCTTGGACAGAGATGGAAGGTGAAGAGGCCCCAGCATGCAAGGGTGGGAGAAGAACCAGGAGGTATCAGGCAGCCCCCCACACGAGAGAGAGAGAGAGGGAGAGAGGGAGAGAGAGAGAGAGAGAGAACAGCCTGTGCCTGTGACTGCTACCTTGAAACTTGGTAACATGTGCCAGCAGCATGGCCGAGGAGAAGAAGGGGGGGTTGCAGCGAGAAGGTGTCTGAAGGTGTCTGGCCGGCCACTGTGGGAGATCTGGGCAGACAGAGCCCGAGATTTTAACCCTTTTTTGGACAATGGAAAGTTTGCAGAACATTAACCTTCCTAGAAGAGAGCTAGGGATGAAATAGAGGAAGAATTAAGTGCATGTGATGAAGGTTCATGCAAGTGAAAGATGCGGAACAGTAGAGGAGAATCTTAGGTGGGAAGAGATGATGGAGTGGCCTGGCTGGACTTTTCTGGTATAGCCATGGACAGAACCGTGTTTTCCTGTGACACAGAGACTGCATCCAGGGGGAGGCTATGGCTCAGAGCCAAAAGAGTTCAGTGTTGAGACCCCTTGGCCCCAGGTGGTGAATTTGAGGGGGACAGGTGTCCCAAAGGTGAGACTGTGCTCTTTTTGGAATGGGACAAGGCATCCTTAAAAGGACAGCCCTGGAAGCAGCTCTGGTCCATGTGCAGTGGTGAGAGCACTGGGCATGGAAGGAAGATGTAACAATGGCACATGATCTCCAGGCAGTGCCATGTGTGACACGGAAACACACGAGGTCTCAACGGTGTTTTGTGGGGAAGCCCATGGCACAAGAGGGATTCCTCTCCTCTTGATGAACTGAGAATTGATTGTCTAAAGGGTGGTGATGGACTGAGAGTTGGTGATCTGAGGGATGGATGTATTGGAAATTTGGTGGGGGGAGGAGGAATGTTCTTGGAAGGTTTTCACTTTTCCTGTGTGTTTCTTGTCACATATAGCTGTAGTTTAGTTAATAAAGTTTTCTTCATTTCTAAGTGGGGACCTGCTTTGCTTATTCCTGGTCACATCTCACAGCAGAAACCAGGGAGAATGTGTTTTCATGGGGGCACTGGCATTGTGCCAGCATCAAACCATGACAGGAGGGGCTAAGGAAGTCACTCCAAGGCAGTTCATGGATTGGACTCCATCCTCTCAAAGGCTTTTCCTAACCTAAACGATCCCATCAAATCCCATTCCACAGATTTAGAATTATTTCCCTTTATGCCCAAGCAGGGATTTTCCAAGGAGCTGTCAAAGGCTCTGTGCTCCTTCAGAGGGAACAAATTGGAATTTTTATGGACTACTCTCAGGCAGCGTGTCTGGAATTTTGTTTCTGGCCCTTTTTATTGGAAGTTAAAGCATTTCCAAGAGCCAGGAGGGATTTTTTTCCCCCTGAGCCACACAAATTGAGCTTAAGTCATCCTGCTCTGTGTTTGCTGCCTCCAGTGAATCCCAGCCTTCCCAACAGCTCCAGGGTTTATCCTGATGATCTGATAATGAGTCCTTTCCTGTTGTCAGGGGAGCCTGAAAACAAAAGAAGAATCTGGAAAAGCAGTGTTGTATTTTCCCAGATAATTGCTCCCAGCAAAGGGGAGAGGGGGAGGAACATCCTCAGGGGGGCTGAGGGAGCAGGAGAGGGGCAGGACACAGGGAATGGCTTCCAAGAGGGCAGGGATAGATGGGACACGGGAGGAATCCTGGAGGAATTCCTCCCTGGAGGTTGGGGAGTGTCACCGTCACATTTTCTGAAAAATCCCTTAGCCCAGGATTTTTCTCCTGGGAAACTGAGGAGCCTCAGAGAAAAATGAAAACAATAATTATCTGATTTGCTTCTCCTGTGCTGTGCTCATGTGGAATGTGTTTTGAGATTGTTTACCCACAGGTGATTGTGTCATTGGTTTCTGCTGTGAGTTGTTTTGACTCAATGACCAATCATGGTCAGGCTGTGTCAGGGCTCTGGAAAGAGTCACGAGTTTTCATTATTCTCTTTTTAGCCTTCTGTAAATATCCTTTCTGCATTCTTTAGCATAGTTTAGTATAGTATTCTTTAATATAATATAGTATCATAAAATAATAAACGAGCCTTCTGGGAACATGAAGTGAGATTCATCATTCCTCCCTTGGTCGGGGGTCCCACAAATACAAGAGGGAATGGAATGGAATGGAATGGAATGGAATGGAATGGAATGGAATGGAATGGAATGGAATGGAATGGAATGGAATTCCCAGAGCAGCTGTGGTCTGCCCCTGGATCCCTGAAAGTGTCCAAAGCCAGGCTGGAGCACCCTGGACAGTGGGAGGTGTCCCTGCCCATGACACTGGGTGATCCTTAAGATCCAAATCCAAACCATTCCTCGACTCCATTGATCCTGGAACACCACAGTCCCATTTACTGGGAGCTGGAATGAATGCATTGGATTTTTGAACTTGGAATATCTTTAAATGCCATTAGGAATAATGTTTTGTGTCTTTGGGAATGACAGGAATCCCTGTGGCTGTGAGGTCCCATGGCTGTCCTTTCCCACTCCCCACGAGGTCTCTTTCCCTGGGATTGTGATTCCAGCCCTGCTGCCCCCATCTTTTCCTTGGATAAACACATCCTAACAGGAGCTTTTACAGGGAATTTTTACAGTCATATAAAACCATCCCATCAAGTTGCCCGGATTTATTTGCCTGCAGACTCCAAAATCAATCCCTGGGCTGTTGTTCCCATTCCAACCTTGTTGTTTCCCCCTGATTTTCTCCACTGCAGCTTTTTCTCCTTGCTGAATTTTAAACTCCCCTCGTTAGGAATTTTTAACTTCTGCCTTCAGAGCCTATCTGGGAAAACCCATCCATGGGGCTGCTTCCAGAGGCTGAGCTTCTCTTTCCAGCCTGAGCTGTTTAATCGGTCAGGCAAGTATTCAAATGGGATTATTTTTATTTGGATATCAAATCCTTTTTAAAGGATGTATTGTTTTTTCCCCTCACAAACCCTTTCTATTTGAATTCAAATATTACTTCCTTTCTCTCCCATCCCACCTGCTTCCCTGGCACTTGGATTAGTCAGGATATGTCAGTATTTGAGGGAATAAATCTCTGCTGGCTCCAGCTTCTGTTTGGGTTTCTGACTCATCTTGGGGTCAAATGAGCTCAGCAAATGTGGGAGAGATTCCGGAGGGGCTGGAGCAGCTCTGCTCTGGCTCCCGTGCTCCAAGTGCTCAGTGCTGGGCTTTGCTGGTTCTTACTGGTTCCCGAACTGGTTGTTACTGGGCCGCACTGGTTGTTACTGGTTTAACTGGTCGTTACTGGTTTAAATGGTTGTTACTGGTTTAACTGGTTGCTACTGGTTTACCTGGTCATTACTGGTTTAAATGGTTGTTGTTGGTTTAACTGGTTGTTACTGGGCTTTCTGGAGCCTTTATCCCAGGAAGAGTTCTGGATGTCCTCAGGCTGTCAGTGCAGGGTGGGGGGGATTGGTTGGGGTTAAATCTGGGATTTCTGGGAGTTTTCCCATTCCAGGGGGATCCTGAGCTGAGCCCAGGCCCTGAGTGGCACCAGCAGCAAAGGTGACATCTCTGCTGCCACCAGGAGCTTTGGGTTCCCACTGGGAATGCTGTGTTTTATCCCACTGGAAATCTGTGTTTTACCCTGCTGGGAAATCTGTGTTTTACCCCACTAGGAAATCTGTGTTACCCACTGGGAATTCTATGCTATATCCCACTGGGAAATCTGTGTGTTATCCCACTGGAGATTTGCATTATCCCACTGGAATTCTGTGTTATCCTACTGGGAAATCTGTATTTTATCCCAGTGGGAATTCTGTGTTTTACTCCAGTGGGAAATCTGTGTTATCCCACTGGGAAATCTGTGTTTTACCCCGCTAGGAATTCTGTGTCACCCCACTGGGAATTCTGTGTTACCCCACTGGGAATTCTGTGTTATCCCACTGGGAAATCCGTGTTTTACTCCACTGGGAAATCTGCGTTATCCCATGGGAAATCTGCATTATCCCACCTGGAATTCTGTGTTACCCCACTGGGAAATCTGTGTTATCCCACTGTGAAACCCATGTTTTCTCTGCTTGGAAACACATGTCCACCCCATTTGGAAACCTGTGTTCTTCACATGTCCATCCCACTTGGAAACCAGTGTCCCTCCCTCTTGGAAATCCATGTGCACTCCACTTGGAAATGTGTCCACCCCACCTGGAACCAATCCTGTGTCCATCCCACATGGAAACCTGTGTTTGCTCCCTCAGAAACGCTGTGTGATCCCTGGAAAAGCCGTGTTCCCTCCCTTGGAAACCCACATGTCTTGCACTGGAACCCTGTGTCCATCCCCCTGGAAAACCCATGTTCTGCCACTGCAAACACTGTTCTCCCACTGGAAAACTCATGTTCTGCCACTGGAAAACCTGTGTTCCACAGTTCCCTCTTGGAGCCCCATGTCCCCCCTGCTGGGCACCAATGTCCCCCCTGCTTTGCAGTGCTGGTGCCTGGAAGTTCCACCTGGGCTTTGCCAGGAGTTTCTATCAGGAATCCTCCCCAAAATAAGACTGAAGAAGAGCAAAATGGTGGAGGAAATCTTCCCTGATTTCCCCAAGTGTTTTTAACTCTTCCTATTTTCCAAGCAGTGGCAGAGGGAGGAATGAAGGGGATATTGGAGTTTTAATGCCAGGAGAGCCTTGCCGTGGCCTAAATGGGCTGAGACTCCACCCAAAACCAGGGAATTGTGTGAATTTTTAGCAGGAGCTTAAGGCCAGAGTGTGTTTGTCAGAGCTTGGACTGACTGGAACTACTCAGGAGCTTTCGAGCTTTCCCTCCAAACAGCTTTTCCTCTCTCCATTCCCTCTTTTACTTTCCATAAGGAAAGCACAATGATTAAACAAATGATTAAACCTGGATGGATTTCTGGGGGTATTTGTGAGGCTATTTCTGAGGATATTTCTGTGGATATTTATGTGCATATTTATGGGGATAATTATGTGGATATTTTCCCCTGACAGCAGCTTCTGGCTGTTTCCCTCTGCCAGTTGGGAATGAGGGTTAATTCTGTGGGAAATATTCCCTAATTCCTCTCTTTTTTCCTCACAGGTGTTTACAAAATATGGGAAATGCTACATGTTTAACTCAGGAGAGGAGGGGCGGCCTCTCCTCACCACGGTGAAGGGGGGGACAGGGAACGGCCTGGAAATCATGCTGGACATCCAGCAGGACGAGTATCTGCCCATCTGGGGAGAGACAGGTAAGAGCTTCCTGTTCCTCGGGTGATTTCCTTGGAAAAACCATCCCATCCCATCCCATCCCATGGATCCCATCCCATCCCATCCCATCCATCCCATCCCATCCCATCCCATCCCATCCCATCCCATCCCATCCCATGGATCCCATCCCATCCCATCCCATGGATCCCATCCCATCCCATCCCATCCCATGGATCCCATCCCATCCCATGGATCCCATCCCATCCCATCCCATCCCATCCCATCCCATCCCATGGATCCCATCCCATCCCATCAGTCACATCCCATCCCTAAACCAGCTGTGGGAGCAGGATCCTGCTCAGTCCGGGATGTGTCACTTTTCTCCCCAGGGTTTGTGGTAGGAGCAGCATTTTGGGGAGTGCTGGGCTGGGGTGCCCCAGCCCCAAGGTTTGGGATGCCAGGCAGGAATGGCACTGCCTGTCCTGGGCAAGGGTGGCATTTGTGGGTGACAGGAGTGTGGGGACACCTTCAGAGGCTCCAGCACATCCCCTCCCCTGGAAAGGCATTTTTGGGAGGCTGTGTTCAAGGTGGACTCTCTGGGTTTTCCCTCTCCTTGGAATTTGGGAATATTTGCTGCTTTGAGTTGAGTTTGCGGGGTTGGTGCTGTGTGGGTGGAGCAAGGCCTGGGTTCCTTGGCTTTGGAGCATTTGGGGTGGATGGAATCTGTGTAGGCATGAATTTGGCTGGGCTGAGATCTCCAGAGGAGCTGGAACCCTCTCATCCTGGAGCAGAAGGTGCTGATCACCTTCAGAAGGAGAGCTGGGCTGTGGGATGTCCCCAGGGCCTGTGGATGGGATACTGCTCCTGGAGTGGATGTGGAGTTGTGGGGAGCGCTGGTTCCTTTCATGGATCATGGATCCTTTAATGGGTGATGGATCCTTTAATGGATCGTGGATCCTTTCATGGATCGTGGATCCTTTCATGGATCATGGTTCCTTTCATGGATTATGGATCCTCTCATGGATCGTGGATCCTTTCATGGATCATGGATCCTCTCATGGATCATGGTTCCTTTCATGGATTATGGATCCTCTCATGGATCATGGTTCCTTTCATGGATCATGGATCCTTTCATGGATCATGGATCCTTCAATGCTGCTGCAGAAACCATGGGCAGGAGCATGGGGGACAGGATGGGGACCGTGCCACCAGGGCCACCCAGGCACAGCAGTGCCCAGCAGTGGTGGCTGCAGCTTTCCTGAACCCACTGTGGCATTTTAAACCAATCATCCCAAAAAACTGCTGGAGAACTTGCCAAGAGCTGTGTTTGTGCGGCAGGGCCCCATGGGGACACTCCTCCAGGAGGAGCTGTGGTGATTTTGGGGATCAGGGAAGGGAAAGGAGGAGATCCCTGCACTGCAGGTCGGTGTCACCATGGCTCTGTCACCCCTGCAGCCCCTCTCACAGCCCTGCTTGGAGCACAGAGGGGATTTGGCTCTGTTGGCTCCCAATTCCCTTTTCCCTGTGGGATGTTTGACTCTCCCACACATGTAGCTGTGGGCACATCAGCCATGCCAGGCTTTCAGAGGAGCTTTGCTCCCAGATTTCAGCTCCTGCCTCAGATCAGCTGGGCTGGCCCAGGTGAGGAGGACAACACAGATTTGGGATAATCATTCCTCACTGGGGAATTGGTTTGAGCTCTTGTCCTTTTATGGGTAGAACAGGTTCATGAAGGGGTAGGAGCATGAGGAGCAATCTCCACTTCAAGACTTCATCTCCCACAGGGAGAGATCCCCCAGGGGAGACAGAGCTGCCTTGAGGGACCTGTGGGGACAGGGATCACACCAGGGATGGCTTGGGGACATCCCAGAGCTGGTGAACACCTGGATCTTTGTGTTCAACCCCATTGAGGTCTCATGGAATCCCAGGATGGTTTGTGCTGGAAGGGACCTTAAAAATTTACCAGTGCCACCCCTGTCATGGCAGGGACACCTTCCACTATCCCAGGGTGCTCCAAGCCCCAATGTCCAACCTGGCCTTGGGCACTTCCAGGGATCCAGGGGCAGCCCCTGCTGCTCTGGGCACCCTGTGCCAGGGCCTGCCCACCCTGCCAAGGAAAAATTCCCAATTCCCAATCTCCCATCCATCCCTGCCCTCTGGCACTGGGAGCCATTCCCTGTGTCCTGTCCCTCCATCCCTTGTCCCCAGTCCCTCTCCAGCTCTCCTGGATCCCCTTCAGGCCCTGGAGGAGGCTCTGACTCTCCCTGGAGCTTGTCCAGGTGAACATTCCCAGCTTTCCCAGCCTTTTCTCACAGTGCAGGACCCCTGGGAGTTTCTCCAAGGAGACCCAGCCCTGGTGTTCCACCATTCCCACTTTGGTGCCTTTTTTGTGCTGTCCTTTGGAGAACCTATAGGAGGTTCTGCTGACCTGGGTTGTGTTGGATTCTGCTGGGAATGTGCTGGGAATGTGCTGGACTCTTCCATCCCTGTGATTCTGGGGAAGGTGGCTGAGTCTCAGGGGGATAAATCAGCCTCACATTGCACAGGAGGCAAAAAACCCCGAATAATAAATAAGTGAGGATAAAAATTGGGAGGGAAAAAACTGAGGGAGGGAGGAGGTGCCTCCACACCCGTTGGCATCAGCTCCATCCAGAGGGGACTGGGGATGGCAGCTGCTGCTCTGCTCCCTCCTTCAGACAGCTCCCAAGCCCTGGCTGTGCCACAGGCACTGGAAACCTGTCCTGGCCATGGGCCTGGAGCCTGAGGGAGGAAAAACAGCCCCAAGTATTCATTTTGGTCAAAAATCCTGGGGCTTGGGGTGTCTTTGGAGTTCAAAGCTGAATTTTGGGAGGATCCTGTGAAGTTCAACACCCCTGGTGCCATCCTGCCCCATCACTGCTCATCCCACCAGGCTGAGCTGAAACTTAAAACTCAGCTGAAGATCAGAGGCTCAAGGGGGAAGTCTCACGTGCCTGGAGCTGGTTTAGAGTTGGATTCTCATGTCCCAGGATCTGAGTTGGTATTGGAGTCTCCTGTCCCTGGACCTGGGTTATGCTGGATTCTGCTGTCTCTGGGTTCATTCTGGATTCTCCTGTCCTTGGGCTGATTCTGGATTCTCCTGTCCCTTGGCTGATTTTGGATTCTCCTGTCCCTGGGCTAATTTTGCATTCTCATATCCCTGTCCCTGGGTTGATTCTGGATTTTCATATCCCTGGAGCTGGATTGATTTGGGCTTTTGCTGTCCCTGGGTTGATTCTGGATTCTCCTGCCCCTGGGTTGATTTTGGATTTACCTGGACCTTAATTTTAAATTTATAACAATTCAGAGGGTTTTCCCTTCCCACTGAGCTCCTGTCTCCGTTGTCACTGGGAGGGTGGCACAGGGTTGATTTTGGATTCTCATATCCCTGGACCTGGCTTGATTTTGGATTCTGCTGTCCCTGGGTTGATTTTGGGTTCTCCTGGGCCTGGGTTGTGTTGGATTCTCTTGTCCCTGGGTTATGTTGAATGCTGCTGTCCCTGGGCTGATTTTGGATTCTCATATCCCTGGGCCTGGGTTGTGTTTGATTCTGCTGTCACTGGGTAGATTTTGGATTCTGCTGGACCTGGCTTGATTTTGGATTCTCCTGGACCTGGGTAGATTTTGGATTCTCTTGGACCTGAGTTGTGTTGGATTCTGCTGTCCCTGTCCCTGGGTTGATTCTGGATTCTCCTGTCCCTGGGTTGATTCTGGATTCTCCTGTCCCTGGGTTGATTCTGGATTCTCCTGTCTCCGGACCTGGGCTGACATTAAGGGCTTGGATTGCACTGGGAGTTATTGAGGTCTCTTTAAATCTGGAATTTTACAGAATTCAAGGAAAAACTCCATGAACAGGGCTTTGATTTGCTGCAGGGATGGATAAAGGAGAAGCTCCTGGGCTCATTCCCAGGAGCCTTGGCCATGTTCTCACAGGCCCAGGTAGAGCTGCTTGCCCTCAGAGCTGAGAACTCTGATCTTTGTAGAACTCTGATCTTTGTAGATCTCTCATCTTTGTAGAACTCTGATCTTTGTAGAACTCTGATCTTTGTAGAACTCTGATCTTTGTAGAACTTGGATCTTGGCCTTTCCTCAGGAGCCTTCTCCTGTCCCCTCCAGCCTGTCCTGGGTGCTCTGGGGCTCCCTGGACACCCTCAGAATCCCAATGGGAGCTCTGGAGGTTGAGAGTGGCTGTTGCCACAGCAACGCCTCGCTCAGCTCTGCTGCTGAGGGAGGGAGTTGATTATTTCCAAATATTTGCATAATAATTTCAGTGTGCTTGGAATTCAATCCCCTCCGTGCTGCCTCGGGGCTGGGCCTGCAAGGGAAGGAGCTCCAAGGGAATTCCAGCCCTGGAGGGGGACATGAGGTGGGAAATGGATTTCTAGAAAGTTCTCAGGGCCTGACAGAAGGCCCACACAGTGTCTGCATTTCTTACTTCAAAGTCTGCATCAGTATGCAGACTCTGAAATAAGAAATACTAATTAAAAAATACCATAAAATAAAACAAATACTACTAAGAGAAAAATAAAACTTAAAAAAAATTTCAAAAAATAGCCCTATAAATAAGACTAAATACTTTAAAGAAACAGAACTATGAAAGATACATTATAATAAGACTCATGAAAAGTAATTTTAAATGATTAAAACATCTACACAAAACAAATAAACCAAAAAATACATATAGTATATTATACTATAGTATACTACATATAGTATATTATAGATACTGTATATATTATATATATACTATAATATACCATATTATATTATATTATATTATAATTAAGAAATAATCAACTTCTAACTATAATAGCATAAATTATAACATCTATATTATCTCACCCTTCTCATGAGACTAAAAATAGAATAATATTTTATTTTATAAAAGTAAAATAAAAATAGAATTAAAAGAAATAGAATACAACTAAAAATAGAATAAAAATGTTTAAAACACCTCTCAGTTTCCCCGTCTCTAAATCAAAATAAAAATATTGTCCAACAGTCCCTGGTGTTCAGGGACAAAGGGATGTGGGCAGAAGGAGATCCATGGGATGGAAAGAGTTGGGTTTTCCCTTCCCAGTGAGCTCTCTGGCACTGGAATTGTGGATCCCTGGCAGGAGGGCCAGGGATCCCTCGGCCCAGTGCCCGAGGCCAGGCTGTATTATTGTCACACTTTTCAATGAAAGGATGGGACTGCTTTTGGGCTAGGAAGGATTTATTGCTCAGATAAACATCAGTCTCAGAGGCTATGAGTGTCTGGCTTGAACAGCCAGGTGTCTGCTAAGGAAGGCAGGAGCCTCCCCTGAAGTGGAAAATGTAAACCCCCTCCCTCTGAATTGTTATAATTTTCAAATTAAGGGGCTCTCAGGCAAAGATATGGGAGCAGGAATAACAGTTCTTTATTAGGGAAGAAAATAAAAATACAATAAACAATGCAGTTCTATAGGGGTCTCCTCCAGCCAGGTCTTATGAGCTCCTGGAGATCTGTATCCCGCCCCAGATAGCTCAGCCACCTCAGATGGCATCAAATCAGCAGGATGGCTTCTGTGGCAGGGTTGGAAACAAAAACGTTTTCATAAAAGGCAAAATAACAAAGCTCTTACAGAGAAAAACCAATCCAGGTTCAAGAGGTTCTTGTTCCTGGTAAAACACTCCACAAAAGCCATTGGTTCCTTTGTTCTCTTCTTTTTCTAGTGAATTGCTTAGGTGGGACCTTTTGGCCTCTGTCCAGTTGGGTATCCTTAAGTTTGAGGTGAAGTCCTCAAGGTCCTATGAGGTGTCTTTTTACCTAATTGAGAAGAGAAACTTCTGGGCTTTTTTCCTTTTTTAGGAGACAAAGGATAGTTTGGTCACTCTGTCAACAGGGGACACCTTCCTACAATGCAGTAAATCAAACCAACCCTGGCAGAGTCAGAGCCCAGCCTGACACCCTGTGGGTCAGGCTGTTGGCAGCAGTGCCATTGGAAATGTGGCTCAGCCCTCCTGCAGGGTCAGGGCTGGTTCTGCTGGAGCAAGGATCCTGGAGAAAAGGATGGAGTTTTCCTTTGAAGATCCAGTGGAGAAGAAAGATGCTGGGGTGTCCCAAAGCTCAGCCCATGCCCTGCCCCCTGTGTGCCAGGGTGGTGTCCCAGCCCCATCCCAGGGGGGCTCAGCCCTCCTGCAGTGCCAGCTGTGGTTCTGCTGCAGCAGGGATCCTGCACAAGGGGGGAGTTTTCCTCTGCAGCTCCAGGGCTGCTGCAGATGGGCCTGGGCTCCCTCTGGCCATGCAGGGCAGCAGAAAGCTGCTCCTCTGGCAATGCAGGGGGCAAAGGCTGCTGTGCTGTGCCAGGCTCAGCTTGGATCCAGGTAGGAATGCTTGGCTCCTGCCCTGGGCAGAGCATCTCCCCATGGGATTGGATCAGCCCTGCAGGGACACTCAGTGGCCATGGACAGCAGAGATCTCCTGGAAGGAGGATCAGGTATCCTGGCTAATTCAGGGAATTCTGGCTAACTCAGGAATCCTGGTTAATTCAGGAATTCTGGCTGGTTCAGAAATCCTGGCTAATTCAGGAATCTTGGCTAATTAATTCAGGCAATCCTGGCTAATTCTGGGAATTCTGTTAATTCTGGGAATTCTGGTTAACTCGGGGAATCCTGGCTAATTCAGGAAATCTGCCTAATTCAGGCAACCCGGGCTAATGCAGAGAATTCTGGATAACTCAGGTATTCTGGCTAATTCAAGGAATCCTGGCTGATTCAGGGATCCTGGCTAATTCAGGAAATCTTGACTAATTCAGGCATTCTGGCTAACTCAGGAAATCCTGGCTAATTAATTCAGGGAATTCTGGTTAATTCAGGGAATTCTGGCTAAGTCAGAGAATTATGGCTAATTCAGGAATTCTGGCTAACTCAGAGAATCCTGGCTAATTAATTCAGGAATTCTGGCTAACTCAGGGAATCCTGGCTCTCCTACGGAAAAGGGCCAGGACATTTTAGGTGGCCCCAAGCAGCCCCTAAAGATCCTCCTGCCTTGGTTGGGCTGATCCAAGAGCAGATTTTCCTATTCCATAAAAACCAACGACTTCTCCTGGCCTGAGCCCCTCTGGGTTATTCCTGCCCCAGGCCCCTTTTATTTCCATTTTCAGGAGGATGAACAACACTGAACCTCTGGGTTTGGGGGATTTTCCCAGTTTTTGCTGCCTGGGAATGCCCAGGCTCTCCAGGAATCAGGATTGTCCCTGTGCAGCCCTGCTAGGATGCCTTTTCCCAGCTGATTTTTAACCAAAACGACTTCTCTGGGAATTCCAGCCCTTCCCACCCTCCCAGGGAACAATTCCCAATTCCCAATTCCCAATATCCCATCCAGCTCTCCTGGAGCCCCTCTGGGCCCTGGAAGTTTCCCTGGAATTTCTCCTCTCTGGAATTGTCCCAGAATTTTGTTCAACCAAAGGCAGTGAGCACAAATCAAATGCAGGAAAATCCTTCCAGGGCTGTGGATGCTTCAAAAGTGTCCTTCGAAAAAGAAAGAGAAAAAGAGAAAAAAAGCCCCAAATTCAAGGAAATGTTCATTGAGGGCAAACCTGAAGGAATCCAAACCCTCTGGCTTTGGGAATCTGGGAGAGCTGAGATAAGGCCCTGAAAATCAAGGGAGGAAGCATTAAAATGAAATCTGCATTTCCAGCTTTCCTTGGAGCTTTGTTGTTCTCAAATGCCCACAGCTGGAATAGGAGCCCTCAAAATAGCAGGAATATGTGGGGGAACATGGGAAAAACGTGGGGAGACATGGGAAAACATGGGGAAAACATGGGAAAATGTGGGAAAATGTGGGGAAACGTGGGAAAACACGGGGACAGTGTGGGAAAATATGGGAAAACATGGGAAAACATTGGGAAGACAAAGGAAAGAATGGGAAAATGTGAGGAAGTGTGGGAAAATATGAGAAAACATGGGAAAATATGGGGAAATGTGGGAATATATGGGAAAACATGGGAAAACAACGAAAACATGGGAAAATATGGGAAAACATGGGGAAACCTGGGGAAACTTGGGGGAAACAGGGGTAAAATATGGGGAAACATGGGAAAATATGGGCAAAACCTTGGAATTTGGGGTGGTGCCAGCAAGGTGACAAAGTCTGGGCCTGTTCCCTGTCCCAGGAGCTCTGAAAGTGTTTGCAGATTATGGATTTTTATTCCTGCTTTTTCCAAGCATGGGAGCGAGGTCTCAGAGCCTCAGGTGAGGTTTGGGGTGCTCTGTTCCCCTTGGGAACCATCCAGGTCATTCCCTGATCCCAGCCCTTCCCTGGGGGACTCAGTTTCCTTCCTGGAGGAAGCTTGGAGCGTTTTAATCAATCCCAGGGAGCCCCCAGGAGATCTCAGGGCTGGAAAAAGCTTTGGAGATAAAAGTCTCTTCCAAAGGCTCATTAAATTTAATTGGATTAATCCCTTTAGCTCAGGGATAATCTTTTGCTCTCATTTTGTCCAGTTGGTGCCTGAGACCTCCCAGGTGCTTCCCGAGGGCAATTCCTGAATTCCTGGTGCTGAGGAGGGTGGGGGAAAGGTTTTCCCTGCTGGAAATGGGTTTTCCACTCCTGGTAAGGGTTTTCCTTCCTGGGAATGGGTTTTCCACTCCTGGAATGGGGTTTCCCTGTTGGGAATGGATTTTCCCTCCTGGAAATGGCTTTTCCCTGCTGTGAAGGGTTTTCCACTACTGGGAATGGGTTTTCTCTCCTGGGAATGAGTTTTCTGCTCCTGGGAATGGGTTTGTCACTTCTGGGAGTGGGTTTCCCTCCTGGGAATGGGTTTTCCACTCCTGGGAAGGGTTTTTCCTGCTGGGAATGGGTTTTCCACTACTGGGAGGGATTTTCCTTTTAGGGAATGGATTTTCTCTCCTAAGAATGGATTTTTCCCTCCTGGGAATGGATTTTCTCTCTTGGGAATGGGTTTTCCACTCCTTGGAATGGATTTTCAACTCCTGGGAATGGGTTTTTCTTGCTGGGAATGGGTTTTTCAATCCTGAGAGGGGTTTTCCTTTTCGGGAATGGGTTTTCCTTCCTGAGAATGTGTTTTTTCTCCTGGGAATGGGTTTTCCACTCTTGGGAATGGGTTTCCCTGCTGGGAATGGGTTTTCCCTGCTGGAAATGGGTTTTCCCTGCTGGAAATGGGTTTTCCCTGCTGGAAATGGGTTTTCCTTGTTGGGAATGGGTTTGTCACTCCTGGGAATGGGTTTTCCACTCTTGGGAAGGGGTTTCCCTGCTGGAGAGGCTCTGAGGAGTTTTCCTTGTGCTGAGCAGCAGCAGGAGCTGGCAGTGCTCTCTGACACCAGCGTTGCTTGGGGCAGCTCTGGAGGAGCAGAAAAATCTGATCTGGAATATGAAATCATCTGTTCTGGAGGAGCAGAGAATCTGCTCTGAAAGGGAAAAAAAAAACTGCTCTGAAAGGACAAAGACTCTGCTCTGGAATATTGAATAATCACCTCAGGAGGAGCCAAGAATCTGCTCTGGAGGAACAAATAATTTGCCCTGGAGGAGCAAAGAATCTGTTCTGGAATATTAAACAATCTGCTCTGGAGGAATAAATAAACAGCTTGGAAAGAGCAAAGAATCTGCTCTGAAGGACAAACACACTGCTCTGGGAGGATAAAGCATCTGCTCTGAAGGAGTAAATCATTTGCTCTGAAGCAATAAATAATCTGGTCTGGGATGCTAAATAAGCTATGCTGGAGGAGCAAGGAATTTGCTCTGAAGGGCCAAAAAATTCTGGTCTGGAGGAAAAAATAATCTGGTCTGGAATATTAAATAATCTGATCTGGAGGAGTAAATAATTTGCTTTGAAGGAGTAAAAAATCAGCTTGGAGGAGCAAATAAACAGCTCCAAAGGAATAAAGGATCTGCTCTGAAGGAACAAATAATCTGCTGTGGAATATGAAATTATCTTCTCTGAAGGAATAAATAGTCTGCTCTGGAGTAGTAAATAATCTACTCTGAAGGAACAAATAATCTGCTCTGGAATATGAAATTATCTTCTCTGAAGGAATAAACAATCTGCTCAGGAGGAGGAAAAAATCTGCTCTGAAAGAATAAATAATCTGCTCTGGAATATGAAATCATTTTCCCTGAAGGAACAAATAATCTGCTCAGGAATATTCAATAATCTGCTCTGAAGGAACAAATAATGTGTTCTGGAAGAGGAAAGAATGTGCTCTGAGGGACAAATCACCAGCTCTGGAATATGAAATTCTCTGCTCTGAGGGAAGATCTGAGCTGCCCCAGGGCTCCTGCTGGGCTCCCTGGAGGAGCCAGAGCTGGAAGGGCTCGATTGGGTTGGGGGGATGGAGGGGACAAAATGGGTCTGTGGGGGTGTGGGGACCCAGCTGGGGACAGAGAGGGACAAGGCAGGGGCTGGGATGGGTCTGGTGTGGGGAGGCACCAAATCCAGGGATTCAGCCTCTCCCTGCTGCTGTCCCACCATGGAGTGAGAAAAGCTCATCCTCCCTTTGGGGACAGCTGGGGACACTGGGGACAGCCCCTCAGAGGGACCCGGGGTGGCCTTGGGGCCTCCCCAGGGCTGTGGGCACAGTTGGCCTGGCACCTTGGGGACAGTGACAGGAGCCACAGCTGGGCCCCTCCCTGTGCCACCCCCAGGCCACACTGCCCAACCTCCCTCCTGTCCTGGCTGGGACAGGCTGGGGACAGTCCTGAGATGGGATGGGGACAGTCCTGAGATGGGATGGGGACAGTCCTGGGCTGGGATGGGGACAGTCCTGAGATGGGATGGGGACAGTCCTGAGATGGGATGGGGACAGTCCTGGGCTGGTGACATTCCTGAGATGGGGTTGGGGACAGTCCTGAGATGGAGATGGGGACAGTCCTGGGCTGGTGACATTCCTGAGATGGGGTTGGGGACAGTCCTGAGATGGCACAGGCTGGGGACAGTTCTGGAGTGGGAGCAGCAGGAAGGGAAGGGCTTTGTGGGTGGAAAAGTCTCTTTTCTGTCCCTGCAAGCTCAGCGTGAGGGAAGGAAAATGGGGCTGTACAGAGAGGGGATGGGAGAGAGGAATTTGATGTTAACAATCCCAAAATGGGCCAGGCAGGGGGGCAGAATTCCTGTCTTTGTGAGGAAAGATGGTTTGGAATGCAGGGCTGTGGAATTGGTCAGGTTGGGAAAGTCTCTGCAGTGAGTCCAGCATCCCCCAGCACTGCCAAGGCTCCTGTCCCCAAGTGCCACATCCACCTGGATTTAAATCCCTGCAAGGTCAGGACTGCCCCACTGGAATTTCCCCAAAATCAGCCTAAGGCTGTTTCCTCTTGCATGGAATCCATGCCTGGAGCAAAGGGCTCTGAGCCAGCTCTGCCCTCCCTGGGGCTCTGCTCACCTCTGACCCACCAGGGCACCGCAGCTCTCTTGGAATCGTCCCTTCCCGGGCAGGATCCCACCTTCCCTGTTCTGCCGACATCCAACATCTCCCCAAACCCAGTCTGGAGCCAGCCCCAGCCTGGTCCCAGTGGGGATCCCCCAGTTTGCTCCTCCAGGCCCCAGAGAGTTCCCTGAGGGCTTCCCTGTCAGAGCATCGGGGGGTGGGATGGTCGGGACTGATGGAGATGAGAGATCTCTGCAGCCAGGTCAGAACTTGGGATTATTGCAAAGGGCCTGGGTGCAGGGCCCTGCTGGGAGCTGCCAGGCACAGCTCAGAGCAGGGCTGAGAGAAGAGAGGGGGAGAGAGGATGAGAGGGTGAGAGAGTAGAGGCAAAAGAGCGAGGTTCCCGTTTCAATACCATGAATCTTCTTCTGTGTTGAATATTCTAATTCTCACTACCCAATTTAGTACAAGATACAAATCCTACAGCATTTCCATACAGCCTATAAGAATCATTACATTGCCATACTGTGTTCCATTTTAAACCCTAAAAACTCCTCTTTGGGCCCCTTCTGCCAAGCTGGCAGGGTCTGCTCTGACCCTTGGGCCTGTCTGCAAGCAGAGGGTGTTGTTCCATCAAAAGGGGATCACCTTCAGCTGGCCACACCATTGTTTTCCAGTTGTTCAGTAACTGAGGGATCTCAAAGCTTGCTTTCATTTCAATCTCACTGATGGTTTCCATATTCTCAAAATCTTTTGCCAGACAATCATATTTGTAAGGTTTTTCTGTTTCATCTTCCCCAACACTTCCCCCATTATTTTTCCCACCTTTTCCTCCAAGTCCTGCAGGTCCTGCAGACTCCCTGGAATTCCAGGCTGGAGCAGCTCACAATGCACATTCTGAGGGGTGTCAGAGCTGATTCTGAGGGGGAAATCTCCAAGCTCCTCTTGGGGCTGGCTGCCTGGAGTGTCCCCAGATGGAGGGGTTGGGGTTGGTATCCTGGGATAACCTGTTCCAGTCTGCATCCTTTGTTTTCCCCACTGTTTTTCCTGCCAGTGGAAATGTTCTGCTCCCGTCTGGTGTTTGCCTGGGAATATTTATAGAGAGGATCCGGAGCTTTCCCCTCGCCAGACACAACCCAAGCTGTGCTGGACTCCTCCCAAATCCCTCCTTTCCTGCTCCTCTTCCCATCCCAGCCCCTCTGGGGTGCTCCTTTCCCTGTCCCCATCCATTCCCCACCCCCTGTGACCAGAGCTGGGGTGGCATTTCCACTGCCAGGGCTCCTGGAGCCCCTCCCGTGGGGTGTGGGTGCCAGGGAAGGTGGATTTGGGAGAGGAATGGGATCAAATCCAGTCTGGGGCCACCCCACCCTCCAAAACTCCTTAAAAAGGGATTTTCCATCTCAGTAAGGGATGGGTGGATGGATCATCACCATAGTGATGGCAAGGATTGATGGTCAGCTCTGAGGTGGCCACAAAATGAGGAATTCCCTTTTTGTCTCTCTTGGAAAATCCATCTGGATTCAACTCTGCCTTGTGCTTATCCATTGCTGGATTTCACCTCCTGTTTTTTCTCCCCATTCCTTGAAAACCTTCCAGTGCCAGCTCCACCATTTCCTACCCTAATTCCCATCAGCCTGGCCCTGATGGATATTTTGGTTTATTTTCCCTCTCTCCAGCCCAGTTCCAGCAGCCTGAGCTGCCTGGAGGTTTCCCAGGTTGGTTGGGAAGTCCTGTCCGTCCTGCTGCCCCCAGAGCTGGGAATGCCCTGTGGGTGCCACCAGAACTCACTGCAAATTGTTCATATTTCCATTTATTTATCCATAAAATCTTCCATAGCGGGGGTGGCAGGAGGGGACAGGGCTGGGGGGACACCTGGGGACACTGAGGGACAAAGGGAGGGAGGTGCTGAAGTGCTGAGGGATACAGAGAGGGAAAATCCTTTCCTGGAGAGGAGAAGCTCCAGGGAGAGCTCAGAGCCCCTTGCAGGGCCTGAAGGGGCTCCAGGAGAGCTGGAGAGGGACTGGGGACAAGGGATGGAGGGACAGGACCCAGGGAATGGCTCCCAGTGCCAGAGGGCAGGGCTGGATGGGAGATTGGGAATTGGGAATTGTTCCCTGGCAGGGTGGGCAGGCCCTGGCACAGGGTGCCCAGAGCAGCTGGGGCTGCCCCTGGATCCCTGGCAGTGCCCAAGGCCAGGTTGGACATTGGGGCTGGAGCAGCCAGGGATAGTGGAAGGTGTCCCTGGCATGGCAGGGGTGGCACTGAGTGGGCTTTGAGGTCCCTCCCAACCCAAACCATTCCATGATCCTGTGATCTCCCTTTCATCCATAACAAAAACTGACTGGAGCCTTGAACATCCCAGTCCCACCCTTCATCCATCATCCATCCATCATCCATCCCTCCATCCATCCATCCATCCATCCATCCATCCATCCATCCATCCTCCATCCATCCATCCATCCATCCATCCATCCATCCATCCATCCATCCATCCATCCATCCATCCATCCATCCATCATCCATCATCCATCCATCCATCTCCATCCATCTCCATCCATCCATCCATCCATCCATCCATCCATCCATCCATCCATCCATCCATCTCCATCCATCTCCATCCATCCATCCATCATCCATCCATCTCCATCCATCCATCATGCATCCACCCATCCATCCATCCCAAAGGGGCAGCAGCTCTGCCAGGACCCCTCCTCATCCCTGGAAATTCTGTTTCCCTCTGCCTCTGCAGCCAGAACCAGCAGCAGCTTTTCCCTGTTTAGTTTCTCAGGCTGCTCCAGGGGAAGCTCCTGGAGGGGGGGAGGGATGAGCAGGATCTGCTTCTGTGCCTTTCCGAGCTGTTTTCCCTTATTTTGATTTATTTGGGATCATCCCAGTCCCTGGGGGCAGCAGCTGAGCAAGACTGGCAGATGGGTGACACCCCCGGCTCTGGATGCCGGGAGCATCCCTGCCTCCCTCCTTCCCTCCCTGCAGGGAATCTCTGCTCCTTCCCCACCCCCTGCTCCTGCCAGCGGCTCCTGAGGCTGCCCAAGGTGTGGGGATGGCTCTGGAGATTCTGGCTCTGCTCCCTCCTGCCCCTTCTTCCTGATTCCCAAGGATGCTGAGGTAGGAAGGGATTTTTATTGCTTCCCCAGCACAGAGAAGTTTTGGAAGCAGCATCCCAGGAGCATCCTTGCCTGCCCTGGGATGACCCTCAGGAGAGCAGGTTGTAAGACACTTGTTCCCTCATTTTAATGATTAAAATTTTAGTTTAATAGGGAGGAGCAAGGAGCTGAATATTGAATTCCTGGATCCTGCTCATCCAACAAAACCTTTCCCAGCCTGGGGCTGGAGTCCTGGGGCTTTCTGCTGCTCCTGGGTTATGTAAGGAGCTTTTTAATAAAATCCCTGGAGCTCTGGATCTTCTGGCTCTTGTCCCTCCCGTGGTCACCCTTCACTGCCACACCTGATTCCCAAGGGATGCTGAGGTGGGAAGGGATTTTTATTCCTGGAGCAGCATCCCAGGAGCATCCCTGCCTGCCCTGGCATGACCCCCAGGGGAGCAGCTTCCCAGACAGTTGTTCCTTCCTTTTAATGATTAAAAATTAAGCTTAATAATTTAATTAATTAATAGGACATGAGCAAGGAGCTGGAATATTGAATTCCTGGCTCCTGCTCATCCAGGAAAACCTTTCCCAGCCTGGGGCTGGAATCCTGGTGATTTTTCCTGCTCCTGGATTATGTAAGGAACTTTTTAATAAAACCCATGGAGCTCTGGATCTTCTGGCTCTCCTGCCGCCTCCTTTCACTGCCACACGTGATTCCCAAGGGATGCTGAGGTGGGAAGGGGATTTGTATTCCTTGCTCATGGAAGCAGCATCACCTGGCAGGAGCATCCCTGCCTGCCCTGGGATGACCCCTGGAGAGCAGCTTCCCAGAGTTTATTCCCTCTTTTCAATGATTGAATAGGAGTGAGGAGCTGGAATATTGAATTCCTGGATCCTGCTCATCCAGCAGAACCTTTCCCAGCCCTGGGCTGGAATCCTGAGGCTTTCTCCTGCTCCTGGATTATGTAAGGAGCTTTTTAATAATATCCATGGAGCCATCTGGCCCCAGATTTGGGATGCAAATGCAATATGTTCCCTAAAAATAGCACAGCGGCTCCATGGGGTTGTACAACACCTCCTGCTCCTCGGGAAGGGAGGGAGCTGGGAGAGGAGGGAGCAGGGAAAAGCCTCCTCTCCAGGCTGGGGAGGAGCTCTGGAGTCCCAGCTCCTGCCTCTTCCCACTCCATGACCCAGGGATGGGGTGGAAGGCACCCAAATAAACCCAAATCAGGAATTTCTGCAGGGAGGCTTAGAGTCCCAGCCCAGGGCAGGTGGGGGCTGGGGTTTGTCCTGGATATTTATCCCAGTTGATACTGTAGGAATTCCAGAATGCTTTGGGTTGGGAGGGGCTTTAAAGTCCATCCACGGGGCAGGGACATCACCCCCTGTCCCAGGACCTCCAAGCCCTGTCCAGCCTGGCCTGGGACACTTCCATGCTGGAATTCCAGAGGGAAGCATTGGCTCCGTGCCCTCATCCCTTGGGATCAGACTGCAGACACCCCTTTGCTTCTTCCCCAGCCTTTTCTTCATCCCAAACTCCCTCTGAGTCTTCCTCTTTTCCTGGCACATCCATTTTTCCTCCTCTCTCCCATTCCTGCCATGCCCTCTCCCTGAAGCAAAGGGAAATGACAGCAGAGGTGTCATTCTGTGGTGACAGCTGGGATGACTCCAGACCACCCTGGGCAGCCCCTTCCAGGGCCTGACCACCCTTTCCATGAGGGAATTTTCCCTAATTTTCCCAACCTGAGCCTCCCCTGACACAGCCTGGGGCTGTTCCCTCTCATCCTGTCCCTTTTCCCAGGAGAAATCCCAATCCCTCCTGGCTGCCTCACCCTGTCTGGGACTTGTGGAGTCAGAAGTTCTCCCGAGCCTCCTTTTCTCCAGGATGGATTTATTTGCTTGGATCCAGCCAGGCTGAGCTCCCCCAGACCCCACAGAGCCCCCAGGACTCACCCCTGCTGTCTCCCAGGGGAGCAGCCCCTTTTCCCAGTGGATGTGGCAGACAGATCCCTTTTATCCACCAGGAAATTTCTTGTCCCTGATTGCTCCCAGAGCTCAGCCCACAGCAAAAACACCCTCAGGACAAATCTGGAGTGAGTGATTTTCCCTGGAAAAGCTGTGTGGCCTCAGCTGGGATCAACATTCACATTCCAGCTTCTCCTCCCCATTCCCAGGGAACTGAAACCCCAATTCCATGGAAATCAGAGCCCTCTTGGGGCAGCCAAACTGGTGAAACTGGTGCCTTCACAACTCCACGTTTTCCCAGGGTGGGATTGCAGCTCCTGCTTCCTTGGAGCCATGTTTCCATGGCAATTGGATTTTTTGTTTTAATGTATATGCCTTGGTTTGAAAAGCCAGGTGTCTGCTGAGGGAGGCAGGAGCCTCTCTTGAAATGGAAAATATAAACCCCCTCCCTCTGAATTATTCTAAATTTGAAATTAAGGGGCTCTCAGGCAAAGTTATGCGAGCAGGAATAACAGTGATTTATTAGGAAAAATAAAATACAAATGCAATAGTACAAAAGAACCCCACAACCATGGACAGGGTCAGCCCATGCCCTGTCCCCTGTGTGCCAGGGTGGTGTCCCAGCCCCATCCCAGGGGGGCTCAGCCCTCCTGCAGTGCCAGCTGTGGTTCTGCTGCAGCAGGGATCCTGCACAAGGGGGGAGTTTTCCTCTGCAGCTCCAGGGCTGCTGGAGATGGGCCTGGGCTCCCTCTGGCAGTGCAGGGCAGCAGAAAGCTGCTCCTCTGGCAATGCAGGGGGCAAAGGCTGCTGTGCTGTGCCAGGCTCAGCTTGGATCCAGGTAGGAATGCTTGGCTCCTGCCCTGGGCGCAGCATCTCCCCATGGGATGGTGGGATTGGATCAGCCATGCAGGGACACTCAGTGGCCATGGACAGAAGATAATTAATGATTAATTTTCATGAACAGAAGATAATTAATAATTAATGGACCATGAGCAGAAGTGGTCTCCTGGAGGGAGGATTGGCTGTGGGAGAGATGCCCAATGAACAGAGATAAGTGCCCCAGCTCTGACAGATGATAACAGAACACACACCCCAGCCACATCTTGCATTTCCAACCCAAAGACAGTGTAAATCTTTGTCTGGGAAAAATGTGAGCATTGGGAGTTTGGTCAGGATTCCTGCCTGGATAAGGAGCAGTTGGAGAGCAGGAGCCTCCCTGGGAGCACAGGGAGCATCCAGGGATCCCCTGCTCAGCAGGGCCTGGGGGTGACCTGAGGACACAAATCCAAGTCCCACACACTTCCTGGAATAATGAGGAATGTGGGAGGATGTGTTACTCCTCAGGTCTTATGAGCTCTCAGAGAACCTATCACACCTGAGCTAGCCCAGCCACCCCAAATGCATCAAATCAGCAGGATGGCTTCTGTGGCAGTGTTGGAAACAAAAAGGTTTTAATAAAAGGCAAAATAACAAAGCTCTTACAGAGAAAAACCGAGCCAGGGGCAAGAGGTCCTTGCTTCTGCCAAAACACTCACAAAAGCAATTATTATCTTTGTTCTCTTCTTTTTCTATCTAATTACTTGGGTGGGACCTTTTGGCCTCTGTCCAGTTGGCAGCCCCAGGTCTGAGGTGAAGTCCCCAAGGTCCTATGAAGTGTCTTTGTACCAAATTGAGGAGAGAAACTTCTGGGCTTTTTTCCTTTTTAAGCAGACAAAGAATAATTTAGTCACTCCATCCACAGGGGACACATTCCTGCAGGAGGATTTGGGGAATCTCAGGGTTGGTGGGAACAGGGAGCACACCCAGAGCAGCTTCACAGTGCTGGGAATTCCTGCCCTTCCCAGGGGTCACACAGGAGGTGGGGAGGCCCTTGGGAAGCAGGGGATCCCTGGAAAATGGGGGATCCTGGCAGACTGGGGATCCCTGGAAGTTGTGGGAGCCCTGGGAAGAGGGAATTCCTGGAAGGTTGGAGATCCCTGGGAAGGTTGGAGATCCCTGGAAGGTTGGAGATCCCTGGAAGGTTGTGAGATCCCTGGAAGGTTGGAGATCCCTGGAAGGTTGTGAGATCCCTGGAAGGTTGGAGATCCCTGGGAAGAGGGAATGAATCCCTGGAAGATTGGAGATCCCTGGAAGGTTGGAGATCCCTGGAAGGTTGGAGATCCCTGGAAGGTTGTGAGATCCCTGGAAGGTTGTGAGAGCCCTGGGAAGGTGTGGGAGCCCTGGCTCACTGTTTCCATGGTGATACCAAGCAAAGGTTGCTGGAAAACCTCAGGATGACCTCAGCATCCCACAGCATTCCCAGGCCATGTCTGGCCCCTGCTCCAGGCCCTTCCTTCCCAAGGAGCACCAGGAATCCTGGTCCCAGAGTGCCCTCCAGGGATGCACATCTGGGCTCCCTGCCAGATGTGGCTCCTGGAGCTCACCCTGGGCCCCTCCTGGGGTTTGGGGGTACCTGGGGGTGGGAAGAGCCCTTGGAATTCCTCGGGATGTCATTCCTGTTTTACAGAGGGGAGACTGAGGCACAGGACAGTGCAAACCTTTCCCAGCTCTGTTCCCTCTGTCCAGAGCAAGGAAGATTTGTGGGAATTCACTGAGGAATTCCCAGATGGAGCCGTGTGGGACCTACTTTGGCTTTCTCCAAGCAGGAACATCCCCCTGGAGCTGGTGATGGGGGATAACAATTCCAGAGCTGGGGATAAAAACTCCAGAGGATAACAATTACAGAGCTACAGGATCACAGTTCCTGAGCTGGGGGAATGACAATTCCAGAGCTGGGGATAACAGTTCCAGAGCTACAGGGTCCCAGTTCCAGGATTCAGGATAACAATTCCAGAGCTGGGGATGACAACTCCGTAGGATAACTATTCCAGGACTCAGGATAACAATTCCAGAGCTGGGGAATAACAGTTCCAGAGCTACAAGATGATAATTCCAGAGCTGCCAGGGCTACAGAACAACAATTCCAGAGCTGGGGATAACAACTCCAGAGCTGGGGATGACAATTCCAGAGCTACAGGATAACAATTCCAGAGCTAGGGAATAACAACTCCAGAGGATAACAATTCCAGAACTATAGGATCAGAATTACAGGTCTACAGGATTACATTCCAGAGCTGGGGAATAACAATTCCAGAGCTACAGGATCACAATTCCAGGGCTACAGGATAACAGTTCCAGAGTATAACAATTTCAGAACTATGGAATCACAATTCCAGGACTCAGGACAACCATTCCAGAGCTGGGGATAACAACTCCAGAGGATAACTATTCCAGCACTCAGGATAACAATTCCAGAGATGGAGAAAGGCAATTCCAGAGCTGGGGATAACAGTTCCAGAGCTGGGGGATAACAATTCCAGAGGTATAGGATCACAGTTCCAGAGCTGGGGATGACAATTCCAGAGCTGGGGATGACAGTTCCAAAGCTGGAGATAATGATTCCAGAGCTGTGGGATAACAACACCAGGGGATAACAATTCCAGAGCTACAAGATCACAATTCCAGGACCCAGGATAACAATTCCAGAACTGGGGATGACAATTCCAGAGCTGGGGGATAACAACTCCAGAGGATAACAATTCCAGGGCTACAAGATCACAATTCCAGGAAAATTCCAGGACTCAGGATAACAATTCCAGAAGTACAGGATCACAATTATAGAGCTTGGGATAACATTTCCAGAGCTGTGGGATAACAACTCCAGAGGTGCAGGATAACAATTCCAGGACTCAGGATAACAATTCCAGAGATGGAGAATAGCAATTCCAGAGCTGGGGATGACAATTCCAGAGGTACAGGGTAACAACTCCAGAACTGGGGATAACAACTCCAGAGCTACAGGATAACAGTTCCAGAGCTGTGGGATAACAATTCCAGAAATAGGGATTAACAACTCCAGAGGATAACAATTCCAGAACTACAGGATAACAATTCCAGGATTCAGGATAACAATTCCAGAACTAGAGGATAACAGTCCCAGAAGTGAGGAATAGCAATCTCAGGGCTAGGATAACAGTTCCACCAGAAGCACCTCCCAGCTCCAGCTGTATCCTCATTTCCCCATAAATCAGTGCCAGGATCAGCTCCAGCTGTTCATTCCCAGGGGAGTTGGATGTGTTTGCACAGGGCCAGGCAGGGTGCGAGCGAAGCTCCTGACTTTTGGCAGCACTTGGCATTTTAATTCCTGAGTTTTCAGGGATGAGCTTGATCCCAGCTCTCCTGGAACTCCCTGTAGAGTTTTCCAGGGATGCTCTTCCCAAAAAAGTCATGGAAAGGCAACAGCAGGAATAAGAGCTGAGCTTCCCTCTGCAGGCAGCTGGGAGCAGGTGCTGAATTAATCCCAGCTCTAATTCAAGCTCCTTTAATCCTGCAGGGGAAAGAGCAGCTCAGGATTTGTTGGGAGACCCCACCCTGGCAGCAGGAATGGATTTAATGAGTGGGAAAATGCAGTTCTCAAGGAATTCTGGATTATTCCCAAGCTGGAATGCTCTAAAACCTGAATTTCCAGGCTGGTGATGAAGTAAGGGGTTGGGCTTCCCCACATCCCAAAATAAGCCTTAAAACTGGGACGTGCCAAATCCCAAGGGATTTGGATTAATTTTGAATGTATCTGACCCAAGCCAAATATTTCAGTGTTATTTTTCCCCATATTGATGGGTGATTCCAAAAAAATGGGCTCAGGATTCATTGGGAGACTCTGCTGGGTGCAGGAATGGATTTACTGCAGTTTCCAAGGAATCTTTTATTATTCCCAACCTGGAATGGGCTATAAACTGAATTTCTAAGCCCTGATAGTGGGGCTGGGGATAAATTAAGTGTTCCCAACCTCCCAAACAAGGTTAAAAACTGGGAGGTGCAACCCAAATCCCAATGGATTGGGATTGGTTTTAGTTTCTCTGAGCAAATCCAAGGATTCCAGGATTATTTTTCCCCAAAGTGATGGGTGTTTACAAAAAATGGGCAGAGCAGTGGCTCAGCCCCAGAGCTCCAGGAGGGATTCCCAGAAAAAGCCATTCCTAATGATGCTAAAATTGGAAAAACCTGGAAAAAAAATCTGTAAAATTGGAAAAAAAAGTCAAATTGTCAAAAACTCCTAAAATTTGAAATATGAATAAAATCATGACTGGGATTTTCCCCTGGGATATTCAGAGCCCTCTCCAGTGCCAGGGGTTGCCACGGAGCCCTTTGGGATTTGTTGTGTGTACAGGGAAAATTCCTTCAGAAATAAATGGCCCCAAACTCGGATTTTTGGTGCTGCTGGTTCCTCCCTTTTCCCACAATTCCAAGAAACATTTAATCCCCACTAAAGCTCCTGGATCCCAGCATGGGTGTGGAATATTTAGGATGCAGTTTATGAGTTCTGATCCAGGCATTTCTGTCCAAGCTGGGCTTTTAACTTGCCTCTCCTAGCAGCAAACAGGAATTTTGGAAGGAATAGGCTTTTTATGAGAAGGGACAATTTTTCCAAGCCAATTCCATGGTTTTGGTTTCATCCTTGTGCAGGAGAAACAAGGAAAGCTGCCTGGGGTTGGCAGCTCCTCTAAAAAAATCCTGTTTATTTTGTTTTCCTGGGTATCATCACTGGTGGAATTCTGCAATTTTGGGATTTAATCCCAAAGTTTTTTCCATGCTGTGACCCTTCCCTCCTTTTCCATGGGCACCACTGGCTTCATGCCAGGATTTCCCCTTTTGGAATTCCAAATCCTGCTGGTTTTAAGATTAATTTGGATACATGCATGCTGGCTATTGGTATGGATGGACAGGGATTTACCCATGGACAGACCCCTGGGCATGGGAAATCCATGGAATTCGAGCTGGGGCAGGAGCAGAAATGGGCAGAGGAGTTTTGGATGGAAAATATTTTGGGAAAATGCCTGTTGCCCAACAAATTAAACTAAATAGGAGTTTTTTCCTCTGAGGTGTCAGAAAATTAGTGAGGCAAGCAGATGGAATCTCCTCCGGAGTGCTGGAAGGGGATCAACACCCAGCAGAGCCGTGGGGGTGGGATGGGACCGGCAGGAGCAGGAAACGGGATGGGAATTGGGGCTGGGGGAGCTTGGGAAGGGCTTGAGCCCGGCCTGGAATGGGATTGGGGCAGCTGGGGCAGAGCCTGGGATGCTGTGGGGCTGTGGAGATGGGATTGGGATGGGGATGGGGTGGGGTTGGGGTGGGATTGGGATGGGGTTGGGATGGGATTGAGATGGGAATAGGATGGAGTTGGGGTGGGGATGGGGTTGGGGTGGGATGGGGATGGGGTTGGGGTGGGATGGGGATGGGGTTGGGATAGGATTGGGATGGGGTTGGGGTGGGATTGGGATGGGGTTGGAATGGGGTGGGGATGGGGTTGGGATGGGATTGGGATGGGGTTAGGATGAGATTGGGGTGGGGTTGGGATGTTCTCCATCACCAAAGGCATTTGACATGAGCTGGCAGGGGTTTGTTCCCATAAACTGTGAGGATGTGTGGTTTGGGGCTGGGCTTTTCCCAGGAGGTGACAGCAGTGTCTGGCCTGGGGTCTCCAGAATTCCAGACTCATGGATCAGCCCTTGGTCATGGTTTTGCTGAGCTGGGAGGTGACACCTTGGGGGGGCTGGAAGGGAGGGGATCCCAGCACTGGGATGCTCCTGTTTGTCCTGGCAAATCCCAACCTAAACCCATCCCACCTGTGGGGTCTCACTGTGTTTGCCTTGGCAGCTCTTGGGTGAGCAGGGCCTGTTCAGGGGGGATTTTGGGAAGGAATTCCTGGCTGGGAGGGTGGGCAGGCCCTGGCACAGGGTGCCCAGAGCAGCTGGGGCTGCCCCTGGATCCCTGGCAGTGTCCAAGGCCAGGTTGGACATTGAGGCTTGGAGCAGCCTGGGATAGTGGGAGGTGTCTCTGCCAAGACAGGGGTGGAACTGGGTGGGCTGTAAGGCCCCTTCCCACCCAAACCATTCCAGGATTCCATGATCCTGTGAAGAAAATCCTCTTGGGAGAAGGCAGCAGATCCCTTTGCCAGCAGAGTTAAGTCCTGAATTCCTGAGATCCACAAAACCTCATCCAGAGTCCCCTCACTGTCCCTTTGTCCCCTGCCTGTGTCCCCCCACCCCTCTCTGTGCTGACCATGGAGAAGCAGCACCAGAGCTGGGAATGGCTGGGATTCCGAGGTTCTCCCAGAGCTGTTAGAAATTGAAATGCACAATGAAATAGTAGGGAAATGCTATGGGATAGTGGGAGGCTGAGGAATGATTCATCCTCCAACAGAAACTCCTCAGATGTGGAGGTGGCACTGCTGGCCACCAGCGTGGATCCAGAGCCAGGAATATTCCAGGTTTAGGTCAAATTGGGCCTCGTTAACAACCTCCTCTGTCAGTCCTTATTCCCAGATGGAATCTGGGGTTTGCTGGGGTGTGGGAGCAGCAGGAATCCCCAGGAGAGGAGGTGACACTGTGGGTGTGTGGGGACAGGAGCCCACTGGGCTGATCTGAGCTCATCAGTTCTGCTTCCAAAGCCACTCTGTGCGACTGACCTGGAGTTACTCCACATGGATTTGGGATGTGGGAACTCCCATCACCCCGAGCTCTGATGTGTCCAAGCCCAAAGGTTTTTCCAGCTTGGAGCAGCTGCCAAACACAAAATTCCTTGAAATTTAGGACATTTTTAATGTAACTTCATGACCAGGTGGCCTCGGGCTGGGCCAGGGATGGAACAGCAGAGGGGCGTCCATGAATTCATGAATCCTCAGTACTGAGCCCTCCTGGAGAGTGGGAGCTCGGGCTGGGGAGGGAGGAGCTGGTTTGGTTGGGTGATGTGGGAATGTCACCAAAGTGTCCTGGAACCAAATTCCAGCTGGAAAGGAGAGGTTTTCTCCTGTTTTCTCTTCCTTGGAAGTTCAGAGCAGGCCGGAGCTGCTGTTCCAGGGAGGGGGAGCTGGGATCAGGAGCTGGGGATGCTCCTGGTGCCAACGGGAGGTGACTTGGGATGAGGCCCAGGAGTGGTCTGCTCCTGGCAAACCCTGCTGCTGATCTTCTCCCTCAGTTACCAGGGATCTGATCATCCAGATGGGAGCATTCCAGCTGTTCCTGAGCTCCTTAACCTCCCCCTTCCCTTCCAGAGGAGACGACGTTCGAGGCCGGAGTCAAGGTGCAGATCCACAGCCAGTCCGAGCCTCCCTTCGTGCAGGAGCTGGGATTTGGGGTGGCCCCTGGATTCCAGACCTTCGTGGCCACCCAGGAGCAAAGAGTAAGTCCCAAATTCCCCTTCCACCCCTCGATCCCTCTGGGGCTTCCTGGGAGAGTTCCTTCTCCGTAATTGATGCCCCTTGAGATGCAGCTCCATCATTAACAGGTTTTTGGTGCCTTGCTTCAGATTTCTTGGGATGAGGACAGCTTTTCCAGGTTATCTCCCATGGTTATTCCCACAGCCCTGCATTCCCACAGTTCCTCTAAGTCCCACAGTAACTCCATCTCCAGAATATCCATGATTGATGACAAACTCTCCTGGGATACTTGGGAATCATCATCTTCCTTGAATCCCAGAAGTGACACATCTGGATGGATGGATGGATGATGGATGGACAGGGATGGATGATAGATGGAGGGATGGATGAATGGATGGATGGATGGATGGATGGATGGATGGATGGATGGATGGATGGATGGATGGATGGATAGATGGATGATGGATGGATGGATGGATGGATGGATGGAAGGATGGATGGATGGATGGATGGATGGATGATGGATGGATGGATGGATGGATGGATGGATGGATGGATGATGGATGGATGGATGGATGGATGGATGGATGGATGGATGATGGATGGATGGATGATGGATGGATGGATGGATGGATGGATGGATTATGGATGGATGGATGATGGATGGATGGATGGATAGATGGATGGATGGATGATGGATGGATGGATGGATGATGGATGGATGGATGGATGGATGGATGGATGGATGGATGGATGGATGATGGATGGATGGATGGATGGATGGATGGATGGATGGATGGATGATGGATGGATGGATGATGGATGGATGGATGGATGGATGGATGGATGGATGGATGGATGGATGGATGATGGATGATGGATGGATGGATGGATGGATGGATGGATGGATGGATGGATGATGGATGGATGGATGGATGGATGGATGGATGGATGATGGATGGATGGATGGATGGATGATGGATGGATGGATGGATGGATGGATGGATGGATGGATGGATGGATGGATGGATGGATGATGGATGGATGGATATGGGCAGGGATGGAAAGGGCTGGGCAGGGCATCATGTGGTTCCTGATGCTCAAAGATTTTGGGAACAGCTCCTCAAATCAGACCCACCTGGCAGCTCCAGCAGTGATTGAAGAGATTTGCCTTCCTTAAAAATCCCATCCTGGACAAGATTTGGGAGCAGGGCTGGGAGCTGGACCCTGCAGAGAGGATCTCAAGGCCTTTGGGTTAAATTGGTGCAAATTCCAGGGCTTTGCTGCAGCTGCTGAAGTCCTTCCCCACCCCATTGCCAGCACTGCCTATTCCAATATTTCCATTGAAAAATGAGAATTCCATCCAGAACATCATCCAGATGAGAGAGAGGGGAAAACATTCCTCCCCAAATCCCCCCTTCCACATGGGAGATGTAGAGGACAGATGAACACATGTAGGGACTCTCAGCTCCAGGGTGTCCCTTTTCCAGGGGTCTTGTCAGAGTTTTGGGAGAGGGAAGGGCTCATTCCTGGGATTTTCTGACTGGTTTAAAATCATCTGAGGGCTCCAAAGCCTTTTCTCAGGAGAGCTGGAGGGATCTCCAGCATTCAGCTCCCACCCCAATCCCTCTTCCTAGAAAGTAATTCTTAACCTAATTACAGCCATTAATAACTTCCTCTAATTAATTATTGGTCCTCAGGGACCTCGGGCTTCCCCCACCTTCCCAATGTGCAGCTTTTATCCCAATCCCTGACTTAGTCTGGGTTTTTCCAACTAAATCTCTCTTCCTGTGCTGCTCCTTTAATAAACCAGAGCCAGAGGTGGAACAGCTCCAGTAAATCCCCCAGGAACTGAGCCCAGGCAGTTATTGGGGTCCTGAACCCGGAGTTTCACACCCTGGGCCATAAAATAAATGATCCTGCAGCTGGGAAAAAAAAACCCAGGAATCAATAAAAAGTGGAGCTGATTTCCCATCTTCCAGCTCAGAGCAGCCTCAGGGAGTTAAAAGCTTTTTTTTCTGGGGATAAAAAGTGTGGAGTGGGGAAGATTTGGAATGGTGGGAGCTGTGGGTCCTCTATGGGACAGAATTTGGGTGTGGGGGGTTCATTCCTGGCTCTGGAATAATTCTCTGTGACCCTGCTCAAATCCCTCCCTTCTTTTCCCATCCCACTCTGGAATCAGAGCATTCCCTGGCCTTTGCTCCCTGATTTTCTGCCTTCCCAGGGCTGCAGCTGCTCAGCACCAGTGAGGATTCACCCCTTGGGACCAGGGCATAAATCCTGGCTTTCCACCCAGAGCTTCCCCAAATCCCCCTGTCCAGAGCCAGCTCTGCTCCATGGTTGGCATCTCATTAAAAGTCTCCCCTCACAAGGAGCTCTCAGGCTGGAGAAATGGGAATTAAATCAGCTTTGCTCCTCCTCCTCCTGCAGTGGCTGAGCCCCGTGGTTCCTGCAAGGAGACACTTCTGGGATGCATTTCCCACCTTGGGAGTTACTGCAGGAGTGACCTTGGGAGGGACCTGGCAATGGCAGGGTGGAAGTGCTGAGTCAGCAGCAAAAACTCCTGAGAAAGCAATTCCAGCAGGAGTTTGGCCATAAAATGTGGTGGATGGGTTAAAGAGCCCAAGCTGCTTCTGGATGCATGGCCAAGGGAGATGTTTCCTGGTTAGAAAAATGTGGGATTGTTCATCCTGGAGCAGCCACCAGGGGTGACCAAACTGGGACCTTCCAGGACATGAAGGGGCTGCAGGGAAAATGGAGAGGGAATGTCTCTGGAGAGGGAAAAGGGACAGAGGGACAGGGCACAGGGAATGTCTCCCAGTGCCAGAGGGCAGGGATGGATGGGAGATTGGGAATTGGGAATTGTTCCCTGGCAGGGTGGGCAGGCCCTGGCACAGGGTGCCCAGAGCAGCTGGGGCTGCCCCTGGATCCCTGGCAGTGCCCATGGCCAGGTTGGACATTGGGGTTGGGAGCAGCCTGGGACAGTGGGAGGTGTCCCTGCCATGGCAGGGGTGGGAATTCAATGATTCTTAAGGTCCCTTCCATCCAAACCATGCCAGGATTCCTTAGGCAATGGATGGAGGTGAGGCAGAGCCTGGAAGAGGCAGATAGTGGGAAGGGATGTCAGGAAGAGCCATCAGATCCGAGGATGAGGGAATGGTTTGGGTTTCCTGCTCCTCCTGCACCCTGTGGAAAAGAGGAATTTATAAAAAGGTGGAAAAGTGAGGACAGGAAAACTTCAGAGTCCAATTCCCCCCACCCCCCAAACTGACAACTCGGCCAGAGTTTGGGAATTGGGTCCAACAAATCCAGGCAGAACGTTCTGGGAGAATGAGGGGGAATGGTCTGGCTGCCTTTGGATGTGCAAGGGAATGAGCAAGAGGAGAAGCAGAGATTCCTGGGGGGAATCCCCATCCCTGAGGGGTTTCGTCCATGTGGATGTGACATCTGGGGACATGGGGCAGTGGTGGCCTAGAGGGAACAGCTGGACTCAATCTCAGAGGGCTTTTCCAACCTTTACAGTTCCATAATTCCACGTTATTGGGGATTTAAGACTGATTTTGCACCTGAGCCACAGGCCCAGCCCATCCAGGGGGAGCAGGAATGGGAACAAACCTGGGATGAGGCTCTGGAGGGGCTGCCCTGGACTTTTTGTGGATCTCCAGGAGGTCTCAGTGCTGCTGTTCCTGTTGGATTTGCAAAGAAGGATCCTGGAGCTCCAAAATCCCAATTTTCCCTGGGCATTTGTGAGCCCCATGACACCCCTGAGCTCTGCCCCAAGGGGCTGGAAGGGTCAAATTCATCCCTGAAAACCAAATCCTCAGGCAGGGAGCAATTGGGAAGGAACAGGCAGGATGGGAAAGGAGCTGGAGAGGCAAACAGATGATTCCAGCACCATTAACTGGGAGCTGGGATCAGCCAGCCATGGCTGCTCTGGGATTCTCAGCATTCCACAAGGGCTGGAGCTGCCTGGGATGGAAATTCCAAGAAGCTGCTGCTGCTGGAGGTCTCCTTAAGGAATGAAGGGTTCTGGTTCTGGTTTCATTGGGAACCCAGCCCGGGTGGGGATGTTCAGGGAGGGCTCAGATCCTTCCTTGGGACCTCTGGAGTTTGGTGCCATCAGCCAGTGAGGGGGTCTGGGCAGGAACTGGTGCTGGATCCATCCCAGAGCCAGAGGAAAATGGGGCAGGGAAAGGTTCTTCCCCAGAGGTGCTGGCACTGCCCAGGGAATGGTGTGAGCTGGGCCAGGGGGATTTGGGATGGATTTCAGGGAAAGGTCCTTCCCCCAGAGGTGCTGGCACTGCCCAGGCTCCCCAGGGAATGGTCCCAGAGCCCCAGGAGGGTTTGGACAGCACTGCCAGGGATGCCCAGGGTGGGATTGTTGGGATCCTGGGAAATTATTGGGATCCTGGTCAAGAACAGGGGCTGGACTCAGTTCTTGTGGGACCCCTCCCAACCTGGGATATTCCAGGGTTTTATCAAACCGCTCCAGCCTCTGCTGGGATCATCACCACCACGTTTCCCTGTTTGAGAAAATGAAACAGGCAGGAAAATCAGGGATAGCACTTCCAGATAACTGAAGGAGGGACCTCTGGCTGTGGGCAGATGCTCCGTGCCAGGAGCAGTGTGGAAGGGCAGGAATGTGGCCAGGGAAGGGCTGTGGCAGGAGCTGACCCTCCCCTGCCCTGGCATCTCTTCCCTCCAGGTTTTCCAAGCTCATCCCCTCTTTTCCTTGCATTTCGGACAAGCAGAATCAATCCAGCTTCCAAGGAGTCAAATCCATTTTTTCCTTCTCCTTTCAGCACCTGCCAGCTGGGAACTGATCCCAGTAATCCTGGAGAAAGCCAGGATCAGGAGGGCAGGAATAGCGTTTAATTCATTGATTAATCATTAATGACTGCAAAAGGGCCAGGCTGGGAGTTTGTCACCCTCAATTAGAGACTGGAGCTCAATTTCCCTATGCAGGAGCAGGAGGAGAAGCCCTGGGGAAGCTTCCAGGGAGCACAAATCCTGCAGGATCCAAGGGCAGGGATGTTCCTGCTGCCTTTTCCCTGCTTTTCCTGCTGCTTTGCTGTGCTTTGTTCCCACTTTGGGGGCAGCAGGGGAGGGTGGATGTGGCATTCACATTCTCTGGACAGAGAGAGACATCATTCTATCTCACAGGATTTTTCCTGGGGAAGGCAGCGAGAACCTCAGAGAAGAAGAGAAAACAATTCTTATCTCTCTTCTCTGCTCCTGTTGTTTTTGCACACGTGGAATGTGTTATGGAGATTGTTTACCCAAACAATTTGTTATTGTTGTTTGTGATTTGTTAATTGGATTCTGCTGAGGATTGTTTTGTTTCCTTGGCCAGTTGGGTCAAAGCTGTGTCCTGGTTGCCTCAGTCACAGGTTTCTCTTTAGTATAGTTATGATATTGTATTAATGTAGTATAGTGTAGTGTTAATAAAGCAATTGTTCAGCATTCTGAATCATGGATCAGATGCCAATCATGGATCAGATGCCAGTCACTGCCTGGTGTTGGGGTCACCCTGCATTCCATAGGTGGAGGGAGCAGCTCCACATCCCGGGGCTGATCCAGCCCCAGTCCCTCCTGCCAGTCCCCAACTGGGATAATCTGGGAGAAGGGAAAGGGATGGATTCCCTCAAGAGGAGGAGGATCTGGAGGGGCTGCAGGGAGAGGGATCAAGCCCAATGAAGTCTCTCCTATTATTCCTTCCCGAGCTGAGGGCTGGGATTGCTCTCTCCATCCTGCTCCTGCTCCTTGGGGTGCCTTTCCCAGCAGCTCCAGGGCCACAAGAGCAGGAATCCAGCTCTGAAAGGAGTTCAGCAGCTCCACAGGATCAAGGCTCTGCATGGAAAGGCTTTTCCTGAGGTTTCAGCCCTGGTTTGGCCAGGAAAGGGTTCAGGAGAGCCCTTAGGGATGGATTCCCTCTGGATTTAAGCCCAGGGATTCCTGAGCCAGGTTGGGAGCAGCAGCTGGGGGAAAACTCCAGACATTTCCAGGGAATGTGCAGATCCTCCTGCTTGGGAGAGCTTGGTGGAGCTCCTCCAGTTTGTAAGGAGGAGTCTGCCAGGCAGAAATTCCAGCTGATCTCTCCACAGCTGCTCCCACTCCCAAGACATTCATTGTCACCTGTCACCACCAGGTTCTTCATTGTCACCTCCAGGATGTTCACTGTCACCTGGGAGTGTCACTCAGTGGCACTGGGGCAGCTTGTGCCAGTGAGTGATCCCAGGGAGCTCCTGGGAGGGGGATGCCCCGAGGGACTGCAGGGGATGCCCTGTGTCAGGGGACATGTCCTGCCTATCCCTGTCCCTCTCACTGGCCCTGGCCCTGTCCTGCAGGTCATGTCCCTGTGCCATCCCTGTCCCCCAGTGATGTCCCTGTCCCCAACTGACCCCTGTCCCTGTGCTGTCCCCAGCTTACCCGTGTGCTGTCCCTGTCCTGTTGTGTCCCCATCTGATGTCCCTGTGCCCTGTGTCCCCAACTGACAGCCCTGTCCCTGTGCTGCCCTGTCCCGATCTGATGTCTCTGTCCCTTTCCCCAGCTGACTCATGTGCTATCCCTGTCCCCATGTGATGTCCCCGTGTGTCCCCAACTGACCCCTGTACCTGTCCCCAGCTGATGTCCCTGTGCCATCCCTGTCCCCAGCTGACTCCTGTCCCTGTCCCCATCTGATGTCCGCATGTGTCCCCATCTGATGTCCCTGTGCTGTCCCTGTCCTGTCCCCATCTGATGTCCCTGTGTGTCCCCAGCTGACCCCTGTCCCTGTGCTGTCCTGTTGTCCTGTCCCCAGCTGATGTCCCCATGTGTCCCCATCTGACGTCGCTGTCCCTGTCCCTGTCCCCAGCTGACATACCTGCCCCCTGTGCTGTCCCTGTCCCCATCTGATGTCCCTGTCCCTGTCCCCAGCTGACGTACCTGCCCCCTGTGCTGTCCCTGTCCCCATCTGATGCCCCTGTCCCTGTCCCCAGCTGACATACCTGCCCCCGCCGTGGGGCGAGTGCCGCTCCCCGGAGCTGGGCCTGGCGTTCTTCCCGGTGTACAGCGTGACCGCCTGCAGGATCGACTGTGAGACGCGCTACATCGTGGAGAACTGCAACTGCAGGATGGTGCACATGCCAGGTCAGGGACTGGGGCAGCAGGGACAGCTGGGGACAGCAGGGGATGGGATGGAGGGACAGTTCCCAGTGTACAGGGTGACAGCCTGCAGGAACAGCTGGGGACAGCTGGGAGATCTTTCCTTGGGACCTCTGGGGTTTTTTGCCATCAGCCATTGAGGGGGTCTGGGCAGGACCCCTGGGAATGGGATGGAGGGACAATTCGCATGCCAGGTCAAGGACAGCGGGGACAGCAGGGGACAGTGGGAATGCCTGGGACTGGGCTGGAGGGACAGGCCAAGTGGCCGATCAGTGATAAGGACACCTGGGGACACCTGAGACACCTGGGGATAGGTTGGAAGGACAGTCCACATGCCAGGTCAGGGACAGGGACACCTGTGGGGACACCTGGGGATGGGCTGGAGGGATGGTCAAGGACAGGGACAGCTGGGGACAGCAGGGACAGTGGGGACAGCAGAGGTTTGGATGGAGGGACAATTCACATGGCAGGTCAGGGACAGCGACACCTGGGGACAGTGGGAACACCTGGGGACAGCAGGGACACCTGGGGATGGGCTTGAAGGATAGTCAAGGACAGGGACACCTTGGGGGATAGCTGGAGCTGGGCTGGAGGGACAGGCCATGTGCCAGATCAGTGACAAGGACACCTGGGGATAGGGTGGAGGGACAATTCACATGTCAGGTCAGGGACAGGGACACTGGGGACAGCAGGGACACCTGGGGATGGAGGGATGGTCAAGGACAGGGACACTGGGGGACAGTTGGAGCATAGACTGAAGGGACAGGCCATGTGCCAGATCAGTGACAAGGCCACCTGGGGGGACACTGAAGGCTGGGCTGGAGGAACAGTCCACGTGCCAGGTCAGGGACAGGGACACCTGGGGACAACTGGGGCTGGACTGGAGGGACTGGGGGTACCTGGGGGAAGAAGGTGCCCATGGCCTTTGGGAAAGGCTGGATGTGAGCCAGCAGGGCCATCCCTGTCCTGGGGGATCAGGGACAGCAGAGGGGCAGGGAGGGATTGTCCAGCCCTGCTCTGGGTTGGGGCGGCCTCACTGAGAGTTCTGGGGCAGCTTTGGGGACCACAAAATAACAAAGACCCCAAGGAACTCAAGAGGGTCCAAAGGAGGGACACGAGGATGGGGAAGGGTCTGGAAGGGCCACACGAGGAGCAGCTGAGGGCACTCGGAATGTTCAGCTGGAGCAGAGGGGGCTGAGGGCTGAGCTCAGTGAGCTCAATGTCCTCAGGCGGGGCACAGAAGGGGCAGCTCCCATCTCTGCTCCCTGGGACAGGGACAGGAGCCAGGGAATGGCTGGAGCTGGGCCAAGGGTTTGGGGTGGATCTCAGGGAAAGGTTCTTCCCCAGAGGTGCTGGCACTGCCCAGGCTCCCCAGGGAATGGTCCCAGAGCTCCAGGAGGGTTTGGACAGCACTGCCAGGGATGCCCAGGGTTGGATTATTGGGGTGTCTGGGCAGGGCTTGGGGTGGGACTGGATGAGCCTTGGGGTCCCTTCCAACCTGGGATATTCCAGGATTCTCTGTGAAACAGGGCCAAGCCATGGAAGAGAGACCTGGGTGTGGTGGAGGCTGGGAAAGGCTTCTGTGATGATCAGATCCCCCCTGGGTGCTGCTCCCAGCAGCTCCTGCAGGACAAGGCCCCTGTGGTGGGCAGAGCTGGGGACTGCCGGGCTCACCTGGCTGCAGGGGGGTCCCTGGTGTCCCTCTGAGATGGCTTTGTCCTGTCCCTGCAGGGGATGCTCCCTTCTGCACCCCGGAGCAGTACAAGGAGTGCGCCGAGCCCGCGCTCAGTGAGTACCCTCAGCCCTGGGTCAGGGATGGAATGTTCATGGAATTCCAGCGGCCTGGGTCCTCCTGGCTGGGCAGGAACAGGGGACCTGCAGCCTGGGGAGGGGCTGGGATTAGCCCCAGGTTGTTGGGAAGTGCTGGATGCACGCTGGGATGGAGTTTCTCCTGGTTCCCCATGAGAGAACAGAAACCCTCGGGATCAAGGGAGAGGGTTTGGGGTGGGGGGACCCATTCCAAGCCTGGATTCAGGGACTCAGCCATGAGTTCTCCAAGCTGTTGTTGATGACAGTGTGTCACCTCCAGCAAGAGGCTCCTCCAAGGGGGTGAGAACTGGGATGAACTGGGAGAGAAATGTCCAGAGTCCAAAAGTTCCAAAGAAATGTCTGGAACTTCAGGAACAGCCTCATCCCAGAATCTTGGCCCCTTTGTGGGAGGGATGAACTCTGCTCCTGCCCTGCTCCATGTCCCTGCTCCATGTCCCTGCTCCATGTCCTTGCTCCATGGAGTCCCTCCCTGCTCCCTGGGGTCCCTCCCTGCTCCATGAGACCCCGTGTGCTCCATGCCTGCCCCCCTGCAGGTCTCCTGGCAGAGAAGGACAGCAATTACTGCATCTGCAGGACCCCCTGTAACCTCACCAGGTACAACAAGGAGCTCTCCATGGTCAAAATCCCCAGCAAGACCTCGGCCAAGTACCTGGAGAAGAAGTTCAACAAGTCGGAAAAATACATCTCGTGAGTGGAGGAGGGCCTGGATTCCTGTGGGTTTCGGGAGGGAAATGTCTGGGAAATGCCCAGTCCTGGCCAATCCATCCCCAGCACAGGGATGGCCTCCAGGGAAGAGCAGAGTGAAAACCTGGGAGAGATGAGGTTGATTTCTTCTCAGTAGATTTCTTCTCTGAGTTCCTTCCCAAGGATTGTCCTCATAAGAATCCTCCAGTCCCACCAAAAAAGTGAAGATGTCCCACTTTGCTGGTCCTGTGGGAGATTTGTATCCCTGGGCTGAGCTTCTCAGGCCATGGAGCTCTCCCAGCCCCGGGCATGTGATTGCTGTGTGGGAAGTGAGAGCTCTTCCAGGTCCTTTGGATTCTTTTCCCAGAATCATGGAATGGTTTGGGTGGGAAGGGGCCTTAAACCCACCCAGTGCCACCCCTGCCATGGCAGGGACACCGTCCACTATCCCAGGCTGCTCCAAGCCCCAGTGGATCAATGGACACTGCCAGGGATCCAGGGGCAGCCCCAGCTGCTCTGGGCACCCTGTGCCAGGGCCTGCCCACCCTCACAATCAGGAATTACCATCCAAGAGAAGAGTTCCCAGCCAAGTGAGATCCAGGATCCTGAGGAGTTCTGGGGAAACCTTTCCCAGCTGCTCTAAAGGCTCCCAGAGCCCTCAGGGTGCCCTGAGCTCCTGGTCTGCACCAGCTCCAGGTTCTGTGGGCTCTGAGGGCCCCGGAGAGAGAAACAATCCATACAAAGGGGAATAAACCCCCAAAATCCCATTTTTTCCCTTATCCCAGATACGGAGCCACCGGTGGCTCCTGGGCTGATGTTTTTCCTGTTCCCACAGAGAGAACATTCTCGTGCTGGACATTTTTTTTGAAGCACTCAACTATGAGACCATTGAGCAGAAGAAAGCCTATGAAGTGGCAGCCTTACTTGGTAAGGGGGCACTGGGACCAGTTTGGGGTCTCTGCTGGTCTGGGAGGGACAGAGAGAGGCTGGGAGGGATCCACAGCCTTGAAACCCCCAGCAAGGCCCCAGGTCTGCTTTCCTCATCCCACCACAGCATCCCAGGGATGTCCCCATGGATACTCTGGGTGCTCATGGAGGGTTCTGGAGCTGCTCCATCTCTTTCTGCTCCCATTTTTGGGAGATTTTGGGGTTGGGTGGGTGCTGGGTGCCCTCTGTGGTGCAGGGTGTGGAGGGCATCCCAAAACCATCTCCCATCACCTCTTCCCTGTTCCAAATCCAAGTTTCCAAGCCAGGCTTGAGCTCTTGGCCTTCAGCTGCTCCACGGAGGAGGAGGAGGAGGAGGAGGAAGAGGAGGAGGAGGAGGCCATGGAAGGTTCTGCTCCATCCCTGCCTGCTCCCACCACCCGTTTTTGGGGATTATGCTCCCCTGGGCAGTGTGTGGGGGAGGATATCCCAAGACCATCTCCCATCACCTCTTGCCTGCTCCAATCCATCCTTTCCAGCTGGGCCTGAGCTCTTGGCCTTTGGATGCCTCATGAAGGAGCTGAAGGGGACCCATGGAATGTTCTGCTCCACCCCTGTCTGCTCCCATTTCTGGGAGGTTTTTGGGCTGGGTGCTCTCTGTGCTATCCCCTGGGCCATGTGTGGAGCACATCCCAAACTCAAATCTCCATCACCTCTTCCCTGCTCCAGCAGGAGGTGCAGAAGACCCGTGGAAGGTTCTGGAGCTGCTCCGTCCCTACTTGCTTCCAGCTCCCCAGTTTTGGAGATTTGGGGTTGGGTGGGTGCTGGGTGCTCTCTGTGGTGCAGGGTGTGGGGGACACCCCAAAACCATCTCCCATCACCTCTTCTCTGCTCCAAATCCACCTTTTCCAGCCAGGCCTGGGCCCGTTGGCCTTTGGATGCCTCATGGAGGGGCTGCAGGAGACCCTGAGCTGCTCAGCCCCAAATCAGCTCCAGCTCTGGGGTCCCAGCTGCAGATCTGGGGGTTAGGGTGGGGCTGAGCCCTCCCCCAGCCCTGCAGCCTCCCTGGATCCCTCTGCAATGCTGGGGGTGCTCAGCCCCTTGTGGAGCTGGAGCTGGGGCACAGAGATGTCCCCGTGTCACCTTCTGCACCTCCTGGGGCTTTTCCAGGAATTCCAGGCAGGAAGAGGAGGCTGCTGGAGCCTCTCTGACCCCAGCCCCGTTTGCAGCTCATGGCACCCTCATTCCCAGAGCTCTGAACTTCAGGAACAGCCTCTCCCAGATTTTTTTTTCCCAGGCCCAAAGCCTCTAGGGGAATCCCCCTGGTTAAACCCAGAACACTTCCTGGGATCATTCAGGGTTCTCACCTTGACCCCAGACTTCTCCCCTCTTTCCTCTCCCTGTGCCTCATGGACACCTCTGGAAAAGGCCCCTTCCCCTCACCCATGGGTGCCTTTGCCCTGGGGGTCCATCCAGGGCTGTTTTCCAGCAAAATCCAGGGGATTTCCTTCCCTGAGCACCACATCCCAGTCAGCTTCCCAGCAGATTCCTGGGAATCTCCTCCCCTCAGGTTTCTCCACCCCAGGACACTCAAGCAGAAGCCAGGAGATGCTTCCTAAGAACTCCAGGGCACCCAGGTGGGAGCAGGGAGTTTGATTCCCATGGGATGGGGGAGCTGCCCATGGCTGCTGATTCCATGTGTCCCAACCTGTGATGGTGCTCCCAGGGGTCCAAGGAGGAGGGAAGAGATGAGGATCTGGCCCCATGTCTCAGAAGGCTGATTTATTGTTTTATGATGTTATATTATATTAAAAGAAAATGCTGTGCTAAAACTATACCGAAAGAATAGAAAGGAGACATCAGAAGGCTTGAAAGCAATGAATAATAAATTCTTGTGACTGACCAGAACCCCGACGCAGCTGGACCTGGGATTGGCCATGAATTAGAAACAACCACATGAGACCAATCCCAGATGCACCTGTTGCATTCCACAGCAGCAGATAACCATTGGTTGCATTTTGTTTTTGAAGCCTCTCAACTTCTCAGGAAGAGCAATCTTAACGAAAAGATTTTTCATAAAAGATGTCTGTGACACCAACCCAGGCTGGGGACATGTCCCATCCCAGGGAATGTGGGAATCCTTTCCCACTTTTTGCCAGGCTGGGGTTTCTCCTTGGCTCCAGGGACATTCATCCTTCCCAGCACCTTGCCCAGAGTGGGAATTGGGATTCCTGGGATGCAGCCTGGCTTCATTAGCACAAAACCATTTTGGGGGTGTCCATTTGGGGGTCAGGCCCATTCTCAGGACACCTCAGATGCCATTGCAGACCTTGCTGCTCCGGGGGGATTTGTTCCCAGTTTTGGAGGATGGCAGCTCCCAGGCAGGGCCCAGCAGTGCCTGGGAGCCCTCACGGTGCTGTCCCCTGCAGGTGACATTGGTGGCCAGATGGGGCTGTTCATCGGGGCCAGCATCCTCACCATCCTCGAGCTCTTCGATTACCTGTACGAGGTAAGGCCTTCCCAGCCCAGGACAGCCAGGATATCCCACCCTGGTGCCCCTCAGACCAGAACTTCCCAGGATATCCCACCTGGAGCCCCTCAGACCAGAACTTCCCAGGATATCCCACCTGGAGCCCCTCAGACCAGAACTTCCCAGGATATCCCACCTGGAGCCCCTCAGACCAGAACTTCCCAGGATATCCCACCTGGAGCCCCTCAGACCAGAACTTCCCAGGATATCCCACCTGGAGCCCCTCAGACCAGAACTTCCCAGGATATCCCACCTGGAGCCCCTCAGACCAGAACTTCCCAGGATATCCCACCCTGGAGCCCCTCAGACCAGAATTTCCCAGGATATCCCACCCTGGAGCCCCTCAGACCAGAATTTCCCAGGATATCCCACCCTGGAGACCCCAGCCAAGGATTTCTCACCCTGAGCCCCTCAACCCTATTTTTGCCATTCCTGGTGTCCTTCATCCCCAAATTTGCCACTCCTGGAGCCCCTCAGCCCTGTTTTTGCCACTCCTGGTACCCCCTTGTCCCCAGATGTGCCATTCCTGATGCCCCCTCATCCCTGGATTTCCCACCCTGGAGCCCCTCAGCCCAAGATTTCCTATCCTGGTGCTCCTCATCCCTGGATTTCCCATCCTGGTGCTCCTCTTCCCTGGATTTTCTGTTCCCTGGGGATCCTAGAGCTCCCCCAAATCCTGTATTTCCAACCTGCCCCATCCAGCTCTGGCACAGCCCCAGCTCAGGGTGGGCACAGGGAGTTTTATTCCCGTGGGATGGGAGTTTTCCATTTTATTCATTGTTGTCCATTTGATTTAATGTGTTCCAATCCAGGCTGGGGACATGTCCCATTCCAGGACTGGAACCCCACAATCCCAGCTCTGAACTCACTTCAAATCCCTCATGTTATTTTTTTTTTTAATATTTTTATGTTTTCAGACAATTGCCCCCATCCCAATCCCTCCTAGGCAGCTCCAGCATTGGTGCCATTAACCAGGAATAAAAAATATGGAAAAATTCCAGGCCTAAAGCTCAGAGATCAATAAAAGCTGAGCCCAAATTTAGAGCTCACCCTGGATACCCAAATATTTCATTACATTTGCCTTTTCCTGGATTTCTTGGGGATTTTTCCTAAGTAGGCCATAAGAAACCTCACAAATTTGGGTTTCCCTCTCTGTTTTCCTTCTTTCTTTGACATTTGCTGATAAAATCTGTCAAATATGGGGGTTTTGATGTGATTTTTTTATTTTTTTCTTCTTATTTAGGCTTAAAATTCATTTTGTCCCCTCAAGAGAAGCTCCCTGGGGATTTCCCAGCAGGAGAAGCTTCACAATCCCAGATATTTAACCCCGACCGGACAGGAAAAAAAGGAATAAAATACCTTAAAATTTAAAAAAATCCACACAGTTTTTCCCTCTGCTCAGAGTTTCACAAAGTGGGGGGTCAGCACCTCAAAAATTTGAGTTTTCTGCTAAAATATTTCAACATTCTGAGAATGAAAGCAACCAGATACAATTTTTTTTTCATGCATTGGCCAAATTTGGGGGAAATATTGACCCTAAAGAGGCTTTCTATGATCTTCTGCTGAGCTCTGTCTTCCTGGTCCCAAATTCCCACCACACTTCCCTGCACCAACCAGGATCCACATTCCTTAGGAAATGACCCAATTTTGGGGGATTTCAGCTTTGTTCTTGTTGGTTTTATTTCTCTTTTCTCCCAGTGGGAGCTTTCCAGTGAAACACTTCCCAAGTTTTATGGGATTTCCCTGGAATCCAAGTTCTGCAGCAGCAGGAAGGTGGGGGGGCTGGGAAGGGAAATGGAGCTCACAGAGCTGGGAGCTTTCCCTGAACCCCAAAAGTGTCCCAAAAATGGAATTTTTGTGGGTTTTATTCCTTGTAAGAGAATGCTGGAATGGTTTGGATGGAAGGGACCTTAAGGATCATTGAATGGCCATGGCAGGGACACCGTCCACTGTCCCAGGTAGCTCCAGCCCCAATGTCCAACCTGGCCTTGGGCACTGCCAGGGATCCAGGGACAGCCCCAGCTGCTCTGGGCACCCTGTGCCAGGGCCTGCCCACCTGTCAGAACCCAGGACATTGCTCTGGCTGCCCTGGGTGATTCAAGATCCTGGCAGGAGGCTCAGAGACCTTGACATGGAGTCACAGACACCTGTGCCTTTGATTTTAGCCCATGGAAACAATTACCAACCTTGTGTGAGGAGGTCCAAGCCACAAAAGTCGGAGTAGAATGACAGTGAATTTATCACAGGGTGAAAAAGTAGAATTTTGGGGTTTTAGAATGGGGGTTCAGGAGGCAAGATGGAGGAATCTGGGCGTGTCCTGTCCTTCTTCTTCTTCTTCTTGTCCTCCATCTTCTGCTGTGATGGTGGCACTTCTGGATTGGTTTAGGGTAGAGACAGACTGTCTAACATAGGTGATAGGTACTGGAAAATGATTGTAAATAAAGTACATGAAGTTTTTAGTATAACAAGCTAACACCACCCCAAGGGCAGTCAGAGTGCCTCAACCCAACGTGCTGGACAGATCTCAGCAGGTCAGAGAAAGAATGTTATAGATAACAGAGAATAAACAACCTTGAGAACCAGAGGTGAGGAATCTCGACTTCTTCAGTCTTGGAGCTGAGAAAAAGACTCTTTAATACCTCGGGAGCCATTCCAGCAACACAAAACATGAGACACACCTTCCCAGGGAGCAATTCCCAATCTCCCATCCAGCCCTGCCCTCTGGCACTGGGAGCCATTCCCTGGCTCCTGTCCCTCCATCCCTTGTCCCCAGTCCCTCACCAGCTCTCCTGGAGCCCCTTCAGGCCCTGCCAGGGGCTCTGAGCTCTCCCTGGAGCTTCTCCTCTCCAGGTGAGCCCTCCCAGCTCTCCCAGCCTGGCTCCAGCCCTGGGAGTTTCCTCCTTCTCCCAGCCCTTTGGAATGCAGCCCCAAACCCAGCCCACCCCAGTGCCCCCTATCCCCCTGCAGCCTCCTCCCACCCTAACTCTGCTCCGTCTTCCTGCAGCTGATCAAGGAGAAGTTATTGGACCTTCTTGGAAAAGAGGAAGAGGACGGGAGCCATGAGGAGAATGTGGTAAGGGGAGAAGGGCTCGCACAGGGGTCTTCTCCAGCCAGGTCCTTTGAGCTCTTGGAGATCTGTGTCACACCCGAGATAGCTCAGCTACCTCAGATGGCATCAAATCAGCAGGATGGCTTCTGTGGTAGGAAACAAAAAGGTTTTAATAAAAGGCAAAATAACAAAGCTCTTACAGAGAAAAACCGAGCCAGGGCAAGAGACTCCTGGTAAAACACTCCACAAAAGCCATTGGTTTCTTTGTTCTCCTCTTTTTCTAGTGAATTGCTTAGGTGGGACCTTTTGGCCTCTGTCCAATTGGGTATCCTTAAGTTTGAGGTGAAGTCCCCAAGGTGTCTTTTTACCTAATTGAGGAGAGAGACTTCTGGGCTTTTTTCCTTTTTAAGGAGACAAAGGATAGTTTGGTCACTCTGTCAGCTGGGGATACATTCCTACAAAGGGGAAATGCCCTGGGGATGCTGGAGCTCTTCCCACATGTGTCAGGTTATTAAAATTATAATTGGAGATGCCTCTGCCCCAGTCAAGCTGCAAATGGGACCAGATGCCAGTGACAATAGTCTGGGGTTTAGAAGAACTTTAGAAGAACAGGGCAACACAATTACCAAACAATCATGGCTTTTAACAATCATATCATTTATCATGGTCATTAAATGATTTTACAGGTGCAGTTTTGCATGATCCAGTAAAGCCTGACATTTTCCCAGGGCCTACCTCTTGTATTTGCAGGGTTCCCAGACGAAGGCAGGAATGATGCATCTGACTCCATGTTCTTGAAGGCTAATTTATTTTTAATATGATACTATATTATATAAAAGAATACTAAACTATACTGAAGAATACAGAAAGGATACTTACAGAATGCTAAAAAGATACATTAATTATTATTATATTAATTATTATATTCATGCTATATTTATGCTATTAATATAATATTATATTAATATTATATAAGATAATGAAAACTCGTGACTCTTTCCATAGTCCTGTGATTGGCCAAAGAATGAATATTCACAGAGACCCAATGAAAAAAATCACTTGTGGGTAACAATCTCCAAACACATTCCAAAACAGCGAAAGAGAGGAGAAGCAAATGAAATAATTATTGTTTTCCTTTTCTCTGATGCTTCTCAGCTTCCCAGGAGAAAAATCCTGGGGAAGAGGATTTTTCCAGAAAATGTGATGATGACACCTACCAGGCCCAGCCTTTTTCCAGCTCCCCTGAATAGCCCATGATTTTAGAATCATTTTTTCCCTGTGCTGTCAGTGGGATAACGCATTCCCTGCTCTTCCATGGCAGAGTACCTGTGATCCAGTGCCAAACCACTCGGAGAGCCTGAGCCACACTGTGACCGTGCCCCTGCAGGCCCCGCTGGGGACGCTGGAGGAAATCGCCTGCTGACCCCTCCCCACCACAGTGCCCATCCCGAGGAAGGAAAACTGCACAGGGAAAACAGGGACCCAGCTCAGGTTTGCACTGGGGAAAAAAAAAAAAAAAAGATGGAAAAAAAATACTGGGAAAAAATACTGGAGAAAAAAAAATAAACTGGAAAAAAAATTATTAAAAAAATTATTAAAAATAAAAAAAAAAGAAGAAAAACTCGCTATGCATTAAAAGAATATAAAAATAATATAAAAATATAAATTCTAAATATACTCTGCCCAAAGTGAGAGGCGCCTTGGACCTGACTCCTGTTGTCCTTTCCTCCTGGGGGTTTGGCTCCAGCCTGGGAAGCAGCTCCCAGGCTGGGGGAGCTGGGAATGTTCACCTGGAAAAGGGAAGCTCAGAGAAGAGAAACCTCAGAGCCCCTTCCAATGCCTAAAGGGGCTCCAGGAGAGCTGGAGAGGGACTTGGCACACGGGATGGAGGGCCAGGACACTTTTTGGGATTGTCCAAGCCTCAGCAGCAGCAGCAGCAGCAAATCCCAAAGGAAGCATCCCAAATATCCCAAGCACTGCACGCCAGGGCTTTTCCTGGCCCTGGGGTTCCTCAGCTGCATCTCTCAGCTCTGTTCCTCTTTGCAGTCCCTGGGTTTCAGTGGCAGAAGGAGCATCCAGAGTTCTCCATTCCCAGCGCCGTAGGCTGAGAGTTTTACAATAAAGAGATCCCAAAGTCGGCGCTCTCGGATTCTTCCCCCAGCGCGTCCTCCGGGTGAGGTTGGGCTGAATCCCGAGCTCAGCCCAAGGTGAGCATCCCTGGAGAGGAGCCACAGGGATCCCTATGGATCATCCCAGCCCTGCTGTGCCTGCAGAGGCCAGGAGCAGCAAGTGGGGTTGGGTTCATTCATTTCTTTAATTTTTGGGGGGAATTTTTGCAATTTCCTTCTTCTCCCGTTCATGGATTCTGTGCTTTCTCCTCGTTCTCCTGACTGATATTAAAGCTGGTCTTGTGGAAATGGCCAGGCTGTGTCATTCCTGCCTTGCCCTCATTGCCAGTGGGAGGGCAGATCCCAGGAAAAGCCTCTTCCTTATCCCTTACTCCTCCTTTTCCTCTCCCACCACGTCCTCACACAGCTCAGGATGGGGTGGGAGTGGTGCCATAGCCCTGCTCAGCTGCATCCCTGTCTCCCCTGGGATGGGAATCTCCAGGATGTGCTGGGATCTCTGGGATGTTGTGGGATCTCTTTGCTGACAGAGGTGATGGAAACCTCTCTGTGATGTTTTGGGATTGTTCAGCCTGGAGAGGAGAAGCTTTGGGGTGACCTCATTGAGGCCTTCCAGTGCCTGAAGGGAGCCTGGAAAAAACATGGACAGGGACGAGGGACAGGGCACAGGGAATGGCTCCCACTGCCAGAGGGCAGGGCTGGATGGGAGATTGGGAATTGGGAATTGTTCCCTGGGAGGGTGGGCAGGCCCTGGCACAGGGTGCCCAGAGCAGCTGGGGCTGCCCCTGGATCCCTGGCAGTGCCCAAGGCCAGGCTGGACATTGGGGCTGGAGCTACTGGGATAGTGGGAGGTGTCCCTGCCATGGCAGGGGTGGGAATTCAATGATCCTTAGGCTACTTCCACCCAAACCAGTCCAGGATTCTGAGATCCCAACTTTTCCTTTACTGATCCTCTTTAACTGACCCCGAAGCGTAACAAGAAAATCCATTTCCATCCAAGTGCATCCCAAAATGTGTCAGCAGTGGCTTCACCCCTGGATCCAGGCTCTGAGGGGCTGCTCTGCTGCATCTCCAGCACTGGGAGAGACCTGGGGATTTTAAGAAACACCCTCAGGAAGAGATGAAGGTTTGAGGTGCCTGGAAAAGGGCCCTGAGCCCTGATGGAGAGGGATGGGAGGAGATTTCATTTCTGATTCCAAACCTCATCAGCATTAAGGGTTCCTTTTCCAGAAAAAAAAAAAAAAAAAGATTATAAAGATCAGGAAAAACTGTGAGGATTATTTGGGGATTCAGGAGAAGAAACAAGCAAACTTCAATCTCCCAGCACATCCCCAGCTCTGCTGAGTGCCCCAGGATTTTCCAGGGAGAAGGGAAGCTCCATTATTTGCAGTAATTAACCCCATGCTGGCTTGGAGCACATTCCAAGGAAAAGAGAAAGGAGTGGAAAAGGCTCTAGGAGGTCCATCCCACCCCTGTTTGGTGTTGGATGGATCTGCCCAGGGATGGAGCAGGGAGAAGGGATGGGAGCAGGGATGGGAGCCAACCATCAGCTCTTAAAAACCCCAAAATCCTCCCCGTGGGAGATGAAAATCCCATGGACAAGGTGGGAAAATCCAGAGTGGGATTGACAAGAGGGTTGGCTGAGCTGCAGCTCAGGAAATTCAACCTCAACCACAAATCCATCCAGCAAAGCTGGAATTGCCATCCCAAGGAATAATCTCCCTTGGAGCTCCACAGGGATGGGGCACTGGGCCAGCCCTGCTGGCTGGACAATGAGGAAAATCCCATGGGAATGCTTCAGGAGGAAAAGCAGGAGCAGAACCAGCTCTGAGAAGGGATTTCCAAAGTGCAGCTGCATTTCTGGGGAATGGGAGAGCTCAGCTTGGCATGGAGAGGGCTGGAGCCCAGGCCAGAGCACATTCCTGGGATTTATGGCCCAGCCACCACATCCCTGACCCCCCACAGCTGTGTTCCCACAAGGAGCAGGGAAACACCCAGGAAATGCTCCTGGAGTCACCTCCACTTGCTCAAGGTCACCCAAGCCCCTCTCCCTATTCCTTCTTCATTCCCAGCATTCAGAGGCTCCTCAGTCCCACAGGATGCTCCAAGGACCAGCACTTCATCAGTCCTGGGAATCACCAGCTGTGAAGGATATTCCATGCTCCATTCTCCCTGCTCCTCCCCCGAGCCTGCAGCAAGGACAGCAATTAGAGACAATTAATGGGAATTTTTAGCAGGAAAATTGTCCTTGTTTTGTGTTAGTTTGGGTGGGAAGAGCCCAACACCACTCCCACTCCCAATCCAAACCCCAACCCCAATTCCAACCCCAGTCCCAACATCAGTCCCAATCCCAACCCCAGTCCCAATCCCAACCCCAACTCCAATCCCAACCCCAATCCCAATCCCATTCCCAACCCCAGTCCCAATCCCAACCCCAATCCGAACCTGAATCCCAGCCCCAATCCCAGCCCCAATCCCAACCCCAGTCCCAATCTCAAACCCAACCCAATCACAACCCCAATCACAACCCCAACCCCAATCCCAATCCCAGTCCCAGTCCCAGTCCCATCCTGATAGGAATCCTTGTGATGGTTCCTCTCCCACCCCGTGGTGGTTTCTGGAGGTTTTGTTTCCTTCTCCCCTGCCAGAGCTCACTGATGATCCATTAGCCCATGGAATTTCTGGGAGCCAGGGTTGCTGTTTCCTTGGCTGGGTCTGAACACGTCCATGTTTATGTGCTTCACATCTGACTCCAGTTTTAAGCCCTTGGAAGCTTTTCCCTCCCCTCCTCCCTTTGTTTCCCAGCATCTCCATTGTTATTCCAGGCAGGAACATCCCTCAGCCTCGTTAAGGAATCATCTCCACACTCTGCCGGGTTCCTGCTCTTCCTGAGCTCAGGAGCAGCCCCAGAGCACACCCAGGGAAGTTTACAGGCACAAATCCCTTTTTTCCATCAATCTCCTGCAGGAAAATGTGACAAGAGAGGAGCAAAGTGGAGCAAGACCAGGTGGGGAGATCTCACCTTTGGATCTTCCTGGAAATATCCCAGTGATTATTCCCAACTCCAGGGGTGCAGGTTTGTCCTGGTTTTCCCACATTCCATGGAGGACATTGGTCATCCAGAGGCTCCCTGAGGGGATTTTGCTCCTTAGGGTAATTAATGGCTGGAATGCTTGAATTCCCAACTGGGAATTTCACCATCCAACCACAAATCATTGCTGTGGGAGCAGGAGCACTGTGGGCTGTTTCCATGAGCAGGATCTGCAGGAATAACCTGGCAGGGTTTGGCACAGGAATGTCCAGAAGAAGGGAAGTAGCCACTGGGAAAATCCCAGCAACCTGATCCCAAAATAAATGTGGGATGAAGGATCTGGAGAGGAGCCCCCCAGGGAACACCTCATGGCACGGCTCTGCTCCTCACCCCACTCTGGACTGACCCTGACAGGGTCCCACCTCTCCCAAATCCCTGAGCCCCCAGGAACAGCTCCAAGCCCCTCCAGGGCGCTGGGATTTCAGTTGGATTTTCCCAGTTAAACCCCTGGCTGAAATTCTGGGAAGCTGCTTTAATTTGGATAACCCAGAAGTCAATTCTAACTGAAACAAATTCATCTTGAATTTCATTTTCCATCTCCCTTCTTGGCAAGGAGCTTCCCAAGCCCCCCTGAGCCTTTTTCCATCAGGATTCTCTAGATAAGGAATGGGAGCACTGGAATTTGTCACTTTCCAGCCCATTCATGAATTCCCACCCAAACTCCAACCTTGGGGACACAAGGAGTGCCCAATTCCCATTCCCATGGCACAGCAGTGACAGGAATGTGGCACCACCCTGGGCTGCCTTGGCCGGACAGAGCTGAGCCACGGCTGCTCCTGGAGCAGGAAAAATCCACAAAAACCAAAGTTCGAGAGCAGCCCCAGGCCAGGACTGGAGGCAGAAACGAGGAACGGTGGGAGGAAGATCTGGGAGAAGGGCAGAGCCTCAGGAACACCTTCAGCCACTTGCAGCAGGGATTTCTCCAGCTGCAGCCATGGAAAACCATCCCCAAAGGGGCCCTGTCACCAGCCAGCAGCAGCCTGAGGAGGAAGGAGCTGCTCCAGGGGCTGGGAGGAAGCATCCCTGTAAATTCCTTGTTTGTGGGCTGAGAACAGGATTTGGCTGTTTAATTATGGATGAGAAAATAAGGGATAATGGATGGATTTACAAGCAGCACTTTGTCATGTAGGGCACCCATGAAAAATTCAGGAGCTCGGGAAGTGCTTTTTTCCCTGCACAGAATTCCCAGCCCTCCCCTCAGAGCCAGGCTGGGAAATGCTCTTCCAGGACCTGAAAACAATATTCCTAAGAGTTTGTAGCTAAACTGTACATTAAATATTCCAAATTTGTGCCTCGTTCCTTGTGGGAGAGATACTCCACATGGGGATGGGAATGGGGCCTGGGAGGAGGGAATTGTGTGCAGGGATCCAGAGGGGAAGGAAATAAGGATCAAACATGGGGAAAGGGAGCAAGGATCAGGCACTGGGAAAGAGACAGGGATCAGGCACTGGGAAAGGGAGCAAGGATCAGACACTGGGAAAGGGACAGGGATCAGACACTGGGAAAGGGACAGGGATCAAACACTGGGAACAGGAAAGAGATCAAACACAGAGAAAGGGACAGGGATCAAACACAGGGAAAGGGAACATGGATCAGGCGCTGGGAAAGGGACAGGGATCAAAAACTGGGAACAGGAAAGAGATCAAACACAGGGAAAGGGACAGGGATCAAACACAGGGAAAGGGAACATGGATCAGACACTGGGAAAGGGACAGGGATCAAAAACTGGGAACAGGAAAGAGATCAAATACAGGAAAGGGACAGGGATTAAACACATGGAAAGGGAACATGGATCAGGCACTGGGAAAGGGACAGAGATCAGACACTGGGAAAGGGACAGAGATCAGACACTGGGAAAGGGAATGGTATCAAAAACTGGGAACAGGAAAGAGATCAGACACTGGGAAAGGGACAGGGATTAAACACAGGGAAAGGGAACATGGATCAGACACTGGGAAAGGGACAGGCATAAAACACAGGAAAGAAACAGGGGTCAGACACTGATTAAGGGACAGGAATCAGGCTCCAGGAAGGGGACAAGAATCAGACAGATCCCAAAGGCTGGAGAAGCAGAGAGGCACGAAAGCAGGGATTGAGAAGAGGACAAAGATCCTTTCCCAGTGTCCCAGTCCCCCCAGTGCCTGACACTCCAAACACAGAGTGGGGCCGTGGGAAGAGCATCCTGGGCTCCTCATCCCTCCTAGCTGGAAGGAGTTTTAAGATCCCTAAACAAGGATCAGCAGCACTTTGGAGGAGAGGAATCTGGCCTGGATCCCCAAAACATGAGAAGATCATCCCCATCAAAAGGAGGGGATGAATCCCAACAGAAAATCCTGGATCCCCAAAATGTGAGGAGATCATCTGCGTGGAAAGGGGGAATGAATCCTAAGGGAAGAGCCTGGATCCCCAAAACGTGAGGAAATCAGCCCTGTGGAAAAGGGGGAAATGATTCCCAAGGGAAGAGCCTGGATCCCCAAAACGTGGGGACGTCAGGACAAGGATGGGTCAGGACAAGGATGGGTCCAACCCCCCTGGGTGACAGTGACATCCCCAAACCCTGAGCCACCTCCTGACCCCCCACATCCTGGCCAGAACAGCTGCCTTGGAGCAGCAAGGCCGGGGTTCAGGGACACAAGCCCAGGGAAAAAACCCAAAGGCAGCAGGAGCATCTGCTGGACACCACCTGGACGTGCCACCCTCAGCCCTGTCCCCACCCTGCAGAGGCAGGCACGGAGCTGAGTGCAGGAATTTGCCAGATTCACGGACAATGAGGCCCCTGATTTGTTTTTAATGGCGTTGTTTACTGGCAGGGAAATCTCCCGGAGCCAGAACTTGTCTCTCCTAATAAAAAACAAGGAAATAACAACAGAAGCGAGAAGGGAGAACATTTGGAAGCCATCGGGGTTTGATTTGATTGATCCTGGTAATAAACCAGGAATTGTTAGGCTGGAACAGAGGTTGTAGATCCCCATCCATAATTTCAGAGGGAATGAGAGCTGTGAATGTGCACAATCCCCTCAAACTCTAGGGTGAAAAATTCAGGAAGGGTTGTGGAAAAAACTGGGAAGAGGACTGGGGGTCCCAGTGCTGGATGCTGCAGACCCAATTCCAGTCCCAGTCCCAGTCTCAAACCCAGTCCCAGTCCCAATCCCAATCCCAGTCCCAATCCCAGTCCCAGTCCCAGTCTCAATTCCAGTCCCAGTCCCAATCTCAATCCCAGTCTCAATTCCAGTCCCAGTCTCAATCCCAGTCTCAATCCCAGTCTCAATTCCAGTCTCAATTCCAGTCCCAGTCCCAGTCTCAATCCCAGTCTCAATCCCAGTCCCAGTCTCAATCCCAGTCCCAGTCCCAGTCTCAATTCCAGTCTCAGTTCCAGTCTCAGTTAGGAGCTTGTGGAAAGAGATCATGTGAAAAAGGAGAGAGGGACAAGGGGAGAGGAAAGAGGGACATGGGAAAGGGGAAGGGGCATGGGGTGGGGGGAGAGGGACCCAGGGAATAGGAACACAGACAAGGGGAGAGGGGAAGAGGGAGCTGGGCAGGGAGGAGAGGACTCTGAGCACTGTCCCTGAGCAGCAGCTGGAGGAACAACGTGGGATGAGGTGGCCATGGGATGAACTGACTGTGGGATGAACTGACTGTGGGATGAGCTGACCATGACCATTCCCATCTCCCTGTGTCGCCAGAGGGGTGAGGGAGAGCTCAGGAAGTAGGGAGGGCTGGTGGGGAGGTGGTGTCGAGATTCATTCTTCTTCTCTTTTCCCTGCTCTGATTTAGTTGAGAATAAATTCAGATAATATCCCCAAGTTCTGTCTGTGATGGGATCGGGGAGGGATCTCTCCCTCTCTTCCTCTCAGCTCCTGAATCCTTCTTTTGATTTCCTCTCCCTGCTCTGCAGTGGGGACTGAGAGACTTTGGTGGCATCCAGCCAAGGTCACCCCAACGTGTGCCAAACCATCCATGTCCCCAGCCCACCCTGGGCACAGCCCAATCCCTGGGGGTGCTCAGGGTGGGATGGGAGTGTCAGGAACATGGAGAATCCCATTCCCAAAGATCCCAAAACCACAAAATCCCAGGCTGGTTTGGCTTGGAGGGGACATTAAAGTGCACCTGGTCCAACCCCACCTCAATGAGCAACAACACAAATGAGGGACAATACAAAGACCACCCTTAAAATCCATGTGGGGGTCCCACATTGGCTGCCTACATCCCAAGGGCACATCCCAAGGGCACATCCCAGGGACTCATTTCTGAGCCTTGCTGGGGTAATGTGGCCTGGCAGAGCCACCAAAGTATTGAGGAATCACAACCACCCAGTGCTCTGAGGAGAAGACGTTCCCAGTGTGTAAATTCCCCCAAAACCTTGGGGAAGTCCAGGTTCCCTGAGCAGGTTGTGGTGGGGAGGCGTTTCTGGGGCTCTCCCTCACCTCCTTTTATCCCATTCCCTCTGTTTTCCTTTGGATTCCAAGGGTTTGGCTGTAACTGTTCTACTGTTGTTTGTTGCCATCACAAACCTGAGGGTTTGATTGCACCAAATGTCTCCCAAACCAGCTGCCTTTCCCTGGATCCTTCACTCTGAGCAAAACATTCCCATTTTTCTGTGCTCTGGCTTCAAAATGTTCTTCCCTTCCATTTTGCCAAAGGATTTGGTCTAAAGTGGGAGCTTTGCCCTCATCTCTGTCCCTTTCAGGCCTGGCTTAGCCCCAGTTCCCTCTTCAGGCCTGGATTAGCACCAGCTCCCTTTCCAGGCTCAGTTTAGCCCCAGTTCCTTCTCCAGGCCCAGTTTAAAACCAATTCCCTCTCCAGGCTCAGTTTAGCCCCAGTTCCCTTTCCAGGCCCAGTTTAACCACAATTCCCTCTCCAAGCCCAGTTTAACCACAATTCCCTTTCCAGGCCCAGTTTAATACCAATTGCCTTTCCAAGCCCAGTTTAATACCAATTGCCTTTCTAGCCCCAGTTTAGCCCCAGTTCCCTCTCCAGGCCTGGTTTAACACCAATTCCCTCTCCAGGCCCAGTTTAGCGCCAATTCCCTCTCCAAGCCTGGTTTAGCCCCAGTCCCCATTCCAGCCCCAGTTTAGCCCCAGTTCCCTCTCCAGGCCCAGTTTAACAACAATTCCCTTTCCAGGCCCAGTTTAGACCCGAATCACTTTCCAGGCCCAGTTTAGACCCAAATCACTTTCCAGGCCTGGTTTAGAACCAATTCCCTTCTCCAGGCCCACTTTAATCCCAATTCCCTCTCCAAGCCTGGTTTAGCACCAGTTCCCTCTCCAGGCCCAGTTTAGCCCCAGTTCCCTTTCCAGGCCCGGTTTAACCCCAACTCCCCTTCCAGACCCAGTTTAATCCCAGTTCCCTTTCCAGGCCCAGTTTAGCCCTAACTCCCTGCTCCCTCCTGCTGGAGGATGAAGGATTTTTCTGACACAAACATTCCTCACGTCTCTCTGGACACATAAAATGTTTTCCCTTCATTCAGGACCACAGGATGGGTTTGGATGGAATAAAAGGAGCTGTTTCTTCCCCTTCCTTGTCTTTCCAAAGCCATTCCTCAGGGAGTGGCATCAGAGCTGATTTGGTGACAGCTGCCATCTCCCTCCCCAGCCCTTCCCCATCCCAGTTTTTGAATGGCTTCCCTTTGTTTTTCTTGCATCCAACGTTTTTGAGGAATCAAAGGATCCTCCCTGCCTTCAAACTTTGGGGTTCTGCCTTTGTGCACAAAGTTGATTTCTCCAAAGTAAAAGGAGCATATTTTCACACTCAACCTCCAGTTTTCCAAGTTTTCCACCCCAAAAAAAAACTATTACAGGGAGATAGAAGCTAGAGGGAATTTGCTGCCAGCACCACAGCTCTTGTGGCCTCCAAACTCAGCATTATTTATGTAAAATATTAATTTTAACAGATTTCTGAATGCAAATAAGAGCAGGGAGCTCCCATTTCTCCCTCAGGTTGGAACAGCCCTGGAGAGGCTGACCTGGGGCTCACCTGGAATTGTCCCTTGTCCCCTGACAGGTCAATAGCAACAAGCCCCACACACACCACTGGGGGTCATTAACAGGATTGACCCTCCCAGGCTTGATGGGGTTTTAATTAAAAGCTCTTAAAGGTTTATTGGAGCCTTGGAGGATCTGCATTCACTTCAGGAAGGATCTGCTGGAGTGGAAGATCCAGGGTGGGTCTGGTCTGTGTGCTCTGGGTCAGAGTTTGGGAATGCAGGAGCCGTTCCCCCACCCTCACCTGGAGGCCAAAATGTTCCTTCACCGTAAATCCTCCCTTTATCCACACAATAAAGACATCCAGGACACAGAACTGCAGCTCCCACTTTTCCATGACCTCCAGGAGCCCAAGCAAAGCTGGAGATCTGCTGGAAAACCAATTCCAGCCTGGCAGAGCTCCCAGCTGTTTGTTTTATTGGGAATTTAACAAATAAATAACAAAAAGGCCTCATTAAAGAAAAATCCATTTTTCCCATTACTGCTCACTGAGCAAACCAAAATCAGAAGGGAAATTGGCAGCTCCCAGGAATCCATGTGGAAATAGGGATGGAATCAGGGAATGTTCCTGTGCTGCCTCCAGCTGGAATGACCAAACAGCAGCTGGAACTCACCTGGGATTGCAGGGGCTGGGGGGCACTGGGCACCCCTCACTCCTCTGGCTGCTCCAGGGGGGCAAATCCTGGAGATTTCCTGGGATGCTGAAGCAGGATTGAGCTCCAGGAGTTCCTGCAGTGCCTCCCTGGAGAGGGGAATCACCAGAACAGGGAGAGCCAAGGACAAACGTGGGGCTTTTGGTTTGTTATTGCAGAGGCTCCAATCCTGGAATGGTTTGAGTTAAAATCCTGGAATGGTTTGAATTAAAATCTGGGAATGGTTTGGGGTGGGAAGGACCTTAAAGCCCATCCAGTTTCACCCCTGCCGTGGCAGGGACATCTTCCACTGTCCCAGGCTGCTCCAAGCCCCAGTGTCCAACCTGGCCTTGGGCACTGCCAAGGATGCAGGGGCAGCCCCAGCTGCTCTGGGAATTCCATCCCAGCCCCTCCCCACCCCCACAGAGAACAATTCCTTCCCAAAATCCCACCTCAATCCATCCATCTGTTTTTTGCATGGCTGAATCCCAACTTTATCTGGCTTATTTTCCATGAGCAGAACTATCCCAGAGCTCTCCCCACATGGAATGTAAATTATTGAAGCCTCTAAAGAGACAAGAAATTTGCAAATTAGGGCAAACCCAACTGGGGCACAAAGGAGAAAATTCTAAAGAGCTCTAACACCTGAGCAAGGGCTGCCTTGTTCATCCCTGGCTCCCAAAACTCATCTCCCACATGGAAAACCCAAGGAAAGTCTCACCAGGGAACCCAAATCCTAATTGAGGCCTTAGGGATCATCATTCCCAAGGGATGGTCATGGCCCCAAGACTTGGACAACTCCCAGGCCAGGGGGGGATTGTTGGGGTGTCTGAGCAGGGCCAGGTTGGGAATGGTTGATCCCTGTGGGTCCCTCCCAGCCCAGGACATTCCCTGATCCTCTTCCAGCCCCGCTCAGTGGAGCTCATCCCTGAGCCTTGGTGGAAGGCACAGATCCATGTCTGAGATTTCCATGGTCAGTTTGACACCAGCCAGACATGCTGAGGGTCCACAAAGGTTCCCACGTGTTTTGGGAGGGATTTGGGATTTTGGGAGAAAGGGCTCTCCATGGATGGTCCGGGCCACAGGAGGAGGGAAAGGAATTTTATCTGTTATCCATGAGGGCAGGAAAGGGCTGCAAAGTGAAGGCTGGGAGTGCTGGGAAGGAGAAAGAGGCTGGGGACAGGAAACCCCCTGAGCTTTCCCAGGGTTCCCAGAGCTGAGGCACAGCTGGGGCACAGAGCAAAATCCTGGGCCAGGTTTGGGATCCCAGCCCTGCTCACATGGCCAGGGAGGCTCCAAACATTCCACAGCCAAAGCCACCTGATCCAGATGTCACCAGTGCCACCAGTGCCACTGGTGACAGCCCTGCCAAGCCCAGCACCAGCAGCCTCATCTCCTCCTCGTCCTCACCCAGAGCAGCTCCCTGGCTTGGGGAGACCCTACAAAACCCAGCAGGGCATAAATCCCCATTCCCCTCCCAGGGCATCCCAAATCTCCTCTGCTCCACCTGGAACTGCTGGTCCCACCCCAATCCCAGCGGGAGCCACTTCCAGATCAGAATTCCCTCCAAGCAAGGGCAGCCAGGCCTGGAGAATTCCTGCTGGGACATGGCTGAGGCAGCTCCTGTAAACCCAGGGCAGTTTTCATCCCAGGCTATGCAGGAATTTCATGGGAAGCATGGCTGGGTTTGTCCCCACCTATGTCCCCTCCCTCTGTGCTGTCCCCTCAGGTGGCAGCAGCTCAGGACCTACAGGGCTTCGGCTCAGGGCTTTGTTAATTAATACGATTAGCTCAGGGTGTTAATGAAGCTCTGATGGGGGAGTCTTTGCTGGGAACTCACTTCCAAGAGCTGATGGGAATCAGGAGGATTCCCAAAGAAAGAAGAGGATGCTCTTCCCAGAGTTAAAACCCACTCAAAGCCTTCTCCTGCAAATACAAACCCCTGCAGATTCCATTTCTTCCCAACCCCCAGCACTATTTCCAGGGAAGCAGTAACTGGTGATTCACTGCTCATCCTCTGCTGTTTTTCCCATAAAACACAGCTTCAGTTCCATTTCTCCTGTGCTCGTGCTGAAATGAGGCCTCATCCTCAGCTCACAGCTCCCTAAAAACCCTTTCCCACCTATTTTTTACTGCCTTAAACATTTCCTTCGCTTTCCCTTTTGCCACTGAAACCGCTGGAGAAGCACCCTCAGGGATAATTTCCTGTGCTGAGAAAGGCTGGGATGAATCCAGCAGGTGCTGCAGGAGCTCCCCTGCCCTCAGCTGCATTGGAATCCCACCAGGGATTCGTTTTCATCCCAAACTCCCTCCAAATTTAATTTAATCTGGCCATGGATGGGCTGGGCTGCAGCAAGCAGAGGATGGGACACAAACTGTCCCAGGAGCCACAATTCCAGCTTTTCCTTCATGGAAACTTCCAGGTTAGAAGGGCTTTGGGTTGGAAGGGCCTTAAGGCTCACCCCAAAATTTGGGATAATTCCCCTGTGGCTCTTACAGCTCTCAGGAAACCCTGAAGGATGCAATAAAGGAACAACATCTTTCCTTCTGGGGTTGTCCAGAAAGTTTGGGATGGGCCCAGCAGAGATCCTGGGGTCCATGGGAATGGATGGTCCTGGGTCATTCCTTGGACACTGCCAGGGGTCCGGGGACAGCCAGAGCTGCTCTGGGATCTGTGCAGGGCCTGCCCACCCCCAGGATGGGATGGGAGGGAAATGATCCCACAGAAGGATGGGACAGCCCAGAGTGGTGGAAGTGACCATAAAAGGGAAGTGGGAGAGTGTTGTGGTGTTGTGAGGGTCCCCAGGACGAGGTGAGAGATGAGAATCTGACTCCAAGTGCTCCGAAGGCTGATATTATATTATATTATATTATATTATATTATATTATATTATATTATATTAATCATATCATAGAAAATGCTAGTAAACTCTACTAAAGAAAGAGAGGATACATCACAAAGCTAGATAAGAATGAATAATAAAAACCTGGTGACAGACTCAGAGAGTCTGACACAGCTGGCTGTGACTGGCCATTAATTAAAAACAATTCACATGCTGGGGTAAACAATTCTCCAAATCACATTCCAGAGGAGCAA
>CM019927.1:967675-1035908 GCA_009764595.1 Geothlypis trichas
GTGTGGGATGGGGTGGCAGGTTTTGGGAAGTGTGGGATGGAGTGCAGATTTGGAAGTGTGGATGGGTGGCAGATTTTGGGAAGTGTGGGATGGGGTGGCAGATTTTGGGAAGTGTGGGATGGAGTGGCAGATTTTGGGAAGTGTGGGATGGAGGGGCAGATTTTGGGAAGTGTGGGATGGGATGGCAGATTTTAGGGAAGTGTGGGATGGGGTGGCAGATTTTAGGGGGTGTGAGATGGGGATTGAAGATTTTAGGGAAGTGTGGGATGGGGATTGCAGGTTTTAGGGGGTGTGGGATGGGGATGGCAGGTTTTAGGGGGTGTGGGATGAGGCTGGCAGGTTTTAGGGGGTGTGGGATGAGGCTGGCAGGTTTTAGGGGGTGTGGGATGAGGCTGGCAGGTTTTAGGGAGTGTGGGATGGGATGGCAGGTTTTAGGGATGCTCCCTGGAGCTGCAGTCAGAGCAGGACTCTTTGTTTGGGCTCTGCCAGCAGCTCCTCACTGGTTCCAGCCCTGCTGATCCCTCTGTGGTTCCTGGAATCTCCAGGCAGGATCCCTTGGTGCTGGTGGATGCTCAGCTCCCATTCCCTGCCCTGGCAGCTCCATTGGCTTCCTGATCCCTCCTGGGCCATCCCAGCCCTGCAGAGCTGGACTGAGCTGGGGGCTGGGGGCAGGAGCAGCCTGGCACCCACAGGGACATCAGGGCTGGGATCAGGGGTCAGGCTCCCAGCTGGGCATTCCCTGCTCCCAGCTGCTGGATCGAGGGATGAGGAGCTTCCAGCTGCCCTGGGGGGTCCAGACCCTGCAGGAGGAGGGGTTGGATGGGGCAGGAATTGCTCCAGAGGAGGGCTCTGACCTCTCCTGGAGAGTTCTCCTGGACCCCTCCTGTGTGATCCTGCTGGTGCAGCTGGAGAGCAGGAATTCCCTGTGCTGCCCCATCTCTGGGGCAGGCAAACAGGAGAGCAGAGCAGTCCCTGCTGTGCCCAGGCTGAGCAGGAGCTGCTGGGATGGGCTCAGGGTGATGGGAATCTGCAGTGGGCAGGGTTGGATCCAGCCAAGATGGATTTTCCCAGGATTTCAGCCCCACCACAGCAGGGTTTGGTTTGAGCTGGGTGTAAGGGAGTTCCTGGCAGTGGCTTTGGTTTGGAGCACTGGGAGAATGGGATGGCTGCTTTCAGAGGGGAAATTTGGGAATTCTGTCCTGCAGCCCTGCCTTTGCCTTGTTATCACCTGGATTTCCTTCCCCAGGGTCAGGCTGCAACATCCAACACCCTCCCCCAGGAATATCCTGAGTGGGAATGGACCCCAAGGCTCATCCAGTCCCACCCCCAGCCCTGCCCAGACCCCCAACAATCCCACCCTGGGCATCCCTGGCAGCCCCAAACCCTCCTGGAGCTCTGGGACCATTCCCTGGGGAGCCTGTCCCAGTGTCCCCCCCCAGGGGCAGGCAGCAGGGGGTCCTGTGGGAGCTCTCATTTCTGCTGTTTCCCAGGGTGAAGAGGAGGAAGATGGCTGACAAGGTGCTGCCACAGAGGGTGAGTGCCACCTCAGCCCGGGCGACAGAGCTGAGCTGCTGCAGGGGATGGGGGTCCCAAAAGGGGAGGATCTCCCTGAGTTCCCCTCTGCCCCCTGGGAGTTTCTGTTCAATCCTAAACCACCCTGCAGTGTTTCTGTCTCTCCCTCTGGCACAGCAGGAGAGGGTTGGGGTGGGGTTGGACTCTGGGCAGGCGAGGAGCAGGAATGGGGTGGGATGGAGATCTCAGGAGATCCCTAAGGGTCCCTCTTGAGGTTCCAAGGTTCCATTCCATGCAGGAATGCTGCTGGGAGCAGCAACAGGCTCCAGACTGGCTTGGGCAGAGCTTTGCAGGGCTCCAGGCTGGGTTTAGAATAAAAGCTGGATGCTGGACTCGTCACCTGGTGTCTCCCTGGCTGCTGGGGCTGTGGGGGGTGCAGCCCATGGCAGCAGGCTGGCACTGAGCATGGCTGTGTGCAGATCCGGGAGCTGGTCCCAGAGTCCCAGGCCTACATGGACCTGCTGGCCTTCGAGCGCAAGCTGGACCAAACCATTGCCCGCAAGAGGATGGAGATCCAGGAGGCCATCAAGAAACCCCTGACGGTGAGCTGGGGCCTGCCAGGGGCTGGAAATCACAGAATCCTGGGGAAATGAAGGTTGGAAAAGTCCCCTGAGGTCACCCAGTCCAACCATCACCCTAAGCCGTGTCCCCAGGTGGAATATCCAGGGGTTTCGGAGCACCTCAGGGATGGGGGATTCCACCTCTGCCCAGGGCAGCCCGTGCCAGTGTTTCCCAGCCCTTCCCATGGATAAATGTTCCCTAATATCCAATCTAGACCTCCCCTGAGGCCGTTTCCTCTGATGCTGAGCTGGAGCTGGGTGCTGCAGTCCCTCTCACTCCATCCTGCCTCTCTCTGTTCCCGTTCCACAGCAAAAGAGGAAGCTCAGGATTTACATCTCCAACACCTTCACCCCGGCCAAGGAGGAGGGAGAGGGAGGGGAACGTGTGGCCTCCTGGGAGCTCCGTGTGGAGGGGAAGCTGCTGGAGGATGTGAGGAGCTGGAGGGATGGAGGGAGGAGCTCTGGTCCATGGGGAGCATCCAGGGGGAGGAGGGAGGGAGGGAGGAGCTGGTCGGGATCCAGGAGGGATGGACTGGTGATGATGGGAAGAACTCTGGTCCATGGGGATCATCCAGGAGGGATCAGGTGGTGGTGGGAGGAGCTCTGGTCCATAGGGAGCATCCAGGGGGAGATAGGGAGGAGCTGGTCAGAATCCAGGAGGGATGAAGTGGTGATGATGGGAGGAACTCTGGTCCATGGGGATCATCCAGGAGGGATCAGGTGGTGGGAAGAGCACTGGTCCATCAGGAGCAGCCAGAGGGAGGGAGGAGCTGGTCTGTCAGGACCCAGGAGGGATGGAGTGATGGTGGTGGGAGGAGGAGCACTGGTCCATAACAATCTAAGATGGATGAGGAGGTGCTGGGAGCGCTGGTGCTGTGCTGAGAGCTCAGCTGGGACAGCACCTGGGGCCTGGGGCTGGATTTGGGATCAGGAATCTCTGCTGCCCTGTCTGCAGCCCAGCAAGCAGAAGAGGAAGTTCTCCTCCTTCTTCAAGAGCCTCGTGATCGAGCTGGACAAGGAGCTCTATGGGCCAGACAATCACCTGGTGGAGGTGAGCTGGGAGGGGACCCCCATGGGAAATGGGGCCCTGTGCTCCCCCTCTGGGTGCTCAGCTCCCAGGCCAGGGCCTGTCCTCTGGGAGAGGGACCTGAACAGGTTTTTGGGGCTGGTGCAGTGCCAGGCTCTCCATAGGGACCAGGTTGTGCTGCATTCCCAGCTCAGGTTTGGGGATGCCCTTTGGCCCTGGCAGAGCTCAGCTCTGAGCCAGAGCTGGGGCTGAGGTGTGTGGGGACAGGGACGTGGCCCCAGGGACAGCTGTCCCCCAGGCTGGCACAGCTGGGTCCCCACGGGGTGCTGACCCCACAGAGGCTCTCCCCAGGGCCCTGTGGGAGGAAGGGTTTGCCCTCCTGCCTGTCCCTGAGCTGGAAGGTCCTTGAGGGGTTGAAGCCGTGCCTGGGAGAGGGATCAGAGCTTTTTTGGGTGCTCCTGCCTGGAGCTCTCCCTGCACCCAGCTCCTGCTTTTGCCCTGGGAGACTCTGTGGAGAGGCTGAACCCCCTCCCAGAGGAGGCTGGGAGCAGCTCTGGTGCACATTCCTGCAGGATTGATCCAGCAGCTGTGGGGGCCCTGCACCCCGAGCACTCAGGGCTGGCATTGCCCCAGTCCGTCCCAGTGCTGGGGCACAGCCTGGGCTGGGATGGACTGGGACAGCTCTGAGCTGCCACCACTGGGACCAGGAGCTGCCAGGGGTGCCCCAGGCTGTGTGGCTGTGCCAGCCCCTGCCCAGAGCCCCAGCCCAGCTGGCAGGGTTGGTTCCATGGCCCTGCCTGAGCAGTGTCCCCCTGTCCCTGGCAGTGGCACCGGATGCCCACGACCCAGGAGACCGACGGCTTCCAGGTGAAGCGTCCCGGGGATGTCAATGTGAAGTGCACCCTGCTGCTCATGTTGGACCACCAGGTACAGCCTGGGGCACCTGGGGGGCACCCAGGGGTGGGGATGGGCTGGGACAGGGCTTTGGGTAAGGGTTTGGGGATTGCAGTGATTGAAAGGAGCACGGGGAGCTCCAGGAATGGAGCTGCAGTGACACAGGGACTGGGGAGGACACTCCTGAGTGCATCTTCTTTGGGCAGCAGCAGGAATTCCTCTGTGGAAAGGGAATTAAAAACTGGGACAGGGCCTTGGATGAGGGTTTGGGGTGCAGGGATTGAAAGGAGCTCAGGGAACTCCCAGCATGGAGCTGCAGTGACACAGGGGCTGGGGGGGGGAGTCCTGAGTGCCTCTTTGGGCAGCAGCAGGAATTTCTCCATGGAAAGAGAGTTAAAAACTGGGACAGGCTGCCCCAGAGAGTGCTGGAGTCCCCATCCCTGGAGCTGTCCCAGGAACAGTCAGTGCTCCGGGCTGGGGACAGGACAGGGGTGGGTCAGGCTGGGCTCTGCTCTGGGGGGGTTTTCCATCCTGGCTGCTCCCATGGCTGACCCAGCTGTCCCCACAGCCCCCCCAGTACAAGCTGGACCCACGGCTGGCCCGGCTGCTCGGGGTGCACACCCAGACCAGGGCCAGCATCATGCAGGCCCTGTGGCTCTACATCAAACACAACAAACTGCAGGACAGCCACGAGAAGGAGTTCATCAACTGCAACCGCTACTTCCGCCAGGTACCTGCACATCCCCCTCATCCAGCTGGGAAAGCCTCTCACAGCTCCCACAGCCCCTCCAGGCTCTGGCTGTGCCCTGGCTTGCACCACCAGCTTGGGGATGCCCCAGCTGGCTGCACAGGTGAGGGGAGCCCTGTGGGTGCCCAAGGCTCTGCTTTGCCCCCCAGATCTTCAACTGCGTCCGCATGCGCTTCTCCGAGATCCCCATGAAGCTGGCAGGGCTCCTGCAGCACCCAGACCCCATCATCATCAACCACACCATCAGGTGGGGGCACAGCCCTGGGCTGGGCACTGGGTGGGCAGTGGAGGGGGCTGAAGGGGCTCCATGGGATGGGGAGAGTCTGCAGGACTGGGGCTGCCCCATGGGGTGGAGAGTGGGCACTGTCCCTGGGACTGGGGAACTCCACAGGCCAGGAGGTGTCCCCAGGGCTGGGAGTGCTCAGTAGGATGGGGAGTGAGTCCAGCAGTGTCCCCAGGGCTGGGTGACTCCATGGGCCCAGCAGTGTCCCCAGGGCTGGGAGTGAGCCCAGCAGTGTCCCCAGGGCTGGGGATCTCAGGGCCCAGCGCTGTCCCCAGGGCTGGGGGGGCTCCATGGGCCAGGGGCACAGGAGGCTTTGAGGTCTCCAGCCTGAAGGACCAGCACAAGTCACCTGAGAGGGGAAGAAGCACCAAATTTGAGGCTTCTTGGGGCACTGGCGTTGCTGTTGGGGGTCCATCCACCCCCAGCCAGTGGGGGCTCAGCAGGACCCCCCAACCCCATTCCCCCAGTGTGGACCCCAATGACCAGAAGAAGACAGCCTGCTACGACATTGACGTGGAGGTGGACGATCCCCTCAAAGCCCAGATGAGCAATTTCCTGGCCTCCACCACCAACCAGCAGGAAATCGCCTCCCTGGATGCCAAGGTGGGAGGGGACACTGCCAGGGGCAGCTGTGTCCTGTGGGGGGACACAGCTCCTCTGACCCCTGTCACCTGCCCAGATCCACGAGACCATCGAGTCCATCAACCAGCTGAAGACACAGAGGGATTTCATGCTGAGCTTCAGCAACAACCCCCAGGATTTCATCCAGGAGTGGATCAAATCCCAGAGGAGGGACCTCAAGGTAACGGTGAACAATTCTGGGGAGGTTTAGGTTGGATACTGGGAGCAATTTCTTCTGGAATGGGTTGTCCAGTGCTGGCACAGAGGGCAGTGGTGGAGTCCCCATCCTTGGAGGGGTTCATATCCATGGATGTGGCCCTTGGGGACATGGGGCACTGGTGAATGTGGTGGTGGTGTTGGGCTAAGGGTGGAAGGTCTTTCCCAACCCTAACAATTCCATTAATTCTGAAGCCCTGGGGCTGGGCAGAATGGGGGGCTGGGAGAGGTCTGGGTCCATCCCGGAGCTCAGGGAGGGGTCTGGGTCCCTCATGGAGCTCAGGGAGGGTCTGGGTGTATCCCGGAGTGTGGGCCCCTCGTGGATCCCTCTGGATCCCTCACTCCCGGTGCCCCGTCCCGTTCGGGTCAGATCATCACGGATGTGATCGGGAACCCCGAGGAGGAGCGGCGGGCCGAGTTCTACCAGCAGCCCTGGGCGCAGGAGGCCGTGGGCAGACACATCTTTGCCAAGGTGAGCCCGGGGGTGGGGACGGGGTTGGGATGGCGGTGACAGAGCCCCGCGACCCCAGGCAGGGCCCCCCGTCCCTCCCTGACCGCCGCCGTGTCCCCAGGTCCAGCAGCGCCGGCAGGAACTGGAACAAGTGCTCGGGATCCGCCTGACCTAAGGCTGCCCGAGCCGGACGGTACCGACTGGAAGCCACAGCACTTGCACAAACCCACCCCATGTGCCTGGAGGGACGGATGGGAACCCCCCGGGGCTGCCCCGGGCCGAGCACAGCGGAGTCCCCGCTCCCCCCAGGCCCCCGCAGCGCCTCCTCCGCTTTGCCTCGCGCCCTTCCCCGCGGGTTCCCGCCCCCCAAACCCCCCTGGAGCCGGGAAGCGCTGCCCGAGCCCATGGGAGGAGCCGCCAGCCCCACCCGAGCCCCGCAGGCCCGCCCTGCCCCTCTTCTACCAAAGTTCGTCATTCCAAACGCCAGCTCCCCCCCTACCCCGACGTTTTGCACTATTTTTGTGAACAGGTTTTATATAAAAAGAAAAAAAAAACACGAAAAAAGAAAAAAAGGCAGCGTTTTGTACAGTGGGTTTGTATTTGATTAATTAATTAATATATTGATTGAGTTCCTCTTCCTGCACTGGGCTCTGCAGGGGCTCAGGGAGGCACCCAGGGCTGCTCTGGGGATATGGAACCGAGGGCTGGGGCTCATTTTGTGACAATCAGTTTATTCCTTCCCCCCTTCCCACTGTTTTACATAATTCCATAATTAACCACTTGACTTGACGAGGTTTGGGGGCAGAGGGGCTGGCTCTGCCCCAGGAGCCTGTGGGGGCACAGGGGCACCAAGAACTGGAGATACTGGGTTGGAGGGAGGGGACCAGGGGGCAGTGCCACCACTGCCACCCCACTGAAGTGCCTTTGCCCCCCTGCAGGCTCCGGGTGGGGGGGCGTTTACAGATTCCCAGGGTTGGGCTCAGGGGTTCCTGCTCTGCCTCTTGTGTAACCAGTTTTTGTCTATTTTGGATCTTTTCTAATAAAAGCAGTTAGCAGCAGCTCTGTGGGGTGTGTGCTGTGTCCTGCAGCTCTGGGGGTGTGCAGTGTCCTGCAGCCCCCACCCCATCCCCAAATCAGTCCCCAACTCAGCGCCCAGGCCTGGCCACAGCAGCTCTTTATTGACAGCACAGAAGGAGCAGCTCCAGCCTCACGTTACTTCCACAGCTTCTTGATAGACATGTTCTTCTCACTGTCTTTCTGCATCACCTGGGGGAGGGGATGGGGTGGGTCCATTCCGTGCCCAAATTGGGTGTTAATTACCCCAAAAACACCTTAAGACCATGGTTCAGCCCTGCACAGGGAAGGCTCAGCAGCCTCCAGGCTCTGTCCCAACAGCCTCTCCCATGTCACTCGCACAGTGACAACCCCTTTGTCTGTGCTCCTGGCAAATGCCACCCAGGACACTTTGTGCTCCCAGTGTCACCTCTCCCCTGGCACCCACCTTGGCCACGGCCATCTCGAAGTCCTCCTGTGTGACGTGCACTCTCCTCTCCCTCAGCGCATACATCCCTGCCTCTGTGCACACACCCTGAGGGGACAGGAGGGGAGCATCAGCCAGTGCCCCCCACGGCAGCCCCGGGTCCCCAGAGTCCCCAGCTCACCTTCACCTCAGCCCCCGAGGCCCCCGGCATCAGCTCCGCGATTTTCCGCAGGTTGATGCCCCGGGTCAGGTTCATCTTGCGGGAGTGGATCTTGAGGATGTCCAGGCGGGCCTGGAGCAGGGCACAGGGAGGGTTGGAGCCCGGGAATGGCTCCCAGGGACAGGGCGGGGACAGCAGGGGGTGGCTCTGGTACCTCCTCGTTGGGAGGGGGGAATTCGATTTTCCTGTCGATGCGGCCAGGGCGCAGCAGGGCCGAGTCCAGGATGTCGATCCTGTTGGTGGCCATGATCACCTGCACAGGGGACAGGGGGACAGCTGTCACCACCCCGGGCACTGCAGGCCGGGCAGGACCCCAGGCAGGGCCAGCCCCCCTACCTTGATGTTCTTGGTGGCCTCAAAGCCGTCGAGCTGGTTGAGGAGCTCGAGCATGGTGCGCTGCACCTCGCTGTCGCCGCCAGAGCCGCCCTCCAGGCGGGAGGAGCCGATGGAGTCGATCTCGTCCATGAAGATGATGGAGGGCGCGTGCTCCCGCGCCATCACAAACAGCTCCCGCACCATGCGGGCCCCTGCGGGCACGGGGCTCAGCCTGGCACAGCTGGCACCGAGCCCAGGCTGCCCCAGGAGCCCCAGAGCCGCCCCAGTACTGTTGTAGTGTGTTTTTGTACTTTGTAATACTTTGAAGTAGTTTTATTTTTCCCAAATGGTTTATCCCAGATTGTACTCCCCTTTCTTTACCTGTGTAATCCCTCTCCCTTGCTGAGATCATCCCCAAACCCCCACCCTGGCTCTCTGTCAATCACTCAGCATCCCATGCCTCCATCTAGAAGCTTCAGTCTAGGACGTGGAGTGATCAGCCAGAGGCCAGGGGTCAGCCCCACAAGCCTTGCCCATACCCTATCCTAAATGTCCATCCCCCAGTACCCATCCCTTAGGGTCACTTATTGGTCAGTAAAATGTTCTCTACTTTCAGTTTCCACCTCCCTTTAAATGTGACCTTGGCACCTCTCCCCATGCTCTCAGCAGGAGCCCCCTGAGGTGCAGGAGCTCCTTTGGGACTCCTAGAATAAAACCTGGGATTAACCCCTGCTAAGAGTTGGCCCTTTATCTTCTACCCATGTCTCTGGTGTCTCTTCTGCTGCAAAGGTGACCAGCCCAGGTGCCTCAGCCTCAGTACCCAAGAGGCACAGGGAGTGTCTCCCCTCTGCCAACTTGGGACTGGCTGAGGGTTCCTGAGAGGCTCCCAGGGGGACACAGACACGGTACCTTCCCCGATGAACTTCTGCACCAGCTCGGAGCCGGAGACGCGGATGAAGGTGCAGTCGGTGTGGTGGGCCACGGCCCGCGCCAGCAGCGTCTTCCCCGTGCCAGGGGGGCCGTAGAGCAGCACCCCCTGCAACGGCCACAGGGCCCCTCAGAGCCTGGCCAGGGCACAGCCCAGCCCAGGCCCCCCCAGAGCAGCCCTTACCTTGGGCTGGGCGATGCCCAGCGCCTCAAAGAGCTCCGGGTGCTTCACGGGCAGCTCGATGACCTCCTTGATCTCCTTGATCTGCTTGTCCAGGCCCCCGATCATCTCGTAGGTGGAGTCTGGGACCTTCTCCACCATCATGAGGGACACCAGCGGGTCCACCTTGTTGGGCAGGATCTTGTGCAGGGTGTAGCTGTCGTTGCGCAGCGCCACGCGGCAGTTGGGGGTCACCTGTGGGGACAGCACGCAGGGGAGTGTCCCTGCCGGCCCTGGAGTGTCCCTGCCGGCCCTGGGGTGTCCCTGCCGGCCCTGGGTGTCCCTGCCGGCCCTGGGGTGTCCCTGCTGGCCCCGGGGTGTCCCTGCCGGCCCTGGAGTGTCCCTGCTGGCCCCGGGGTGTCCCTGCCGGCCCTGGAGTGTCCCTGCTGGCCCTGGAGTGTCCCTGCTGGCCCTGGAGTGTCCCTGCCGGCCCTGGGCCCCCCCCACAGCCCTGGGCCCCCCCCACAGCCCTGGGGCACTCACGTCATTGATGTCGATGTTCTTGTCCACATCCACCACAAACTTCCCCTCTGGGTGCACCTGTAAAGGACCAAAGAGCCCCAGGAGTCATTTCCCTGGGAACTCCCTGCTAAGGGACATCCCCATGGCCTGGGAGGAGCCAGGAGCTCCAACCCCACTGCACACCCCGGGGCAGCCTCAGGCCCAACAGAGCCATCCCAACGAGCTCCTCTGCACAAGGAGCTCCCACCCCATGTGCCCGAGCTATCCCATCCCCTGGGGACACGGGGCTGTCCCCCAGCCCAGCCCTGTCACCTCGTACCTTGACCAGCACCTTCTTCTTGTCCATGGCTCTCACCACCTCCCCCACGTAGGATCCCTGCTCCTGCAGCAGCTGCAGCTCCTCCCGCAGCAGCCGCACTGTGGAGGGACAGCTTAGCACCAGAGCCCCCAAAGCCCAGCCCAGAGCCCCCAAAGACCCCCAGACCCAGCCCAGAGGCCCCAAAGTCCAGCTCAGAGCCCTCCAGGCCCAGCCCAGAGCCAACCAAGGACCAGGCCTGAGCCCCAACACCCAGCTCAACCCCCCCCCAGGCTCAGCCCAGAGCCCCCAAAGACCCCCAGGCACAGCCCAGAGCCTCCAAAGCCCAGCCCAGAGCCCCCAGGCCCAGCCCAGAACCCTCCAAAGCCCAGCCCAGAGCCCCCCAAAGACCTCCAGGCCCAGCCCAGAGCCCCCAAAGCCCAGCCCAGAGCCCCCCAAAGACCTCCAGGCCCAGCCCAGAGCCCCCAAAGCCCAACTGAGAGCTCCCAGGCCCAGCTCCAGATGAGCAGGAGGAGATGCAGGCCCTACCCTTGGCGTTGAGCTCGTTCCTCTGTGCCTGCAGCCGCCGCAGGTTCTGGCTTTTCTCATTCACGATGAGCTGCAGGGAAAGGCTCTGCTGAGAGGCCTTGGGCTCAGGCACACCCAGCACAGGGAATTATAGAATAGTCTGTGTTGGAAAAGATCTCAAAGCTCACCTCATCCCATCCCTGCCATGGCAGGGACACCTTCCACTATCCCAGACTGCTCCAAGACCCAGTGTCCAACCTGGCCTTGGGCACTGCCAGGGATCCAGGGGCAGCCCCAGCTGCTCTGGGCACCCTGTGCCAGGGCCTGCCCACTCTCCCAGAGAACAATTCCTAATTCCCAATATCCCATTCATCCCTATGCTCTGGCAGCTGGGGCAGGGACCTGGACAGGAGCATCCCCCAGCTCAGAGCACAGCCCCAGCTCGTGTCCCCAGAGTACCCAGGGAGGGTCCTGCCTGCCCACAGCCCTGGGACACGGGCAGGGACACGTGCACACCATCCCGATCAGAGCACATTGACACGGTTCCGGTGTCCACCGCAGCTGTGCTCACCTGCAGCTCCTCGATCTTAGACAGGTAATACTGCCGGAGCCCCGAGCCGCCCTTCCCGTCGTCCATCTCCATCTGGGACAGCAGAGCTCAGTGCCACCGACATCCCTCGCACCCCGCAGGGCCCCGATTCCCCCATCACCACCGCCGGGCCGGCTCTTGGCTCCTCTTTTTCCTCTTCCCATCCTGGTCCCAGTCGCCAGTTCCCTGTCCCGAATGTCCCTTCCCTGCCCTCACTCCCTGCCCGACACCCCCGAGCCGAGTCCTGCTTCCCCCGTGTCCCATCCTCCCAGGTGGCCACAGCAGCCTCAGCTCCCATTCCCCTGCGAGTCCCCCTTGTCCCGATCCCGATCTCGCTCACATCCCGGTCCCGGTCCCGTCCCGCCGCTCGGGCACCGCCGCTTTCCCCAGACCCGCCGAGTCATGGCGCTGCCAGGCCCCGAGCAGCCCCAGCCGCAGCACAGCCCGGGGCAGTCCGAAGTGCCCCGAGTGCCTCCCCAAGCTACGCCGGCCCCTCCAGCCCGGTTCGGTCCGTCCGCACCTGCTCGGGCCCGTCCAGCGCCATCTTCTCCGCCGGCATCGGGCCCTAACAAAGATGGCGGCCGCCCCCTTCCGCCGCCCGGGCCCTGCTGCCCGGCTTGATGGCGTCACTTCCTCTTCCGGAAAAACACCGCAGGGCAGTGCACTGCGCATGCGCAATTCCTCATGTCGGGACTGCGCTGCCATCTTGGAGCGGTCGAAGGTGGCGTGACCGAGGGGATGGACACGGTTGTGATCGCGGCACCGAGCGGGCCCTTTATTGTTCACCGCACCTCCGAGGCACCCATTATCCTTCCCCTTCTTCCGCCTGCTGACTGCGGGGGAGGGGTGCGCCACTCCTAAAATGGCGGCCAGAGCAGGAGGAAACGGAAGCTGAGTGTCCGCGCAGGGCACGCCGGGAAAGGCGGTGCGGGCACGCGGCGGGAGCCGGATCAAGATCAAGACCGGGGTTTGGATCAGGGTCGGGGTCTGGATCGGGGTCGGGTGGGGGAAGGGGGTATGGGGGTGTCAGGGCCAGGGGGCTGTTGAGCCCGGGTGTTCGGAGGTTTCAGGAGAGCAGCGGGACGGGGATGCGCCGCGGGGACAGCGGGCGCGGGTGGGCCTGAGGGGGCAATGGCGGGAACGATGAGGGGGTATTGAGGGAGGAACTGGAGGGGCACTGGGGGGACATTGAGGGAGGAACTGGAGGGGCACTGGGAGGGCAGTGAAGGAGGATCTGGGAGGATACTGGAGGGGCACTGGGAGGGCAGTGAAGGAGGATCTGGGAGGATACTGGAGGGGCACTGGGAGGGCAGTGAAGGAGGATCTGGGAGGATACTGGAGGGGCACTTGGGGGGTACTGGGAGGGCAGTGAGGGAGGAACTGGAGGGTCATTGGGAGGGTACTGGGAGGGCAGCGAAGGAGTAGCTGCAGGGGCACTGGGAGGGCAGTGGGGGAAGAACTGGAGGGGCGCTCCCGGGGCAGTGAGGGAGGAACTGGAGGGGCACTGGGAGGGCAGTGAGGGAGGCGCTGAAGGGACACTGAGGGGTATCGCAGGGACTGCAGAGAGAGAGCTGGAGAGACACAGGAGTGCTGGAGAGGACGCTGAAGGACACTGAGGGAACACCTAGGGAATTGGGGGCTCCTCGAGGACCCCAGGCCCCTCCTCAGCCCCGTGTCCCCCCCAGGCCGGAGCCCTCGGCTGACAGCACATCCCAGCCCCCCCCAGGGGCCACCCCGACACCACCATGGGCAAGAAAAGCAAACTGGGCAAGAGCCGGCGGGACAAGTTTTACCACCTGGCCAAGGAGACGGGTGAGGGCTGTGCCCGGCGCTGGGGACGAGGGGGCTGCAGCCCCGGGCACCCCCTGAACCACCCTCCTGCTGCCCCCCAGGCTTCCGCTCCCGCTCCTCCTTCAAGCTGCTGCAGCTCAATCGGAAATTCCAGTTCCTGCAGAAGGCCCGGGCCCTGCTGGACCTGTGTGCGGCCCCCGGCGGCTGGTGAGTGGGGACAGGCACTGATTTATTGAAAATAGGGAGATTGATCTGGTACTGATAGCCAGCTGTGATGGACAAAAACTGCCTAACAGGTTAGAGTTAGAAAGTGAATGTTTGTTGTGGGATAATTCCCAAATACACACCTGCGGGTGATCGCAGAGTCCTTTAATCTATACAAGTATTGAATACCCAAAATACAAATGTATATTCATAACTTTGGTACATCCCATCCCCAGTATGGATATTGATCTCGTAACAGTATCCAAACACTCTGTAACAGTTTAAAGTTAGAAAGTGTGTGTTTATTGTGGGATAATTCCCAAATATACGCTGCAATTTAGAGGTGATTACAGAGTCCTTTTACCTATGCAGGTACTAAATACCCGAAATACAAATGCATATTCTTAACTTTGGTACATCCCATTCCCCATTTGGTATGGTAACTAGTTCGAAAGCCATTACGCATGGTAATTAGTTCAAAAGCTATTAAGCAGGCATAATTTATTCCTTGAAATGGGTCGGTGGTCCCTTTCATGGGGAGGGGTCCCAAAATGAGGAATTAAATGAAGTCTTTCTCGTTCTGACTTTTCTGCCTTTTCAATGCAAGTATGACAAATGAACCCATTGGTAGAACTCCCATTCTGCTCTTCAATTGGTTTCAGAACAGAGGAGGCCACAATTGTGTTATGTTCCTATTATCAGTTATTTATCACCTGTTTATCAGTTTTTGTATTCTTTATTATAAACCTCACTAACCAAACCTTTTACTGACAAGCATTCACTGACAAGCATTCAATTATTAGTTAACTACTAACTTTTAACTTCCTTAAGGCCTACCTATTTATTTTAATTAACTCTAATAAAGCTTATCTCTAACTAAAATCTTAGTTCCTCTAAAATCCCTGAATTCCTTAAAGTTTAGGTCTCACCACCACAGTGCCACCAGCTGGCCTGGTGGTGTCCCTGTGCTCTGTGCCCAACCCTGGGGGCACAGTGCCAGGCTGAGAGCTCTGCTGGGAGCACAGTGCCAGGCTGAGAGCTCTGCTGGGGGCACAGTGCCAGGCTGAGAGCTCTGCTGGGAGCACAGTGCCAGGCTGAGAGCTCTCCTGGGGCCCTGCTGTAGCTCTGCTCCTGTCTGTTCTTCCCAGGCTCCAGGTGGCCTCCAAGTTCATGCCGGTGTCCAGCCTGATCATCGGTGAGTTTGGCAGGAGCTGGGGACAGTCCCTGGCTGTGACAGACAGAGGGGATCCTGGCAGGAGGTGGGGGGCTGGGTGGGGAAGCTGTTTTGGATGGTCTGGTGCCCCTTTTGAGGGGCTTTGCTCTGTTTCCTCAACCAGGGGTGGATTTGGTGCCCATCAAGCCCATTCCCAATGTGGTGACCCTGCAGGAGGACATCACCACCGAGAAGTGCCGCCAGGTACTGCCCAGGGTCACCTGGGGCCCTGCAGGTCCCCGTTGTGGCAGGGGGGTCACAGGGGGTGGACTGGGGCCCTCCTGAAGGACAAATGGGTGTCCCTGTCCCACAGGCCCTGCGCAAGGAGCTGCAGACGTGGAAGGTGGACGTGGTGCTGAACGATGGAGCGCCCAACGTGGGAGCCAGCTGGGTGCACGATGCCTACTCCCAGGGTGGGGACACAGGGACAGCTCACTGCTGCTACAGAGTTCTGGGCTGCTGTGGCTTGGGATGGACCTTAAAGCCCATCCAGTGCTACCCCTGCCATGGGCAGGAACACCTTTCCCTGTCACAGGCTGCTCCAAGCCCCATCCAACCTGGCCTTGGGGATGGGGCAGCCACAGCTTCTCTGGGAAACCCATTCCAGCCTGTCTGCTCTCCCAGGGAAGGGTCACTCCCTGACTCTCTCACTCCCTGTTCTCTCCTGCTGCAGCCAACCTGACCCTCATGGCCCTGAAGCTGGCCTGTGAGTTCCTGTGCAAGGGTGGCTGGTTCATCACCAAGGTGTTCCGCTCCCGGGATTACCAACCCCTCATGTGGATCTTCCAGCAGTTCTTCCAGAAGGTCCAGGCCACCAAGCCCCAGGCTTCCCGCAACGAGTCTGCTGAGATCTTTGTGGTGTGCCAGGGTGAGCAGCCAGGGGGGCCTGGAGGAGCTGGGATGGGGCTGGGGGAACCTGCTGGTGGCTCTGATCCCTCCATCCCAGCAGGAATGGTTCTGATGCCTCCATCCCAGGAGGAATGGTTTTGATGGTTTTAATTCCTTCTGGGACAGTGGAATGGCTCTGAGCCCTCTCTCTCCAGAGAAGCAGCTCTGATCCCTTCATTCTGGGTGGTTCTCATCCCTCCATCCCAGCAGGAGTGGCTGTGATCCCTCCATTCTGGGTGGTTCTGATCCCTCCATCCCAGCAGGAAAGGTTTTGATGCCTCCATCCTAGGAGGAATGGCTCTGCTGGCTGTGATTCCTTCATTCTAGCAGAACTGGTTTTGATGGTTTTAATTCCTCCTAGGACAGTGAAATGGCTCTGAGCCCAGTCTCCCCAGAGAAGTAGCTCTGATCCCTCCATCCCAGCAGGAATGGCTCTGATTCCTCCATTCTGGGTGATTCTGATCAGAGGAGTGTCTCTCATGGCTCTCATTCCTCCATCCCAGGTTATCAGGCTCCAGACAAAATTGACAGCAAGTTTTTTGACCCCAAATACGCCTTCAAGGATGTGGAGGTTGTCACCAAGTCTGTCAGTGAGCTGGTCAGCAAAAAGAAGCCCAAGGTATGAGCAAGGCCAGACACAGATAGGATTGGGCCTAAAGAGAGTGTGAGAATTAAAATTGTTCAGGAGAATGCAAGATTTTGGAACAGGAAGTGTTGGAAAAGCCAGTTTGGGGGAGGTTTGGAGCCCTAAAGTCACTGAAGTGAGGATTGTGAGGTTGGGGCTGGGTCAGTTAAACCCTGCAGGGGTTGAGCACGGGGCTTGTGTCTCTCTGAGGTGGCTTTAGAACAGTAAATCTGTGTCAGGTGCTCTTAACTGGGTGTAGAGCTGACACAAACCTGCCATTGTCAGCTCTTGTGCCTGGGCTGGGGCTGGTGACTTATTCTAGCTCAGGCTGAGATTGGAAACGATTTCTAAAGTCCTCAAGAACAACCCACAGACATATTCAGGTGGCCTCTGCAGCAAGACACAAGTTAGGTGATCCCATGCACCGTTCAGGGCTGGTGCTGTCTGTCTGTCTGTCTGTCCCCTGCCCTGGCTGCCACAGCCCCTCTTCCCCCCAGGCCGAAGGCTACGCCGAGGGTGACACCACCCTGTACCACCGCTTCACCCTCATGGACTTCCTCAAGGCTGCCAACCCCGTGGACTTCCTCTCCAAGGCCAACGAGGTGAGTGCCTGCAAGGACTCCCTGTCCCTGTCCTGTGGAGGGGAGGCTGGGATTTAAATTTGAATCCCTTTTCCTGTGCCAGATCACCCTGGGGGATGGGGAGCTGGAGAATCACAGCTCCACCACGGAGGAGCTGCGCCAGTGCTGCAGGGACATCCGAGTGCTGGGCCGCAAGGAGCTCAGGTGCTGGGGGACACTGGGACAGCCACACCCCCCAGCTGGGCCTGGGGCACAGCCACACCCCCCAGCTGGCCCTGCTGGCTGTCCCTAACAGCTGCCACCCCACCCAGGGCCCTGCTCAACTGGAGAACAAAGCTGCGGCGGTTCCTGGCCAAGAAGCTGAAGGAGCAGGCGAAGGAGTTGGATATCAAGTAGGGCCAGGGAGCAGGGCTGTCCCCAGGCTGGGATGGGCTGTCCCCAGGCTAGGATGGGCTGTCCCCAGGCTGGGGTGGCCTGTCCCCAGCACAGCTCCTCTGAGCTCCTTCCTTTTGGCAGCCTGAGCTCCGGTGAGGAGGAGGAGGGCAGGGAGGAGGAGAAGAAGGAGAAGATGGAGGCGAAAGCTGCAGCTGCTGAGGAGGAGAAGGAGCAAGAGGAGGTGGAGCTGGCCTTGGCAGAGATGAAGGCCAGGGAGCTGGCAGAGCTGAAAAGGTACAAAGAGAAGGAGGGATGGGATTGCAGCCGTGGAGACAGAGGATGGCAGTGTCAGCCTGTCCCTCTGCTGGGGGGGTTTATGGGTTTGGGGTCCTTGGGCTCCTCTGCTCCTCCAGGCAGGTGTTCCAGGCTGCCCCAGCACTGGGCACCCCTCACAGGGTACTGGCAGTGGGGTGGTGGGGGCTGAGCCTCTGGGGTGTTTGTGTGTGATGGGGACAGTGTGGCCTCATTCCTTTGCCTCCTGCAGGAAGAAGAAGAAGATCCTGAAGGAGCAGAGGAAGCAGCGGGAGCGTGTGGAGCTGAAGATGGACCTGCCTGGAGTGTCCATCGCCGACGATGGTGACACCAGCATGTTCTCCCTGAAGAGCATCCACAGGACCCCGGTGGGTGGGGAGCTCCTGGGCACAGCGGGGTGGGACAGGGCTTGCCTTGTCACTTGTGTCACTTGAGTGACTCTGTGAGCTGTGCTGCAGCTGCTGGATGAGCTGTCCCGCGGGGACATGGCCTCTGCTGACGCCCTGCTGGAGATCAGCCCTGGGGACGATGACATTTACGTGTCAGATCACGAGGAAGAGGATGATGTGTCCCTGGCCAGCGACCTGGACCCCGAGGAGCTGCTGGAGATCGAGGCCCGGCAGCGGAAGCTGCAGCGGGAGCAGAGAGGGAAGAGGTGAGAGGGGAGAGATCTGGGGCTGTGGCTGCCCTGGGAGCACCTCCAAGACCCAGCCAGGGCTGGGGACACTGATCCTGCTGCTCTGGGTTACAGGACCAAGTTTAAGCAGAAGGAAGAGGAGGCGGAGGAAGGGCAGGAAGTGGAGAATCCCCTGCTGGTGCCCCTGGAGGAGAAGTCGGTGCTGGAGGAGCGACAGACCAGCCTGTGGTTTGGGAAGGTGAGTCCCACCTGTGGGGCAGGAATGATGGAGCAGCCTCAGCCCCAGCAGCTTCCCTGAACTGCCCTGGGGCTGACTCCCTCCCCCCCTGCCCTGGGGCTGATCTCCCATCGCTGGGGCTGATCCCCCTCTCCAGGCCTGCCCTGGGGCTGACCCCACTGTTCCCCATGCCAGGACGCTTTTGCTGGCATCGAGGATGATGCAGATGAGGAGCTGGAGCTGGGCCAGGCCCAGATGTTGGCTGAGAAGCAGCGTGAAGCTCAGAGAGGTGAGGGGACACAGAGGGACAGTCCCACAGCTCACTGTGGGGCCCTGGTCCTGCCTCAGTGGGGACGCTACCCTGAGCAGCAGCATGGAATGATTGGGATTGGAAAGGACCTCAAAGAGCTCCAAGCCTGGCCATGGGCAGGAACACCTCCCACTAGACCAGAGAGTGTTCCCAGCCTGTGTTGCTAATGAGCTGCCATTAGTGCTGTATTAATGAGCAGGATCTCTAGAGGAAAATCTGCCTTGGTTTTGTCTCACCCAGTGCTTCTCATTCCCAGACAAAACAACAAAGAAAGGGCAGAAGAAGAAGCAGAAGGAGGCCCAGGAGGAGGCTCCAGCCGAGCCCAGCCCTGCAGCAGCCCCAGCTCCTGATGCCAGTGAAGGAGCTAAAGAGGAGCAGAGCAGTGACGATGATGACAGCAGCAGTGAGGATGAGAGGTGAGGGCTGAAGGGGGTCTGGGTGTCCCTTCACCTCCACAGTCCTGGAGAGCTGAGGGACCCCAGCCCTGCCCACTGCTCTCCACAGGCCACTGGTACCAGTGGGGAGGAAGCGGGGCCGTGTTGAGCCCTGTGGCTTCGAGGTGGTGCCTATTGAGAAGCCAGGTGAGTAGGGGGGCATGCGGGTGTCTCAGGAGGGACAGGAGGCAGGGACAGACCTGAGGGTCCTGTGGGAGGGACAGGAAATGGGGGCAGGGACAGACCATGCTCCCCAGGGCTGCTCCCTGGCTCTTGGACTGCAGCCAGGCCAAGCTGTCCCTTGTCCCACAGTGAAAAGAGTCCTGGATGCAGAGGGCCTGGCCCTCGGCTCTGTCATTGCCAGCTCCAAAAAGGCCCGGAGGGACCTCATCGACGACTCCTTCAACAGGTACCAGCTGGGGGCTGCAGGGTTTGCTCCCTGGCAGGGACAGGTGTGGTGGGGCCCCATGTCCTGCTCACAGATCAGCTGTGCCCTCCAGGTACTCGTACAACGAGGAGGAGGGGGAGCTGCCCGAGTGGTTCACGGAGGAGGAGCGGCAGCACCGGCGCCGGCAGCTGCCCGTGGACCGGCAGACGGTGGAGGCCTATCGGCAGCGCTGGAAGGAGATCAATGCACGGCCCATCAAGAAGGTGGCAGAGGCCAAGGCCCGCAAGAAGAAGAGGGTGAGTGGGGGTGGGCTCCCAGGGGTGCCCTGGCTCCTCTCCCAGGGCCTCAGTCCTCCCTCTGACCCCCCTGTTCCTCCTCTGATGCTCCTGTTCCATTTCTGGTTCCCCATCCTTTTCTGACCCCCCTTGTCCCTCCTTCATTGCCCCTGTCTCATCTCTGAGACCCCATATTTTCCTGACGCCCTGTCCCATCTCTGACCACCCTGTGCCATCTCTTGATTCCCCATCCTTTTCTGGGGCCCCTGTCCCTCCTCCAATGCCCCTGTCCCATCTCTGACCCCCCTTTCCCACCTCTGACTCCCCCCCCCCTCCATTCCTCTTCCAATTCCCCTGTCTCTCCTGTGACCACCCCCTCTGACTCCCCCGTCCCTCCTCTGACTCCTTGTCCCACCTATGACTCCCCTGTCCCTCCTCTGACCCTCTGTCCCCCCGGCTGTCCCCCAGATGCTGAAGAAGCTGGAGCAGATGAAGAAGAAGGCCGAGGCTGTGGTGAGCACCGTGGACATCTCGGAGCGGGAGAAGGTGGCCCAGCTGCGCCGGTGAGTGGCCAAACCAGGATCCAGCTCATCCCTTTGTGGCTGGGCCATGCTGGGGCCGTGTCCCTGCAGCCACTGGGACAGCTCTGTGTCCCCAGGCAGGCTGATCTGGGGGTGGCAGAGCCAGAGGAGGGTGGGACGCGGTGTTGTCCCAGCACCAGGTTTGGGTTTTGTCACACCCAAACTCACTCTGGCCTTTGTCCTTCTGCTGCAGCATCTACAAGAAGGCCGGGCTGGCCAAGGAGAAGCGCCAGGTCACCTACCTGGTGGCCAAGAAGGGCGTGGGACGTCGGGTGAGGCGTCCCCCTGGTGTCAAGGGCCAGTTCAAGGTGGTTGACAGCCGCCTCAAGAAGGACGTGAGGGCTCAGAAACGCAAAGAGCAGAAGAAGAAGCGCCACAAGTGAGGTGGGAGTGGCTCCATCCCCAGCAAGGGACTCTGCTCAGGGCACAGGGCTGGCTCCTGTGCCCCACTGCCACCTCAGGAGCCCTGGGGACAGGCTGGGGCTTGGCCACACCTTGCTTAGTCCGTGCCTTGCTGTGACAGTGCCTCGTGCCCTCCCCTGGGCACAGAGGGCTCATTTGGCCTCAGTGCTGTGGCCCCAGCCCCTAGTCACAGCTCCAGGTGTCACCAGGCTGACTCTGCTGGGTGACTCCCCTGGGGACATCACAGGAGCATCCACAGCCCCAGCTGTCCCCAGGGAGGATGTGGCTCTGGGGGACACCCCTGGGCCAGATTTGTCACTGAGGTGGCAGAACAGTGGTGGCTGTGCCCGGAGCAGCTGCTCAGGACAGCAGAGTTTGACCTGTCTGAGGCTGCCCAGGGCTGTGTCATGTGCCTGGGTGAGGTGAGGGAGCCATGCTGTGCATGTCCCTTGTGCCATGTCACAGGCAGAGAGGGCACTGCTGGCTGTGTTCTGTACAGCTGCTCATGCCTCCAGAGCCCTCCCAGCTTTGTCTGACAGGGATTGACTCTCCTGACCTTCACCTGCTCCCCAGGCCACAGCAGCCACCCTGTCCCCTCTGTCCCCACCCGCTTCTCCCTCAAGGAGAAGAAAGACCAAGAGTAAAGAAGTGCTTGAGTGCATTGCTTTATTTAGGGGCAGGGGCTGGGGTCCACCAGGCCCTGGCTTCTCCCCACGAGGCACCTGCCTGCTCTGTGCTGGGGTTGCAGTGTCCCCAAGTCCCTCGTGGTGACACTGGCATTGTGTCAGTGCTGGAGAGGGGGCTGGGGTGGCACTGTGGATCCCAGGGGGGGTGAGGGGTGGTGGGGACCTGCCAGGGAAGCTCTGGCACGAGGGAGGAGCTCTGGGCCCCCTTCAGGTGCTGTGGGGAGGGGAGAGGCCAGGCCTGGCACCCCAGACCCCCCATGCAGGACTGGCAGGAGGTGACCTGGGGGTGTCCCTGTGCAGTTCCCACTGTGGCTGCTCAGCCCAGTCCGTGTGTGTCCTTGGGCCTGCAGGAGCCCCTCGGCTGCAGATCCTGGGGGGAGCTGGGGCTCCATCCAGAGGGGCCCTGCTGGGAGCCAGTGCTGCTGGGAGGGTCTCTGGGCCACCTCCTGCCCCCTTGGAGAGTCAGGACCAGACCAGGGTGGGAGCAGAGACCCTCAGCTGTCCCTGTCCTTGGTGGCTGCAGGAGCTGGGGCAGGGATGAGCTGCTGGGCTCCAGGCTGAGTTAGACGTTTTCCTTCTCTTCAAAAGGGAACATGAGGGTGCTGTGAGAGGAGAGTCCCCAGAACCATCCCCCCCCAGCCACCACCCTTGCTTGGCCCTGACCCTCTGGCTGAGCCCCATCCCTTGCAGCTCAGTGTCCCATCCCCTGTGTGACCCCAAAGGCCCAGGGGGGAGCTCCAGGGGGTTGCTGGAGGAAGGCCAGGGCTGATGGGGGCTGAGCCCCCTCAAAGAGGCACAAAGAGCATCTCCTGCACCCCCAGCCTGCACACCTGGGCAGGCTGCCAGTGCCAGCCCCTGACCTCTGCCCCAAGCTCTGCTCAGCAAATCCCCAACAATCAGGACAGGACTCCAGATGGGCTTCTCTGCCCCCACTCCTTGCCCTCCTTCCCCTGGGGCCCTCCAGGTCCCCATCAGAGTCCCGAGGATGGGGGGACCCCTGGCCTGGCAGGTTCAGCTCCTACCTGAGCTGGGGGGTGCAGTGTAGGCCACATCCACACGGTCACCTGCAATGGGAGGGGTGGTGACCATGGGCCTGGGAGGAGCTGAGAGATCAGGCAGGTCCCACTGAGCCCCTGGGGCTGCAGGGCTGGCAGCAGGGCCAGGGACACGGCCCTGCAGGGCTCACCTGTCTCATAGTAGTCATACAGGGACACGGTGGCTGGCTGGAGGTTGCTCACCAGGAAGTCCTGCTGGGCTTGGAAGGAAAAGGTCTTCTCCTCCTTGGTCAGCTGTGGAGACAGCCCAAGGGGGAGGTATAGCCACCCACAATGGGGAAACCCCCCCCACATTCCAGGGCTCCTGCTCCTGTCCCCATCTCACCTCATCCAGGTAAATGGTCACCTGGTCAGGCTGCACCTCCACCTTCTTCACCAGGTTCTGCCTCTTCAGCTGCAGGGACACAGCTCAGGAGGGGCCACAGCTGCTCCATGGGTGCCCAGCACCCTGAGCAGGTGTCCCTCCATGTCCTACAGCCCTGAGGCAGGGACCTGTGGGATGGGGTATCCCAAAGGGGGGCGGGGGGCTCCTCACCTCCACCGTGGATTTCTTGTTGGGGCTGTAGCCCGATGGCAGCTTGGCCTCAATGACAACCATGTTGGTGGCAGGACGCTCCCCAGTGTACCTGCAAGGGCAGAACCCCAAGTGGGCTTAGGGATTCCCTCCCTCCCTGGCTGCTGCTGTCCTCCCCAAAGCCAGGACAGCCCCAGTCCCTACCGTGCCCAGAGGCGGAGCAGGAACCGCGGGTTCTTTGTGCCCGGCAGCGGCTCCGTCTCCACCCGCAGCTCGAAGGCCCCGGTGCTGGGCGGGGGAGGCACATTATAGCGCAGGGTCACCTGGGGGACAGCACAGGGTGAGCCCAGCGAGGGCACCGGGCCCAGCACGGGGAGCCCAGGCTGTACCCACCTGTGCCAGGGCACAGCCCTGCCCGCGGGCTCGCAGCCCGTAGGTGCCCGGCAGCTCGGGCAGGGCTGCCCGCTGCAGCACCAGCCGGTTGCTGCTGTCCAGCACAAAGTCCTGCAGCGTCCCCGTGGGCGATGTCACCGTCACCGTGACGTCCCCGTTGCTGCCGTAGGTCAGGGCGGCGTATTTGGCCAGGGCTTGCAGGGCCACCACGGTGTCCTGTGCATGGGGACAGTGCCAGGGTCACCCTGAGTGCAGCTCCCAGGAGGGGCCAGTTAGGAGCAGCCCCTGGAGCCCAGGGCCGGTACCTGCGTGGAGGCAAAGCCCCCGTAGGGGTTCTGCTGCTTGCAGAGCCAGCGGACGATCTGGGATGCTGTCCCCAGGTCAGCAGGGGACACCGAGGGCTGGGACAGGTAGGCCAGCAGGACATAGGCTGTCATCTCCACCTCGGCCGATGGGGCTGCAGCCCAGGACAGCTCCAAGGCCTCCTGAGCCTGCCCCTTCCTCTTCCAGTAGAGCTGCCCATCTGCAGGAGGAGGGGCAGCAGCTCAGCCCTTGCTGTGGGCTGGGCTGGGGTCCCTCTAGCAGGGGCACTGCCCACAGGGCCCTGCCTGGGCAGTACCTGCACTGACGCTGTGCTGGGCCAGGCGCTGCAGCTGCGCCTGCTGCTGCTCCCTCAGCCCTGCCAGCCCGAACACGTAGGCCAGCAGGGCTTGTGTGTAGGGATCATCCGTGGAAGAAGCCTCCAGGCACTTGAGGGCTGAGCTCAGCACTGGCTCCTGGCATGGCAGAGGAGTTAGGAGCCAGCCCAGGGCATGGGACTCACTCAGTGCTGCCCAGTGTGACCAGCTGTGCCCAGTTCACACTGGTGGTCTGGAATGGCCAATCCCTGTCCCAGCAGCTGTCTCCACCCCACCAGTCCCTGTGGGGAAGAAGGGTCCATCCTCACCAGCGTGGGCAGTCCCAGCTCCAGCATCGCTGCCGTCACGTACGCCGAGAGCGAGAGCTCATCCGAGACACCGCCCTGCAAGGGGACAGGGGGACACGGGTCCGGCCGGGCTGTGACACCAACACAGGGCCACCCCCACTGCCCAGAGCACACTCTGGGTCCCCAGCCCAGCCTGCCCCACCTGAAGGGCGTTGTGGAAGAGTTTGCCCACTCTGCGGAAGCAGCCGCTCTTCCTTTGGCGCTGCTGCAGCCAGCGCAGCGCGTCCGTGATGTGCCGCTCCTCGATGGCCACGTAGGCTCGGGCCTGCCCGAAGGACTTGAGGACAAACGCTGTCAGCCTGGAGCCAGAGAGACACCAGAGAGCTGAGGGTCAGCACTGAGGCTGCCTGGGTGGCAGGAGGAGCCCTGGGTGCAGCTGCAGAGCCCTCACCAGGTGTTGCCCGAGGAATCGCTCTTCCCAAAGGCGCTGTAGGAGCCATCGTCGTGTTTGTACAGCAGCTCCCGCTGGTACCCTGTGGGGGGACATGGGCACGGGGCACTGTTTCTGTGCCCAGGGGAGGTGGGTGCAGTGGGGAGGGGGCTGTGGGACAGTGGTGTCCCTGCCAGGCTGGGAGTCAGGCCCCCACTGACCGCTCTGCAGGAACCCCTGTGCCTTGGCGCGGATGTCCGGCAGCAGCTGCCCAGTCTTCTCCAGGTACTGCTGGATGTAGATGTTGGGGGCAAAGCGAACCATGTTCTGCTCCCCACAGCCGTAGGGCATGGCCAGGAGTCTGTCCAGGTTCTGCAGGGCATTGCCCAGGATGTCACCTGTGCCAAGGGGACACATCATCAGCTGTGTCACCCATGTCCCCTTCTGTGTCAGGTCTGGGTGGTCCCACATCCTGCTGGGCTGGTCTCACCTCTCCTGGAGACCTCTGCACCCACCCTGTCCCCCATGGTCACCAGGCTCCCCCAGCCTGTCCCTTACCCATCACGTTGATGTGGGCTCTCTGGGAGCTCTCCAGGATATTGGCAGGAATCTCCAAGGACACTTCTTCAGTACCTGTGGGGACAGGGCCATGACAGTGAGAATGCCCAGCTCTTCCCAACCTGTCCTGTGGCAGCCTCACCCACCCTGACCCTTGGCTCCTCTGGACTGGTGGCCCTTGTGACCAGTGGCCAAGGACCCCTGGCCCATATCCCACGGCACTGCCCGACACCCCTGGCCAGTCCTACCTTCCTGGCAGAGCAGGGAGCTGTGAGTCTTCTCCACCAGGATCCCCCCAGGCTGTGAGAAAAGAGCACCAGACTCAGTCAGGAGGAGGGACCTGCCTGTCCCCCAGTCCCTTTCGTGTCTGGGTGCTCTCCCACTGTCCCCCGAGTGCTGTTTGCTCCCAAATCCATCCCATTTTCCTCCTCCCCAACCCTCTGACCTGCACCAGCAGGGGCTTTATCACGGTGTCCACGCGGCCCTGGGCCGGCACCAGGGGCAGCTCGTTGCCACAGGGCTCGCTGGAGCTGAGGGCCTCGGTGCTCACAGTGATGTTCACCTCCCCTGAAGGTGCAAACACAGCCCTCAGTCCCCAGGGAGCCCCCAGACCTGAGCACAGCCCCCTGGGCTTGTGGTGGGGCTGGCTGGACTGGGCCAGGAGTCCCCAGGAAGGGTGGGAGTGGAGCAAGGGAGAACTCTCCAGATGCTGTGGGGGTCCTGCCCTCCCTGCCCACCCAACCCCATCCCCTGAAGGGGTCCCCGAGCAGCAGGGTGGGGTGGTGGCAGCTCTGTACCCAGGCTGGTGGCTCGCACGCCCCACTGGAAGGTCTTGGCTTCATCTGCACAGACACAGCTGCTGTATGTGTCCCCTGCACTTGGTGACACCTCCAGCTCCGCCGACTCTGCCAGTGTCACCTGAACCTGTGGGGCACAGCCATGGCTCCATCAGCCCCCAGAGCCAGGGTCACCTCCATGGGCCCCCCAAACCTGCCAGAGCATGGCACAGCTTCATCAGAGCCAGAGTCACCTCCCCAGCCTCACCCAAACCTGCCAGATCATGGCACAGCTCCCTCAGACAGACCCCAGAGCCAGGGTCACCTCCATGGGCTCCCTCAAACCTGCCAGAGCATGGCACAGCTCCTCAGCCCCTGGCACAGCTCCCCCAGCCCCTGGCACAGCTCCCCCAGCCCCTGGCACAGCCCTGGTCCCTGCCTGTCCCCGCTCACCCGCAGGCACTGGCGCAGGTAGTTGAAGACGGTGGCCCTGAGGGTGAAGCTCTCGTGGCGCACCACGGCGTAGGGCAGTGCCAGCTCCACAAAGAACGGCTGGAAGGCCGTGAGGGTGACAGCAGGGGACAGCCCCAGGCCCTGTGGGGCCGTACAGAACATCCCAGCCTCCCACTCCGTGATGGTGTCGGGCACTGTCACCGTCATCTCGGCAGAGCCGCTCTCCCTGCGTGGAGACCGTCGTGAGGCCACCCCACCGTGGCTGCTGGCATGGCCTGAGTGGCACCACTGTGACACTGCTGGTGCCAGCCCACAGGGAGGAATCCTGAGGTCCCTTCCCTTGGGAGCTGTCTCACCCCACAGGGACCAGGTCCCACAGCCACGTCTCTGGGAAGTAGGTCCGGGGTGCTGGGGGCTCTTCCCCGTCCCCGATGGCTGGGCTGGCTGGGGTGAACATCGGCATCATTCCTTCATAAGTATTGCTTCCCACCTCCACACTGGTTAGTCTCACGCTTCCTGGAAAAGGCAAAGCAGAACTTTGGAGCCTCAGGTCTCAGCTGGACTTTGCCTTCAGACAGCACAAGGGTGACCAAAATCCTTTTCCATCCTTGTCCATCCTCTTTGATACCAAGGGTGTTTTCTGGATGGCTCCAAGTCCCCCTGAGGACACAGCAGCCAGGACTGGCCACCAGCTCTTTGCTCTTTTCAGCACAAGGGCTGTGCTCACCTCCAGGACCTGGCATTCCTACAACAGGGAGCCTGTGTGGGCAAGGCTTCCTGGTCTTGGTGAAGAGCTTCAGTGCTGCATCCTGTGAAAAAGGAGAGATTGTCCACCCCCATAGCCAGCAGGAGGAATATCCCCATTCCAGCAGTGAGTAGTCCCAGGGCTACAGAAAACAGGTGGAGAAGCAGCCTGGGCTTGGCAGGAAAGGGAAGTGCTGTGCCACAAGTGTGGCTTTCCCAGCACTTGAGAGAAGCACGGGCAGCTCTAGGATGGGGAGGAACCAGGAGGCCCTGGGGCTTCACCTGGAATAAGATGTAGGGTTCCCTCTTGGAGTCCAGCCAGTGACATAATGGTTCATCCTGGATGCTGTGGGGGTTGCTGAATTCGGGCAGTGCTTTGTAGACCTGGGAATAAAGACATGCAAAACCCTCATTTCCAGAGCACAGGGCTCTGCCCACCGCAGCACTGGGTCCATGTGAGGGACACGTGAGCCGATATCAGCCCAGCCCAGCCCAGGCTGCTCCTGGGGCTGCAGGGGGACCCCAGGCAGGGCCAGCACTCACAGCCTCGGCGTTGAGCTCAGCCTCAGGCTTCAGGAGCAGCACGCTGCGATCCACGGCCCGCACAGCACACAGGGAGCCCGGGGCAGCCCCCAGCTGCAGCCTCAGCACTGCCCCAGGCAGGGCCCTGGCCTCAGAAAATGCCATCTTCACCTGCACAGGGACACAGGGACAGAGGGCAGTCACCTCCCGTGCAGGGCAGGACCCAGCCATGTAACCGTGTTCACAGGGGTCCCAGGATGAGGGAAGAGACGAGGATCTGACTCCATGTTTCAGGAGGCTGATTTATTGTTTTAGGATATATATTATATTAAAACTATACTAGAAGAATAGAAGAAAGGATTTCATCAGAAGGTTGGCTAAGAATAGAAAAAGAAGGAATGATAACAAAAGCTTGTGTCTTGGACAGAGAGTCCGAGCCAGCTGACTGTGATTGGCCATTAATTAGAAACAACCACGTGAGACCAATCCTAGATGCACCTGTTGCATTCCACAGCAGCAAATAATCATTGTTTACATTTTGCTTCTCAACTTCTCAGGAGGAAAAATCCTAAGGAAAGGATTTTTCATAAAACATGTCTGTGACACAGCCACACATAGGGAAGGCTCTTCTCAGAGGATTTGGGAGCAGGGAATGGGTTGAGAGACCCTGACACTGCAATGCCCCTGGAGCAGGATGGATCCCAAGGCAGGCAGCCATGGACAGCCCAGCTCCTCTCACCTGGTTGGGGAAGCACTTGGCCACGGAGAGCTCAGTGCCATCAGCCACCATCTCGCCGTTGGGCAGCAGCACATAGACCAGAAGCCTGGCCATGGGCGCCAGCTCCACCCCAATGGGCAGCTCCAGGGAGAGGGAGGCTTTCTGTCCTGGGCCATGGAAAGGGGGCAGATGTTACCCAGAGAAACTGTGGCTGCTCCAGCCCTGGAAGTGTCCAAGGCCAGGTTGGGCAGAGCTTGGAGCACCCTGGGAGGGTGCAGGGTGTTCCTGCCCAGGGCAGGGGAATGGAATGCGATGGGCTTGGAGGCCCCTTCCAACCCAAAGCATTCATGGCTCTGTGAGGAGCAGGCAGGGGGAGCAGAGCCCTGCACAGCCCCTCCATGCCATGGGACATACCAGGCTCTGCAGAGACCTCTTTCCTGAAGATGCTCATAATGGACCCCTTGGCCAGGACCTGCAGAGGAGGGGGTGAAAACAAAACAGATGTTGAGTGTGGAATCAAAGTGCCCTGTGGAGGATGGACCCACGATGAGAGTTCTGGGATGATTTCTGACCATGCCCAGTCTCCAGCCCCGCAACAGCTCCCATGGGGGCGCAGGCCCAACAGTGGCAGCAGCCACCTCCTCTGACAGGTCCCTCAGTCCCTCCAGGACAGGTTGCTCATTGTCCTGTCCCTGGGGACACCACCATGAGCAATGTGTGCGGAGATGTGGCCCTTCCCACAGAACCACCCTGATTCCCACTGCCCTCCCTCCCTGGGCTGGGGCTCACCATGAAAACCAGATCCAGGCTCTTCAGCTCAGTGCCTAAAGCCTCCTTGCCAAAGATGGAATCCACGTGGAGCAGCTGGGAGTGGCCGCAGGGCAGCTCCCCCCGCGGGGCACGGATGTGCAGGAAGCTCCCACTCTTGGACAAGTAGGGCCAGAGTGTGAGAAAGGCACCTTGGGGCCTGAGGGAGCCCTCCTGGCTCTCAGCTGTCCCGTTGACTTCAGCCTGAGGTGGGAATCGGGGGGTGAATCCACCAGCAGCCCCCGAGGATGGTGCAGCTCCAAGGCCTCACCCCACTGGAGGGGGGGGGACAAGGGTGGGCACTTACCCGCAAGGAGACCCAGTCACTCCAGCCAGAGGTGTCCAGCTGGAAGAAGGCTCTCCCTGAGCTGTCGGTCAGGAAGCTTTGTGTCCTCTCTTCTCCCTTGTTGGTGATGGAGAGCAGGACCTGCCTCTGGGGCAGCCCAGAGCCGTCGGCTTCCTGCAGCCAGATCTGGGGGAGGGAAGGGGGGATGCTGCAGTGTGGGGCTGCAGCTGGGGCACAACAGGGCTGGGGTGGGCAGGAGCAGGAGCAGGGCTGGGAGCAGCAGGGATGGGAGCAGGGGCAGGGATGGGAGCAGCAGGGGCAGGGATGGGAGCAGCAGGGATGGGAGGTGCAGGAGCAGGGATGGGAGCAGCAGGGACAGGGATGGGAGCAGCAGGGGCAGGGATGGGAGCAGCAGGGGCAGGGATGGGAGCAGCAGGGGCAGGGATGGGAGCAGCAGGGGCAGGGATGGGAGCAGCAGGGACAGGTGAGCCCCAGGGCAGAGGGCAGCCCCCGTTACCGTCCCGCTGTAAGGGAGGCCTGGCCTGTAGGTGTGATCGGGGTTCTCAAAGGTGACCGTGACTGTTTTGGGTAAAACCGTGCAGGTCTTGGTGCTCTTCATCTCCAGCCCTGTGGAGAGCCAGTGGGGAGCTCAGGGTGTTGCAGGACACAGCTCAGCTCTGGCCAGTGCCCCTGTCCCATTGCAGAAAAGGTCCCTGGACATTTGAGTGTCACAGACACATTTAATGAAAATCCTTTCCTTAGGACTTTTCCTCCTGAGAAGCTGAGAGGCCTCAGGAACAAAATGTAAACAATGGTTATCTGCTGCTGTGGAATGCAACAGGTGCATCTGGGATTGGTCTCGTGTGGTTTTTAATTAATGGCCAATCACAGTCAGCTGGCTCAGACTCTGTCTGAACCACAAGCTTTTGTTATCATTCCTTCTTTTGCTATTCTTAGCCAGCCTTGTGATGAAATCCTTTCTTCTATTCTTTTAGTATAGTTTTAATATATCTCATAAAATAATAAATCATCTAATAAATCAATAAATCATTCTGAGACATAGAGTCAAATCCTCATCTATTCCCTCTTCCTCAGACCCCTGTGAACACCACCACATTTGGGCTTTCCTCCAGCACGGTGTGCATCTCCTACAAGAGCAGCACAAGCCCTGTGGAATATTCCAGACCTAAAGCCAAGGTGCAGCAAGGGCAGATCCCAGCCTGGCTCTGGGATGGATTTTGAGCCTGGTTTGGGATGGATTTTGAGCCTTGCTCTGGAATGGACTTTGAGCCTGGCTCTGGGATGGATTTTCAGCCTGGCTCTGGCAGGGTTGAGCCAAGGGCACTGCCAGTGTGGCACAGAGAGGTGACATCTCCCAGTGCCTTAGGAAGGCTCCGGAACCCCTTTAATCTGGGACCATCCTGCCCTTGCAGGGACCCCAGGGATGCTCAGGGGTGCCAGAGGCTGAGCCTGCCGGTATTCCTGGTGTTTGGTTCCTTGATGGATATCAACACTTGGAATTCCAAATGTTGCCAGGCTGCCCTGACTCACACCCCGACCACAACCCCATCCTGCATGTGCATCCCTAAATCCCAGCCGTGCTTTTGGGTGTTCCTGGAGGGCACCAATCCCTTGGGATGGCCACACCCCCATCCCCACCTGTCCCATCCTCCACCAGGGATGCTTTGACTTCAAGTTTCTTCCTCGAAAATGAAGGCAAAATCCTCCCCTCGGAGGCAGCCAGTGACACCTCTGTGGAAAAGCAGCCGTTCTTCTCTGTCTGGAGGGAAAATCCATCCCATCAGCAGCATTCCCAGGAAGGATCCCCCGCAGGGACAGCCCAGCCCCGGCCACACTCACCTGCCCCATAACCACCTTGCACATCTTCGGTGTGCTGCGAGCCCAGAAGCTCTGTCTGAGGCACAGGTCAGCCTGGACCTTTCCCTGGACAGGCTTCCCGTAGGTGTAGCTGTGAGGGGACAGGGGAGAGGCTGTGTGAGGACAGGGGAGAGGCTGTGCTGGGGAGCCCCCACTGTCACAGACATCTTTTATGAAAAATCCTTTCCTTACAATTTTTCCTCTTGAGAAGCTGAGAGGCTTCAAAAACAAAATGTTTATAACAATAATTATCTGCTGCTGTGGAATGCAACAGATAGATCTTTGATTGGCCCATGTTAGTTGTTTTTAATTAATGGCCAATCACAATGAGCTGGCTCGGATAGAAAGTCCGAGCCATAAACCTTTGTTATCATTCCTTCTTTTTCTATTCTTAGCCAGCCTTCTGATGAAATCCTTTCTTCTATTCTTTTAGTATAGTTTTAATATAATATATATCCTAAAATAATAAATCAGCCTTCTGAAACATGGAGTCAGATCCTCGTCTCTTCCCTCACCCTAAGATCCCTGTGAACACGGTCACACCCCACCCGCTGGATCCCTCCCATCTCCCCCGTTCCCTTCTCCCCTCTCACCGCCCGCAAATCTCCACCGGGAACTTCTCGTCCTGCTCCCACAGAACGCTGGGGAGGTGAATGGTCACCTCAAACTTGGGCAGCACTGTGGACAGGCACAAGGACATGAGGCAAAGTGGAAATTTTCCAGGGTAGAAATCCATTTTGATTTAGGTGAAATGTACATTTTTGAGTTGAATCTGTGGTTAGAAACCATAGCTATTTAGCCTGACTGCAAAACCTAGGCTCAGAGAAACTGCTTCAGTGAAGGACAGAGATAAGGGTGATAGAGAGAGACAGAGAGACTGCTGTGAGAGCAGGTGAACCTGACTGTCGCAGACATTCTTTGTGAAAACTCCTTTCTGTAAGATTTTTCCTGCTGGAGCTGAGAGGCTCGGTGGCAAGTGTAAACAATTGTTATGTGCTGCTGTGGAATGCAACAGGTCCACCTGTGATTGGTCCCCTGTAGATGTTTGGATCTACTGACCACTCACGGTGGAGCTGCTATCGTTCTCTACCGAGACAGACAGACCTTTGTTATTCATTCTTTCTATCTCCCTCTTAGCTTAGCCAGCTTCTGAAGAAGCTCCTTTCCTTTCTATCTCTATGTAGTATAGTTATAATGCTGTATATCTATCATAATATAATAAATCAAGCCTTCTGATAGTGGAATCAAGATCCTGTCTCTTCCATCCTCAACAAACCCCTGTGACCACCGACAACACCTGACCTAGGAATTCTTTCTGATAAAGAAGAACTAGCGGCAAATGTCACACGAAATTTGTAAAAATTTAGATCTATGAACCTATTGTGAAATTGTACACATATGTATCTGAGAGGGGGATAAAAAAGGACCTGAAGTTCCCAGAAGTGCTCATGCCATTCTGGGGGAACGATTCCCACATGCGCCCAGCGCTGTAATAAACATACCAGCTTTAGAACTTTCACAGAGTTGTGGAGTTTTGATTGTCTCCGCAGAACAGACAGGGGGGAGTCACTCCCAGGACAGTGACAACACCTCCTGGGTGGCTGCAAGGGGTCGGGACCTGCTGTCCGTGGTGGGGTCCCCTTTCCCAGAGCCCAGTACTGTTGTAGTGTGGTTTTATTTTATAGGTTATTGTTTGATTTGTTGTTTGGTAATTTTTTGGGCTTTTTCCCCTTGCTTTTGGAGTGACACAGATTTGTCTTTGTTATTCAATTGAGCCAGGTGTCCATTTATCTCTTTGCTACTTAGCTACTCTTCTGCCAAGTTTCAAACCCTTTCCTCCCACATCCAGTTGTTAACCCCTTCTGTCCCAAGCAGTTTTCCTCCCTTGTATCCTTTGCCCTTGTGTTCCACCCCCAGTTCTCCAGATTAGCTGAACATCGTATCCTCCCTTGACACCTGCCCCCCTGTATAAGCTGTTGCTTGTCCCCAGCTCATTGCCTGGGCCTCGGGGAGTGTAACGCCGAATAAAGTAACCCAGTGGCACCCCAGGCCCGTGCTGCTGCTGTGGCCTTTTTGTTCCGCGTTGCACCTCCACAGGCAGCTGGGATTCTGCGGAGCCCCGAAAGGGGAACTGTCCCCCCGCCACTGTCCCCCGCCACTGTCACCATCAGCCGGGACGTGCGACACAGTACCGTATTCCTCCACGCTGAAGGAGTGGCTCTTCCTCCCCACGCTGATGGTGTAGGTGCCCAGGGCCGGCTCCGAGGCCAGCGGGAGGGACAAATCCACGATTCCCTGCCGAGGGCTCAGCTCCCGCCACTGCGCGATGCGATTCCCGCTGGGATCCTGGCGGGACACGCGGGATCAGCGCCCGGGGCGGCCGCAGAGAGCCCTGGCCGTGCCCTGGGTCCCCTCTGCCCACCCCTGGGGGTCCCAAACTGACCTGCAGGAACACCAGGGGCAGCTGGAAGGCAAAGAGAGCATGGTCAGAGGAGCAATTCCATTCCTTGGGGGCTCAGCAGGGTGGGCACGGCAGAGGGAGGGTGGGATGCTGTGAGCTGTGAGCACTCAAGGTGCTCTGCATGGATTTTGAGCCTGGATCTGGATGGATTTTGAGCCTGGCCCTGGATGGATTTTGAGCCTGGCCCTGGATGGATTTTGAGCCTGGTTTTGGAATGGATGTTGAGCCTGGCCCTGGATGGATTTTGAGCCTGGCCCTGGATGGATTTTGAGCCTGGCTCTGGGATGGATGTTGAGCCTGGCCCTGGGATGTATTTTGAGCCTGGTTTTGGGATGGTTTTGAGCCTGGTTTTGGGATGGTTTTGAGCCTGGCCCCGGGATGGATTTTGAGCCTGGCCCTGGGCAGAGCTGGCCATTCCCCAGGGGAAAATTGACTCCCACCACTCTCCCCCGGCCGCTGGGACACTGCAGGGAGCCTTTGTCACCTCCCCGTGTCCCAGCCCCGCTCTCACCTTCTGGCTGCTGGGGGTCAGGTCCTTATCCAAAGAGACCACTCGGAACTTCACTGGGAAAGGGAACGGAGATGGAGGAGCAGCTTCCTCCCGCAGGGAGGGGAACTCCCCGCGGGAAGGTGGAGGGGAACCCACCCTGAGCCCTGCCCTGCCCCCAGCAGCACGGGCTCCAGCGAGCCTGGCACTGCCCTGTGCCCATGCTGGGCATTCCAGGGCATCCCGGCATAACCCCACACAGGAAACCCCGGGATAACCCCACACAGGAAACCCCGGGATAACCCCCCAGGACATCCCAGGATAACCCCACACAGAAAACCCCGCGATAGCCCCCCAGGACACCCTGGGATAACCCACCCAGGACATCCCGGGATAACCCCACACAGGAAACCCCGGGATAACCCCCCAGGACATCCCGGGATAATCCCCCCAGGACATCCCGGGATAACCCCCCCACCCAGGACATCCCGGGATAACCCCACACAGGAAACCCCTCGATAATCCCCCCAGGACATCCCGGGATAACCCTCCCGGTTCCAGGCCGTGCAGAGCAAGGCTCAGCCCCTCACTCCAGGCTGTCCCCGGGGCAGGGGGTCCCTCACCTTCCTGCCCGGGTTTGTACACAGCCTTGTCGGTCTGGATGAAGACCCCAGGGCTCGCAGCTCTCAGCATCACCTTCTTCTTCTCGGAGACATCCAGGGACTCTCCTCGGATGGAGACGTGCAGGGCCACGATCTCCTCCTCCCCTTGGGCGGGGGCTGGAGCCTGCGGGGCATCAGCGGGCTCGGGGTGGGACAAGGACAGGGCCAGGGTGACCCCGAGCCCGCCCAGCCCCAGGGTCCCCCACACTTGACGCTGGCCGGGGTCTGTGTACAAATCACCAACGGGATGGGGCTGCTGAGGAACTGCCTTGAGCTGTTTGATTTTCCAGCATCAGTCTCATTACATGGTTATGACAATGGGAAGATGCCAGCAGCTCACATCCCAGACAGCAGAACAAGAATTTAATGTTACAACTTATTTCATAAGTTTTTTGACCAATCACACAAAGCAAAAGCACACTGACAGTAGTTCTATCCAATCACTAAAAGCACAGGTACCTTTGGTTAAATAATGCTTGCTTCTTTTGAATACAAGACCTGCTTGTAAGCCTTAAAACACAATGCACAGAGCTCCATTATTAAGCTTCAACCTTCCTAATATCTTGCTAGATAAACTTTTCTGTAGCTTAGAGAGTTATTCTAGACAAGTGTTAATACACAGATCATTGTTCTATTTGTCTTTGTTTTTCTACAGTTTAAATAATTTTTCTGCTGACCTATCTCATGGCTGCTGCTTAGCTCTGATCACAGTTCTGCTGCTTCTGGGGCCTGCCTTTTGCAGCTTTCCCAAAACCCTCTGATTTTGTGGATTCCCACAACACCCAGGGACTGTTCCAGCCAGGATAACCTGAATCCAGCTGAGCCTGAATCCATGGGGGAACCCAACAATCAGGGATGGGAAACAGTCAGGGCGAGGGTGAGACCCTGCCACAAGGTGGGGAAGCCACATCTGTCCCCAGCCCTGATGGAAACGGCCTGGAGGGTCCCCCCACCTGCTCCCGGCTCCCTTGGGGTGACACTGGGGTGACATTGGGTGACATTGGGGTGGTACTCACAGGGAAGGTGACGTTCAGGTACAGGTGGGGCTCCAGGACCTCTCTGCTGAGCAGGGTGGTGGGAGGGGTCCTGCTGTCCCCCTGCAGCTGCACCCGGAGCTGGACGGGCCCCTGGAGGTCCCTGAGGTGCACCCAGAGCGTGGCAGGGTGGGGGTGGTACAGCACAGCCGGGGACACCACCACGAAACTCCTGGCAGGGAACAAGGGACAAGAGAGCCTTGGGTGAGGCACATCCAGCACAGAGACCTGGAACAGCCCCTGGAGCACAGGAACCCCCAGGCTCCCCTCTCTGCTGCTGGGCTGCCCTGGGCTCCTCAGGTCAGCTCAGCTCTGCAGTGAGGGAACAACAGCTCCTGGAGCCACCAGGGCCACCAGGGCCACCAGGGCCGTGCCCTCAGTGCTTATGGGCAGGGAGAGCCCCCAGCCTGAGCAGCTGGGACACCCTGGGCAGCAACCAGGGCACAGGAGGGATTGAATCCCACCAGGAACTGCCAGGGAACCAAGGTTAAAGCACCCGGCAGGCACAGGAGGGATTGAACCCCACCAGAAACTGCAAGGAAAGCAAGGTTAAAGCACCCAGCAGGCACAGGAGGGATTGAATCCCACCAGGAGAGGCTGAGACCAAGAGGCTGAAGCTCAACCATTCCACCAGACAAAGGAGAGACTGAATCCCACCATGAACTACCAGGGAGCCAAGGTTAAACCACTCCAGCACACACAGGAGGGATTGAATCCCTCCAGGCACTGCCAAGAGGATGAAGCTCAACCACTCCAACAGGCACAGGAGGGATTGAACCCCACCAGAAACTGCAAGGAAAGCAAGGTTAAAGCACCCAGAGGTGCTTTAAAGCACCCAGCAGACAGAGGAGGGATTGAATCCCCCGGGGAACTGCCAGGGAGCCAAGGTTAAACGCCCCAGCAGGGACAGACGGACACAGAGGGGACTCACGGTGCTGCAGAGGCCCCGGCTGAGAGGAGCAGGATGGTGAAGAGGATGGGAAGGGCTGGACACATCGTGTCTCCAGCTGGATGTGGATGCTGGGAGCAGCCCCAGCCTCCCCCTGCAGCTCTGGGATCCCCCCGGGTCTGTGTCTGATCCGCTGCAGGCTCTGCTGGGTCCTTCTGTCCCAGCCACTGAGGAAATCGGGGCTGGCACAGGAGCCCTGGGCACCTGCAGATAAAGTCCAGGCAATGTTTGCCCTCTGCCCACGGCTTCCGGGGGTCAAGGACTCCAGGGATGTTTGCAATGTTGGGAAAGGTCCCTGGAGGTTCACTCTGAGCCAGGACTCCATGGAGGTTTGCTGGGAAATGATGTCAGGAGGCAGCAGGAACACACGGGAAAGGAAAACAGGGAGCGCAGCCTGAGGAGGGGCTGGGAGCTGGGGCTGATTTCTCAGAAATGAAGAATTTACAGGTATTTCAAATGTAACCAGGTTTGGGCAAATCACATGTCCCAGGCTGGCTTTTTGCCCAGTTTCACCCAGTCTGGCCAGAGGAACAGGACAGAGTGGGGATGTGGCATCACCATCTGCTCCCATTGCCCACATGGACACCTGCCAGGGCAGGCCCGAGCTGCTTCCTGTGGATTCTTTGCTTCTTTTTTCTGTTAAGGGTGGGATTAAATGTGTGAGCAGTACTTTTTGTTGGGACTGAGATGTTTATTAGTTCTTATCTATGTTACAGTCTCACAAACCCTGAGTTCTACAGCACTTCAACAAGCTAGAAATGGAGCCTCATCTCTCTCTTGACAAGGCCTTCTAAGGATAAGCTTTCCAATCATAAAAATGAATTCTTTATTAGTTATTTATTAAATTGTTTTTACTTTTAACCCAATAATCAACCACCTGTGGCCTGCAATGCAGACTTTTTTATCCAATCACACAAAACCACCCAAACCCATGGAGAAGAAGGTGAAGGAAGAAGGAGAAGGAGAAGAAGATGAAGGAGAAGATGAAGAAGAAGGAGAAGAAGAAGGAGAAGATGGAGAAGAAGGAGAAGATGAAGAAGAAGAACAAAAGGTGAAGAAGAAGATGAAGAAGAAGATGGAGAAGAAGGAGAAGAAGAAGAACAGAAGATGAAGGAGAAGATGAAGAAGAAGGAGAAGAAGAAGAAGAAGAAGAAGAAGAAGAAGAAGAAGAAGAAGAAGAAGAAGAAGAAGAAGAAGAAGAAGAGGAAGAAAGAAGAAGGACCAGCCTCCACCCTAAAACCTCCATCTTGCTTTATATATATTACTATATTCTAAACCCTTACACTCTAAGTTTTCCACTCTGTGATATCACACACCTCTATTCAGACTCCACATCCACAATCCCAGTTCTGTCATTTCTTTTTGGAAGCTGCTCCACACCCTCAGGTCAGTGCAGAGTTCTCCTGGAGGTCAGTGGCCTGGCAGCACAGAAAGTCTGAAATTCTCAGGTGTCCAGGGTTCCAACAGCTTCCCTGTGTCCTGGTGGGAATGTGGGACAGCTGAGGAGCTCCACGACAGCCCCACAGTCCTGAGCACACCCCCTGCTCTGGAGCCTTGCAGCTCCCTTCCCTTTGAGGCTGTGGGACCCATGGAATCACTGAATGGTTTGGGATGGAAGGGACCTTGAAGCCCCTCCAGTGCCACCCCTGCCATGGCAGGAACACCTTCCCCTGTCCCAGGGTGCCCCAATCCCATCCAGCCTGGCCCTGGGCACTGCCAGGGATCCAGGGGCAGCTCTGGGTATCTGTGCCAGGGCCTCACAGGAAGCCACGGATGGGGCTGACCTTTTCCATGGGCGCTCAGATGACCACAGCTCTGTCCCCAGGCCTGCCCAGCTCAGGTTTTGCTGGACACAGCTCTGTGCCCACCTCGCTGCCCTTTGGAGCAGCCCCAGGGGCTGTGGGTGCCACTCCCAAGGACACGAGGCAGGAGCACGGCCCGAGCTCACCCAGCCCTGCAGGAATGGGCAGGGTCAGTGCCCTGCAGAACATCCGGGGGGACAGGAGCTCAGGGCTCCCCCAGCACTGCCAAGGACACCCTGACCCCTGTCCCAAGTGCCACATCCACAGGGCTGTGAAACCCCTCTGTGACCATGCTCACAGGGGTCCCAGGATGAGGGAAGAGATGAGGATCTGACTCCATGTTTCAGAAGGCTGATTTATTATTTTATTATATATTTTATAATAAAACTATACTAAAAGAAGTAAGGATTTCATCAGAAGGCTGGCTAAGAATAGAAAAGGAATGATAACAAAGGCTTGTGATTGACTGAGACAGTCTGGACAGCTGGACTGTGATTGGCCATTAATTAGAAACAACCACATGAGGCCAATCCCAGATGCACCTGTTGCATTCCACAGCAGCAGATAACCATTGGTTACATTTTGTTCCTGAGGCCTCTCAGCTTCTCAGGAGGAAAAACCCTAAGGAAAGGATTTTTCATAAAATGTGTCTGTGACACCCCTCCAGGGATGGGGACCCAGCACTGCCCTGGGCAGCTGTGCCAGGGCTGGGCACCCAGAGCAGCCACGCAGAGCAGGCCTTGGAGCACCAGAATTTGTTCCCAGAGCCCCATTGCCAAGGCTTTTTCCTCTCCTCAAGATTTCACCTCCCACTGCCAGTGGAAAACCCAGGGAGGGCTCTGGCTGGGCACTGCCCCTCCAGGCAGGACAAGGATTTGTCCAGAGCAGCTGTGGCTGCCCCTGGATCCCTGGCAGTGCCCAAGGCCAGGTTGGATGGGATTGGAGCACCCTGGGACAGTGGGAGGTGTCCCTGACCATGGCAGAACTGGATGGGCTTTATGGTTCCTCCCACCCAAACCATTCCATGGTTCCATTGATGCTCAACCCCACGAACCCAAACTTTGAGCAGCCAAACCACCCCAGGGGTGTGGTGGGACCCCCAGGCCAGCTCAGAGCTGACAGACCACACCACATGTTGGGAATTCTGGGAAGCAGGAAAGGATCAAAGGAGTTTTCTGGGACAGGGACCCTCCTGTGCCCTTGGCCATGTCCATGTGAAATCTCCTGATCCCGTGGGCTGCTCCTCATGGGAAGCCTCTTTGCAGTTTGGTGTTGCAACAGATTTGAGGAGGATTTCCTCCATAATCCAGCTCTCCTGAGAGCAGGAATGGTGCCAAACTGGAGCTCTGTGCCTGAGTTTGCACCTTTTATGCCAGGGTGGGAGGGGAAGCTTTGCACACCCTGCTCCTCACAAGGGGACAGCCACACCCTGCCCTGTCCCTGCCCTGCTGCCACCCTGGGGTGCTGGCACAAGAGCTGCTCAGCTGGGAACGGGCCAGGAGATCCCAAGTCCCTGCCTGGCTGCAGGGAACCATCCAGCTGTTGGATGGGTCATGGTCAGAGGCCATGGAGAGGCACCTCCAGGCAGGATTGTGTCCAGGGGGGCATCACCCAGGTGTTGCTGGGAATTTGGAGCATCAATGAATGCTCTTCTTGTGCATTTAGTGGTGCAGGGAGAGCTCTGCCTCAGGGGCAGCCCCAGACCAGGGTAACCTCACCCTGCCATGTGCTCCTTACACCAGCCCTGGGGTGGGAGTCTCCTGTGCAGGAATGCTCCATGTTCAGGGATGCTCCATGTTCAGGGATGCTCCATGTTCAGGGTGCTCTGTGTGCAGCGAGCTCCTTGTTCAGGGGTGCTCCCTGTTCAGGGGTGCTCCCTCTGCAGTGTGGAGTCTCCCTGAGGAGATGGATCCCCCTCAGCCCCCTCAGCACAGCCAGGACACAGCACCAGCTCCAAACTCTTTAATGTCCCACCCTTGGCTCACAGCTCAGCACCAAGAATGCTCTTTCTCCCCCTGGGATGCTCTTCCCCCCCTGGCAACCTCCCCTGGACCTCGTGTCCCCCCCAGGCCACACACTCAGAGCCAGCTGCACCCAAACAGCATTTCCAGCTTGTAAGAGACTCTGGAAGGAGAATCCATGGGGGAGCACAACAATCGGGGTGGAAAATGGGGCTGTGTGCCCCCAGCCCTGCCTGGACCATCCCTGCCCTGCCCAGCGAACAGGCAGGGGCCATGCTGGGGGACAGCCACAGCTCCAGGCCAGACAGAGGGACATCCAGGGGATGCAGTCACAACGAGGGGTTTTAGGGGGCACCTCGCTCTGTTTTTGGGGGGCACCTTGCTCTGTTTTTGGGGGGCATCTTGCTCTGTTTTTGGGGGGCACCTTGCTCTGTTTTGGGTCCCCATCCTGCCCTGCTCTGCTCCCCTTAGGGCACCGTCCTGCTGGGGCGGTGGCAGGGCTGCAGGACACCTCCTCAGGGGACAAGGGACACCTCCCTGGTGTCCCCGAGGGACTCACTCCCTCTGCCTATTTGCTGCTCCTGGCTGTGTCCCCCTGGCCCTGGAGGCTGTCCCTGTCCTCCCCTGGCCCCAGCAGAGGCTGCTCCATGTCCTGGTCCCCGTGGTCACTCATGGACATCCCAGCCAGGGCCTCGGCCATGGCCTGGCGGACACTCTCGGTCAGTTTGGGGACATCCTTTGGGCTCAGGCCACACGTTTCCACCCTGGGGAGGACTTGGATGGTGCAGGTCCCTGGGAGAGGAGGGAAAAGCCAGGGATGTGTTAGAGGATCCCAGCAGGAGCTGGGTATTCCCCCAGGCATCTTCCATCCCAGCTGCCTCCCCACCCTCATTGTCCCTCAGACACCCCCAGGTGCCTCATGCCCAGTGCCAGCCCTGCCCTCTGCCATGGGAATTCCTGCCCATCCCTTACCTGAGGTGAACCTCTTCTCCTTGGGGCTGAAGAAGTCCCTGTATGGGGAGATCACGATGGGGACAATGGGAACCTGCAGGACACAGAGGGTTGGGGGGGGCCCTAGAGAGAGCCTTCCCCAGGTGGGACTCCTGCTCCTGCCTGTCCCTCCCTGGTGCTGTCCAGCGCCATGTCTTTCATCCCTGGGGACCAAACCCACCCATCCCTGGGAATCAAACCCCTCATCCCTGGGGACCAAATCCCTGCATCCTTGGGGACCAAACCCCCCCATCCCTGGGGACCAAATCTCTCATCCTTGGGAACCAAAGGCCCCATCCCTGGGGACCAAATCTCCCCATTGCTCGGGACAAATCCCTGCATCTCTGGGGACCAAATCCTCATACCTAGGGACCAAACCTTGCACATCCCTAGAGACCAAAGCCCCCCATTCCTGCGGACCAAACCCCCCCATCTCTCTGCCCCAGGGTTCACACCCACTCTGCTCCATCCAGGGTGAGCCAAAGGGAAGGAGTCATTTTGGAAAAGGCCTCCAAGCCCATTGAGCCCAACATTTGATTGCCCATTTCCTTACCTGGGCCTGCACGGCCAGGTGGAAAGCGCCACGCTTGAAGGGCAGCATGGATCTGCCCAGGTTCCTGGTGCCTTCAGGAAATACCCACACACGGAGCTGCAGGGGACAGGGACAGAGGTGACTCCCTGCTGTAGGCTGAAAGGTGTGGCTGAGATGTGTGTTCTATCCCCATCTGTCAGAGCTGGGGCAGTTCTCTGCTGTTCTTTGGGCATTTTCTTTATCTCTCTCACTGCCAGTCCTCCCTCCAGGAGATCTCTTCTGTTCATGGGCTAATAATCATTAATTATCTTCTGATCATGGCCACTGAGTGTCCCTGCATGGCTGATCCAATTCCCCCATCCCATGGGGAGATGCTGCGCCCAGGGGAGGAGCCAAGCATTCCTACCTGGATCCAATCTGAGCTTTGGGACACTAGAGCAGGCTTCGCCCCCTGCATTGCCAGAGGAGCAGCTTTGTGCTGCCCTGCATTGCCAGAGGAGCAGCTTTCTGCTGTCCTGCACTGCCAGAGGGAGCCCAGGCCCATCTCCAGCAGCCCTGGAGCTGCAGAGGAAAACTCCCCCCTTGTGCAGGATCCCTGCTGCAGCAGAACCACAGCTGGCACTGCAGGAGGGCTGAGCCCCCATGGGATGGGGCTGGGACACCACCCTGACACACAGGGGGCAGGGCATGGGCTGACTCTGTCCGTGGTTGTGGGGTTTTTTTGTACTATTGCATTTGTATTTTATTTTTCCTAATAAATCACTGTTATTCCTCCTCCCATATCTTTGCCTGAGAGCCCCTTAATTTTGTAATTATAATAATTCAGAGGGAAGGAAATTGCATTTTCTATTTCAAGACAGGCTCCTGCCTTCCTCAGCAGACACCTGGCTTTTCAAACCAACACCCCGACCTCAGCCAGGTCAGTCTTGCCCACAGCCTGTGGCCTTCACATTCTCTGAACAGGATTCCTAACCCAGGATTTTTCTCCTGGGAAGCTGAAAGGCAGTGAGAGACCTCAGAGAAAAGGAAAACAATTCTGATCTCATTTGCTTCTCCTGTGTTGTGCTCACATGTGGAATGTGTTTGGAGATTGTTCACCCACAGGTGATTGTTTCATTGCATTCTGCTGTGAGTTGTTTTCACTCTGGCCCATCAGGCCCAAGCTGTGTTGGGACTCTGGAAAGAGTCACGAGTTTTCCTTATTATCTTTTTAGCATTCTGTAATTATCCTTTCTGTACTCTTTAGAATAGTATAGTATAGTATAGTATAGTATGGTATTCTTTAATAGAATATAGTATAATAATAATAATAATAATAACATATAATATTATATATTATATTCTATTAATATAGAATAATAAATATCAATTTATTTAATTTATATTATTTATTTATTATTCTATATTAATATTCTATTAATATAGAATAATAAATTCTATAATAATTATTCCTTAATAGAATATGGTATAATTAATAGAATATAGTATAATAAAGCAATAATATAGTATAATAAAGTAATAATAAAGTAATATTATAGTATAATAAAGGAATAGTAAAGTAATAATTATGGAGTAATAACTCCATATAATAACATGGAGTCAGATGCATCGTTCTTCCCTACCAGGGGGTTCACGGTGCATTCACAGTAAGAGCCCCTGACCCCCCCGGTGTCCCCCAGCCCTGTCCCTCACGTTGTCTCTCCTCATGGTGCTGGCAGTGCGGGAGATGACCTCGATGGCCGCGTCCCTGCGCTGGCGCTCGATGAAGATGATGCCACTGAGCCAGCAGGCCCAGCCCACCGTGCCCAGGTAGAGCAGCTCCCGCTTGGCGATGGGCACGCAGCGCTCGGGAATCACCTCCACCATTCCTGGGGCATGGAGAACACCCGGTAACACCTTCCCAACCCACGGCAGAGACAGCAGAAAAATCACCAGGGAAAACTGCTTCGAAATGGAACTCCCAGGCTGGAGCAACCAGCTGGATATCAGCCATAAATTCAGCAGCTCAGTCAGTCCTGAGAGGTGATAACTGCAGAGAGGAGCTCTCTGGAGGGGCCAGATTACATCAGTGCACAGATTAATTAATAATTTATACCCTAAATAATCATTTATACCCTAATATAGGACCAGGTTGGGGTTATTTTAGCTTTGACTTAAAGGATTTTCAGCCGTTCCCAATCCCAGGACCACCCTGTGGCATCACCCCCCGTTGTCCCTCCTCTCCTTGCAGCACAGCCCAGTCCCAAAACCCCTCCTGGTCCGTTCCCACCACACATCCCTGCCCTGATCCCGGTGCTGACCCCCCAAATCCATCCTGGCGCACCCCTGCAGCCCCAGAGGTGCCGGGGTGCCCCCACGCACCCATGAGGTCCAGGGAAGCCTGGTGGTTGCAGACGATCACGAAGGGCCCCGGCAGCCGCAGCCGCTCCGAGCCCCTCACCCGCATCCTGATGCCGTAGAGGCGCTTGAGGGGCAGGAGCGCCGCCCGCAGGAGCCTGCCGAGATAAGGGACCAGATAAGGGACGTGATAACGGACGACATAAAGACCGAGATAAGGGACCAGATAAGGGACGTGATAACGGACGACATAAGGATCGAGATAAGGAACGAGATAAGGGGCCAGATAAGGATCGAGATAAGGAACGAGATAAGGGACGAGATAAGGGGCCAGATAAGGGACGTGATAAGGGACGACAGTAGGATCGAGATAAGGAATGAGATAATGGATGAGATAAGGGACGACATAAGGGATGAGATAAGGAACGAGATAAGGCAGAGGGATACGTGTGGTGAACGGCTCTGGGCGGGCTGGGTTAGGCTGGGCGGCGCTGCTGGACCCGGGCTCAGGCTTAGGGAATTTTGGATGGATTTCTCACACATTTGCAGCCTGTGAGGCTCAGAACCCGCCTGGCTCCCACCTGAGCTGAGCCCAGCTCCTGGCTCAGAGCAGAGGGAGCTGCTGAGGAGGGACAGTGAGGAGAACGAGGTTGTGGCAGGGAAAAAACGGGATTTTGATGTGCAGGGATGATGGGAAAGCAAAAAAGAGAAGGGGTGGGATGGGGAAGGGGATGGGAATGGGAATGGGGACGGGGACAGGGATGGGGATGGGGAAGGGGAGGGAGATGGGGTTTGGGGATGAGGATAGGAATGGGGACGGGAATCGGGATGGGATCTTCACATCCCAAGGAGGACAAACTGTCTCTGCCCAGGGGAGGCTCCCCAGGCGCTCAGCTGGGTCTGTGTGTGGACAGGGTGGCAGAGGGACAGACAGATCCCCAGGGATGTGGGTGACCCCCAGGACCGCCCCTGCACCGCTTTGTGGGGGGAATGGAAAACCAGCCCGGGCATTCCTATGGGGAATCACAGATTGCTCCACCGGAGCGGCAGTGTCGGGAAGAGATGGATCTGAGCGGAATAGCGGTGTCACACCCCGGCAGGGCTGGACAGGAGGAGGAATATGGGGATGGCAGCGATGGGTGACGCTCAGGATGGGAATAATGAGAGGAGTGGTGGGAGGAGGGGGCACCAGGGATTCCAGCAGCCGTGGAGTCAAAATCCTGGGACACGTCGGTGTTGGAATGTGGCACTGTCCGACCCACAGAGGGTCTGTGCCAGGGTCCCCACATCTGTCACTGCCCCCAGGGGACAGCGCAGGGCGCAGGGAAGGCTCAGCGCCAGGTAGGGTGAGAAGGCGGCGCAGGGTCCGCGGTATCGCCCCCATCCCTCGGGAGCCGCAGGCTCGGAGATCCCTGAGAATGCGAGGAGGAGCGGTGCCCTAAAGCCAGGACTAATGACAGGGAAGCGTCACCCCGCAGGCTCCGGGATCCGGAGGAGAGGGAGCTGGGCGGGCGCGGAGCCGCCGGTGGGACGAGATAAGCGGCGCTGATAAGGCGGGAGAGGCGCAGCCTCCCTCGGCATCGCCGCCCAGCCGGAACCGCTGGAGCGGCCCGGAATGAGCCCGGCGTTCCTCGGGAAGGACCCGGGACAGGCGGCAGCACCCCCGGGAACACCGAACCATCACCGGGAACACCGAACCACCGCCGGTACCGCCGAACCGCCGCCGGCAACACCGAACCTCGGACTGATAACACCGAACCACCGCTGGGAGCATCAAACCACTGCCGGTACCACCGAACCTCGGACCGATAACACCGAACCACCGCCGGGAACATCAAACCACTGCCGGTACCACCGAACCTCGGACCGATAACACCAAATCACCACCGGTACCACCGAACCACCGCTGGTACCACTGAACCTCCAGCTGATAACACCGAACCTCAGACTGGAAACCCTGAACCACCTCCAGGAACACCAAACTACCACCGGTACCACTGAACCACCACCGGGAACACCGAACCTCCAGCCAGGAGCACCAAACCTCTGACCAGTGCCACTGAACCTCGGACTGCTAGCACCAAACCTCGGACTGATAACACCAAACCACCACCGGTACCACCAAACCACCTCCAGGAACACCAAACCTCTGGCCGGGAACACCGAGCCTTGGACTGATAATGCTGAACCTTGGACTGGTACCACCAAACCACCACCGGTACCATTGAACCTCCAGATGACAACACCAAACCTGCGGCCGCGCTCCCACCACGGGCCAGGATCCCTCTGCACAAATCCTCAGAGTTTCTCAAGCTGGGCCATTTTCCCTGGGTAATTACATCTGGTGCTCATCCTGCCCGGGAATCCAGCAGCGGGATTGCAACACCCTGAGCGCGCCCAGGCCTTCCCCCGGTGTTGCACTGAGATGTTATCTCCTCCCTGCTGTTATCTCCCCGGTGTTATCTGCCTGCTTCCACCCCCAGGAGCAGAGTTAGGACACGGCTGTGATCAGGACATGGCTGTGACAGGGACAGGGCTGTGCTCCTGACAGGTGATGGTACCAAGACATCCCAAAACCATAAAAACATGGAATGGTTTGAGTTGGAAGGGGCCTTAAACCCACCCAGTTCCACCCCAGCCATGGCAGAGACACCTCCCACTGTCCCAGGCTGCTCCAGGCCCCGTCCAGCCTGGCCTGGGACACTTCCAGGAATGGGGCAGCCATGGAATAATCTGTGCCAGTGCTCTCCACCCTCAATCCCTCTGCCAAAGTGCTATTCCTGGGTCTCCCATGGGCAAAACCAGAGCCAGGGACACAGCATGGGCATGTATCTGCCCCCTGCCCTGATGGTACCTCCAAACCCCCCTGTTACCCACCCAAGTGATGATCCCAGCATTGCCATGGCCAGGAATGATCCCTTTTATGTTATTTCATCCCTCAGGGACCACAAATCCCAACTCCAGCATGGCCTGACCCTCCCTGGGCACAGCCAGCACCTCTCACACCACAAGCTGCACTTCACTGCCCCATGGAGGTGACCACAGCCCTGGCCTTGGCCCCCGGGCTCTGCCACCAGCTGTGACCCAGCTGTGGCTCCAGCCAGGGCAGGACAGAGCCTGTGGCCACAAACCATGGGATTTCCTGCAGCTGAGCTGAGCCAAGCCAGCTCTCCCCACCCCCATCCCCATCCCCATCCCCATCCCCATCCCCATCCCCATCCCCATCCCCATCCCCCACTCACCTCATGTTCTCCACGGAGCGTCCCCGGAAGGCGGCCAGGGGGGACAGCAGGGTGGCCAAGGCCACGATCCAGAAGTTGAAGAAGGCCACCTTGCAGAGGAACTGGAAGTGGGGGCTGCACCTGTAGAGCAGCAGCGCTGCCAGGGGCAGGAGCAGCAGCCCCTGAAGCAGCAGCAGCTCCATGGTGCTGCCCCAGCTCAGCCCGGGCCGGGCCAGGTGAATCAGGAGGATCCTGTGTGGGTGGCTGGGGCTGGCCCAGGGGAAGGCTCTCTGTGCATCTCATCCCGGCATGGAGTGGCTCAGGTGGAAGCGGGACACCCACCCAGGGGTGGAGAGTGGCTGTGAGTCACACAGGGACCCTGAGTCACCTGAGGTGTCACTGCTGTCACCTCCTGGGCTATTGAAGACTCCAGGTCGGTGAGATCAGACCTGCTGCTCACTGATCTCTTCCTGTCCCGGGAATCTGTCCTGTGCTGCCACATTTCTCTTCCCAGAGAAAAGCAAGGCACAATTCTTCCCAAGGAATTCTAAGATTCCCATTCTCTGAACCTCAGAGGAACAGAGAACACAATTCTTATCACTTGCTGTGCCTGTGTTAGTGCAAAAGCTGAATGCAATAGGAGATTGTTTCCCCACAGTGATGGGGTTTTGTTTCCTTGGCCTGTCAGGGCCAATTGTGCAGCCCCATATTTCTCTTCACAGAGAAAAGCAAGGCACAATTCTTCCCCAGAATATTTCTGGGCTTCACATTCTCTGAACCTCAGAGAAAGGAAACACAGTTCTTATGTCATTTGCTGTGTCTGTATTTGTGGCACAGTAGAATGCAGTATGGAGATTGTTTACCCAAAGGGATGGTGGTTTTGTTTCCCTGGCCTGTCAGGGCCAGGTGTGTGTGTGTGTGTGAGGACTGTCACTGACAGCCACGAGATTCTGGGCAGGGGGTGCAGGGTTGAGTGCTTGGCAGGTTCAGTTTTAGATGTATAGAATAATACAGTATGATAAAGTCATTAATTAGCCTTCTGATACCCGTGGAGTCAGATGCTTCATTCTCTCTCCCTCACCAACACTGGAGTCACCTTTGGTTTACAATAGTCCTGGCCAGGGGCTGCCAGCCCTGGGAAAGGGAGGCTCAGCTGGTGGGGTCAGCAGGAGCTGCTCCTGGTCCCTGGCTGGGCACAGCCACCTGCTGGTACCCAAACCTCACCCTGCAGAGCCTCAGATGCCTGGGAGACATCTCCCAGCAGGAATGGCAGCAGGAGCCCCTGCTCCCCATGCCCTGCTCAGTTTGGGCAGCAGGAGCCCCTCTGCCCGTCCCCTCCCAGTGCCCAGCTTGTGTCCCCAGGGTCCCACAGGGCCGGGCTCTGCCAGCCCGGGTGCAGGGGTGGCAGCCCTTGGCCCAGTTGGCAGCCAGGGGCCGTGTTGCACGAGGTGTTTTCAGGGTGCAATTAGCACAGGCTGTAATTAACCTCTCCTCCTGCTCTGGTGCCTTGCAGGATCCAGGCCAGCCCCTGGAAACTCCTGGAACCAAATCCTGGTGACAGCAGGGACACTGGGCCGGTGTCAGCCACCAGCAGCCTCTCCCAGCCCCGCTGGTCCCTTCCCAAATCAGGGAATCCCAGAATCCCAGGAGGGTTTGGGTGGGAAGGACCTCAGAGCCCATCCAGTGCCATGGCAGGGACACCTGCCACCATGCCAGGTGGCTCCAAGTCCCCAGGACACCCCCAGGGCTGGGGAAGGGGGGACATCCCTGTGCTGCTGCCACCCCTGGGCTGAGCCCTGACCCTGGAAGAGGAGCAGTGAGATCCCCTCGTGCCTCCCCAGTGGGGTCTCTGGGGTCTGCCAGTCCCCCCAGGCCCACCTGGGCAGGTGTCACCTCCGCTGGGACCCCCCAGCCCCCTGCCCTCCCCTGGCAGGACCCACCCTCAGCTCAGCATCACTGCCCTGTCACTGTGATCTTTTATGAAAAATCCTTTTGCCGGGATCTTTTCTCCTGAGAAGCTTCAGCTTCTCCATGTTTTCCTGCTTTGGGATGTGATTTGGAGAATTGTTTACCCAGCAAGTGAAATTGTTTTAACTTAATGACCAATCACAGCCAGCTGTGTCAGGGCTCTTATCAGTTACAAGATTTTATTATTCATTCCTTTCTTCACAAGATTTTATTATTCCTTCCTTTCTAGCCTTCTGATGTCTTATTATAGTTTTAGTATAGCATTTTCTTTTAATATAATATATATCATAAAATAATAAATCAACCTTCTGAGACATGGAGTCAATTCTCATTTCTTCCCTCATCCTGGGGACCCTCAAACACCACCACAGTACCCTCCCACCCAGGCCTCCCCTCCCCACCTGGAGGTGACAGAGCTGTCCCCAGGCTCTGGCCAGGCTGGAGGGTGCCCCGGTTTGACCAGTAACCCTGGGGTGACGTCCACCAGGGCTGTTGCAATGCCCATTGCTTCACCCTCCCATTCCTCTCATTATTCTCATATTAAAGCAAAGATTGGGTCACATCCCGAGCCCACCCTTCCTGCCCAGCCCATTCCAGGTGACTCCTTGTTCCTCCTCCCCCTTCTGTGTCCATGGGGGAGCCTTTGGGCACCAGGCTGCTCTCCCATCCACCCCAGCCTTGCTTTTGGATGCCTCCTTCAGTCCCTCCCTGTCACAGACATCTTTATTGGAAGATCCTTTCCTTAGGATTTTTCCTCCTGAGAAGCTGAGAGGCCTCAGGAACAAAATGTAACCAATGGTTATCTGCTGCTGTGGGATGCAACAGGTGCATCTGGGATTGGTCTCATGTGCTTGTTCCTAATTAATGGCCAATCACAGAGAGTCCGAGCCATAAACCTTTGTTATCATTCCTTCTTTTTCTATTCTTAGCCAGCCTTGTGATGAAATCCTTTCTTCTATTCTTTTAGTATAGTTTTAATGTAACATATATAATAAAATAATAAATCAGCCTTCTGAAACACGGAGTCAGATCCTCATCTCTTCCCCCATCCTCAGCACGGTCACAGCTCCCAGCTGGAGGAGCTGCACCTTCCTGCTGGAATCCACCTGATCCTCCTGCTCCCCATCTGGGAGCTCCGGCTGGGGAGGATCTGCCCATTGCAGAGCTCAGGGAAGGGAAATCCTGCCTTCCACCGGGCACAGCAGAGGCAGGGCAGTGCAAGGAGGGGGTTTAAGGTGCTTTTCTGCATCCTCAGAGCTCCAGACCACCGGCCCTGAGGTTTCCTGCCAGGAGCTCTGCTCCAGGGAAAAGCCTGCAGCCCCCCAGGGCACAGCAGGGCTGGGGAGGTGGCACGAGCAGGGGGCAGCTCCCAGCACCCAAAACCTCCCGTGCCCCTTCCTCTGCTCCTGGGGAGCTCAGGGATCACTGAATGCTGGGAAACTCCGGGATTTCCCTCTCAGGCTGCTCTCCCACCACATCCCCCCAGGATCCAGCTCTGCCTCTGCTCAGCCAGGAGATCTCAACCCGGAGCTCCAGCACCGCCCCAGCACCTCCTCACACCCCCAGACCCGACAGGAACCCCCAGACCCGACAGACCCCTCCGAGACTGACAGACTCCCCAGCACCTCCTCACCCCCCAGACCTGACAGAGCCCCCAGGCTCTGACAGACCCCTGAGACCTGACCGACCCCACAGACCCCCAGCACCCCAGGCTCTGACAGACTCCCCCAGAACTCCCCTCAGCACCCCCAGACCTGACAGAGCCTCCCAGCACCCCCTCAGCACCCCAGGTTCCGACAGACCCCCCCAGACCTGACAGGAGCCCCCAACACCCCCTCACCTCCCCAGACCTGCCAGACCCCTCCCAGACCTGACAGACCCCCCCCCCCCAGCACCCCCTCACCCCCCAGACCTGACAGACCCCCCAGAACTCCCCTCAGCACCCCCAGACCTGACAATCCCTCAAAACCTGATAGGACCCCCAGTACCTCCTCACCCCCCCAGACCTCACAGACCCCCCAGGCTCTGACAGACCCCCTGCGCCCCCAACACCCCCAGACCTGACAGGAACCCCCCAGCACCCCCTCACGGCCACAGGCCCTGCCAGACCCCCCCAGGCTCTGCCAGACCCCCAGCACCCCCTCAGCACCCCAGAGCTCACAGACCCCCCCAGACCTGACAGAACCCCCAGCACCCCCTCACCCTCCCAAACCTGACAGACCCCCCCAGAGCTCCCCTCACCCCCCGGCACGGCTCTGGGCACCCCCAGCCCCGAGGGAGCCCCTGCACCCAGGCACGGAGCCACCAGCCCATTACAGATTACAGATGCAATTAATGTAATTACAGATGCTTAATTAGCGACAGCGGGGCGCTCTCCTAACAAAGCACATTAATGACAGGCGATGCTGCGCTGGGAGCTGCAGGGACAAATGGAGGCGGGGACCGTCCTCTGTCCCTCCCCCGGGGACAGCACGGCCCGGGCCACCCCGGCCTGGTGGCCTGGAGGGGACCGGGGAGACACCGCGGCTGGGACAGGGCTGGGACAGCCCTGCGGGGGTGCTCAGCAGGGAAACCACCCCAAAACCCCAAAAGCACGGGAACTGTGGAGCATCCATCTGGGATCTTTGGGGTCCAGGGAGGCAGAGCTCAGAGTTTCCACTGCTGCTCCATGGTGTAAAACTCTGTGGGGTGGGGTGGGATGGGATAATGGGATGGGATGGGATGGGATGGGATGGGATGGGATGGGATGGGATGGGATGGGATGGGATGGGGTGAGGTGGGATGGGATGGAGTGAGGTGGGATGGGACGTTATTGGGATGGGACGTTATTAGGATGGTATGGGATTATGGGATGGGACATTATTGGGATGGGATGGGATTATGGGATGGCACATTATTGGGATGGGACATCACTGAGATGAGATGGGACATTATTGGGATGGGATTATGGGATGGGACATTATTGGGATGGGACAGGACAGGATGGAATGGAGACAGGCAGCAGGGAAGCTCAGCCTGGGGTGACAGAGGCCCGAGGGACGGCTGTCCCTGTGGGGACCGTGGGGACCATGGGGACAGTGTCCCCGGGCTGTCCTTACCCTCTGCAGGGGGCACGCCAGGTCCCACGGTGCCGGTGGCACTGGGGGGCGGCGGGGGGGGCACAGCTCTGCTGGGAGGAGCGGGGACAGCTCAGTGAGGGGGGGACGTGTCCCTGGTGGCGCTGCCACACCGGGATGGCACCGACCCCCCGCACTCACCGCCCGGGCCCGGGTGAGGAGCGCAGGAACCGCACGGGCGCCGGGCGGGGCGGGCTCCAGGGCACGTAGTGATGGTGGAAAACCACGGCCTCCTCCTCCTCCTCCTCCTCCTCCTCGCCCTGCCAATGCCCCGCCAGCACCTGCGGGGAGGGACAGAGGCAGGGCTGGGCCGGGGCTCCCAAAGCGCCGCTGGCCTCTGTGGTTGATAGGTATGGTTGGTGCTGACAACATTGAAACAGTAATCAATATTGATGCAGTAATTAATATCTGGAAATAATAAAACAGTTAAAAGGTGTAATGGCAAGAAAGAAAGGGAGAGGAGGGGGTCCCACCCCCCACCCCCCTTTCCTGCAGATGTTCAAGGACAGGAAAAAGTAAGAGATAACAGTTACTAAAATTAACAGAAAGAAGGGGAAATGTGGTCAGGTCCCTGGAAAATGCCAGTTATAAGAGATTTATTGCTTTGATGCTTAAATATAATATTATGTTAGTCTTGGCTTACATTATACTGGCTTGGTGTGCATGTGTGACCCAAGGGTGAGTTGAAGGACATCGAGGAAGAGGAGAGGCCTTCATCAAAAATGACCCCCAAAGATTTGTGCGACCACCAAAGCGAGTGGTGGAGCGTGCACGGTAAAGGTGGTGATGAGGGCGGAGGGAGAAATGGGATGAATCGAAAATGGGAGGAGATGGCATTGGCACATGGCATGTAAGGGGGAATCTTCACTTGGCAAGCTCGTACGTGAGGTGGCAAGGGCCCAGAGCCCTGCACTCTGTACCCTGTGGTTATCTTTTGCTTATGTGTCACAGACATCTTTTTGTGAAAATCCTTTCCTTAGGTTTCTTTCCTTTCTGAGAAGCTGAGAGGCCTCAGAAACAAAATGTAACCAATGGTTATCTGCTGCTGTGGAATGCAACAGGTGCATCTGGGGTTGGTCTCGTGTGAATGTTTGGATTTAGTGAGCAGTCACGGCAGAGCTGGCTCTCTCTCTCTGTCCGAGCCTGCTGCCTTTGTTTTCATTCTTTTCTGTTCTATTCTTACTTAGCCAGCCTTCTGAGATAAAGCCTTTCCTTCTCTTTTTTTTAGTATAGTTATAATGTAATATATATATCATAAAATAATAAATCAAGCCTTCTGAACATAGAGTCAACATAGAGTCTCGTCTCTTCCCTCATCCAAGAACCCTTGTGACAACACTTATGCACTATTATTGGAACCAAAATATCCCTTATTTTAACCAAATTATATTGTCAATATTTCAAGTGTATCCGATTTTATATATTTTCTAAACTATTCAATTAAAATTGCTGCTACCTCTAATATTATTTGGGTTTTTTTTTAATGATGGGATAACTGGGCAAACATAACACCGGGATTGCACCCGGCTGCTCCCGTGGGGTGGGCTCAGTCCCAACAAAGCCCCAGTGGGGTGGCAGCCCCACAGATGGGACCAAAAACCTGTGGGAAGAGCCCTTTGATCTGTGTGAGACCGTCTGAGCAGGGTCCAGCCCTGCCCTGGTGGCACTGCGAGGGCAGGGCTGGGTGCCAGGAGGTGCCAGCTGGCAGCGAGCTCAGCAGCTGCCACAGCCCAGCCCAGCCCCAAAAGCTGCATTGTTCCCCCCGAGGAGATGAAATGTTGTGGTTTGAGATGGATTTTAACCAGCAGCCCCTGCAGAGCTCCTGCTGGGTTGGGCTGCGATTCCAGAGGGTCCAGCTGGGCTGAGCCTCTGCCCGAGCACTCAGAGCTGGGCTCCAAACAAAGCCCCAAAACCCCAAAGGGCTGCTCTGAGCTGGGCTGGGAACACCCAGCTGACCCCAGAGGGTCCAAAAGCAGCGTGTGGTGATCCTGACAAGCCCTGGGGGTCCCTCCTCTTGGCCCCCCATCTTTGGTCCCAAAGGTCCTAAAGGACCCCAGAAGGTCTCAAAGCAAAACGTGGTGATCCTGAACAGCCCTGAGGGTCCCTCTGCCCCCTCTTTGGTCCCTCTGCCTCATCCTTGGTCCTTCTGGCCCATCTTTGGTCCCTCTGCCTCATCTTTTGTCCCTCTTTGGTCCCTTTTGTCCCTCTTTGGTCCCTCTGCACCATCTTTGGTCCCTCTGCCGCATATTTTGTCCCCTTTGCCTCATCTTTGGTCCCTCTCCCCCCTCTTTGGTCCCTCTCCCCTTGTCCCTCTCCCCTTCTTTGATCCTTTTCCCCCTCTTTGTCCCCTCTGTCCCCTCTTTGGTCCCTCTTTGTTCCCTTTGTCCCCCTGAGCCTCACCTGGGCAGGGGCTGGGGCTGTCCCTGCACCGAGGGGCAGCAGAGCTGCCATGGCCAGGCCGTGCATCAGCAGCTGGTGCATTTGGGAGCCTTGAATCAGCATCAACTCCATCAAACCTGCCCGAGGATGGGAGATTCTGCATCAGAGAGGGAGCAGAGGGAGCAGAGCCTGGGATGAGTGCCCGGGATGGGGCGGCCCCAAGGCCCCTCCCTGTTCCCAAGCAGTGGGAGCACAGCCAGCCTTCCCCCACCCCGCTTTGGAAGCCTCATGTGGTATTTAAAAATTGTTTTGCTTGGCTAAAGCTTGAAAATTGCCACATTTGAGCCTTTTCTTCCTTGCTGGCTCATGAGAGAGAGCTGAGCAGGGACAGCAGGGCCAAGGGCTGTGGTCAGGAATTACTGGGGCTGGAGGCTCCAGAGTTTCCTCCTGTTCTGGGCAGAGTTTCAGTGCCCAGCAGCTGCCCTGGCAGGGGCAGAGTTCAGAGCATGCCAGGCTCAGCCCTGCTCTGGGCATGAGGGGCAGTGTTGGGGAAGATGAAACAGGGAAGCCTTACAAATATGATTGTCTGGCAAAGGATTTTGAGAATATGGAAACCATCAGCGAGATTGAAATGAAAGCAAGCTTTGAGATCCTTTAGTTACTGAACAACTGGAAAACAATGGTGTGGCTGCTGAAGGTGATCCCCTTTTGATGGAACAACACCCTCTGCTTGCAGACAGGCCCAAGGGTCAGAGCAGACCCTGCCAGCTTGGCAGAAGGGGCCCAAAGAGGAGTTTTTAGGGTTTAAAATGGAACACAGTATGGTAATGTAATGATTCTTATAGGCTGTATGGAAATGCTGTAGGGTTTGTATCTTGCACTAGATTGGTTAGTGAGAATGAGAATATTCAACACAGAAGAAGATTTATTGTATTCGCTGTCTTATCTCTTACCTCTTCTCTCTTAGCTCTTACTTTTCTATGCTCTCACCCTCTCATCCTCTCTCCCCCTCTCTTCTCTCAGTCCTGCTCTGAGCTGTGGCTGGCAGCTCCCAGCAGGGCCCTGCACCCAGGCCCTTTGCAATAAACCCCAAGTTCCACAGCCTGGCTGCAGAGATCTCTCATCTCCGTCCATCCTGGCTGTCCTACCCCCGATGCTCTTACAGGGCAGGAGCTCGGGGTGAGCCCTGGACCCCAAATCCACTGCTGGGACCCAGGGAGGAGCAGGGTGGGGATGCTCAGGGCCTCCTCAGCTCCTGCTTGCTCCAGGGCAGTGTCCCTGCCCCCTTGGCTGGAGGCCACACTGAGGGTGTGAGTCTGCTGAGGCCCATCCACACAGAGGAAACCCCAAATCTGCCTCTGCACCCCCCAAAAATACCCCCATTTTCAGCAGGTGTGAAACTCCCATGGAAAATTCTTATAAACCTGCTGGAATCCCCTGAGATCCTGCTGGCTTCATCCACCCTGAGCAGCTGGGGCTGCCCCTGGATCCCTGGCAGTGTCCAAGGCCAGGTTGGACATTGGGGCTTGGAGCAGCCTGGGACAGTGGGAGGTGTCCCTGCCATGGCAGGGGTGGCACTGGATGGGTTAAAGGTCCCTTCCAGTCCAGATCATTCTGGGATTCTCTGGAGTAAAAAAGGGTTTGGAGCACCCGTAAGGGCTCAGACCCAGACCCCCAGAGGCTCCAGAGGTGCCAGGCTGGCTCCCAGGACACAGGGGTGGCTGTCCCTCCAGGCAGGAGCACCCCAGCACCTCCTGGCACTCTGCTGAGCAGGGAGCACCCAGGGACTGCCCTGGGGTGGGACACGGGGTGCTGGCAGCTCTGGGGGGATGCACCCACCCCATCGGGGCGAGCCTGGCTCTCTTTACTCCACACTGATTTGCAGCATCCTTTTCCCTCTGATTTTTAAGGATTTTCCTCAGATTTTTTAGGACAGTTCCACCTTCCCCTCCCCACAACACAAGGTGACTCTGCCTGTGGTGTGTCCCCAGTGATGACAGCTCTTTGTCCCTGCTGTCTCTGGTTACCACAGCCACTGTCCCTGCTGTACCTGCTGTCCCCAGTGATCACAGCCCCCTGTCCCTGCTGTCCCTGCTGCCCCTGCTGTGCCTGCAGCAGGTCAGTGAGGGGTCAGAGGGGACAGGGGTCACCACAGTCCCTGCCCATGCTGTCCCTGGTGACCCCAGCCCCCTGTCCCTGCTGTCCTCAGTGACCCCAGCCCCTGTCCCTGCTGTCCTTGCTGTCCCTGCTGTCCCTGATGTCCCCACAGCCCCCTGGCCCTCCTGCCAGCCCCCCCAGCCCCCATTTCACCCTGGGGGCACCCAGGTGGGTGAAGCCCCTCCAGGCAGGGGCACAGCCCAGGGTTCCAGTCCCTCTCAATCCCACCTTGCAGCATCAGGAGCTGTCACATCCCAGCGTTCCCTGGGGATGGATGGATGCCAGCAGGAAATGGGGATTTGGAGAACAAAAATAGCTGAATTTCAAAAAAAAAAAACCCTAAACAACAAAACAAAAACCAAAAACCAAAAAAAAACCCCAGCAACAAAAACCAAAAAGCAAAAAAAAAAAAAAAAAAGAAAAAAAAACCCTGCCAAAACCCCAAAAACCAAACAAAAAACCAAAACAAAAACCAAACAAACAAAAAAACAAACCCCCCCCCAAAAAACAAAAAAAAAAAAACCAAAAAACCAAACCAAACAAAAACCCCCAAAAAAAACCCAACCAACCAACCAACCAACCAACCAAACAACCCCCAAAAATCGAAAAAAAACCAAAACACCAAAAAACAAACAAAACCCCCCCCCAAAAACAAACAAAAAAAAACCCCAAAAAACAAACAAAAAACCAAACCAAACAAACAAAAAACCAAACCAAACAAACAAAAAACAAAAAAAACCCCTAAAACCAACCAACCAACAAAACAAAACCAAAACCAACCAACCAAACAAAAACAAACAAACAGAAAAACCAACTAAAAGCTGTTCCCCGGGAGCATCTTGGAGGCCGGAGCTGGTAAAACCCCCAGAATCCGCAGCCCTGGGGCTGAACGCGCACCCAAGGAGCCAAGGACGGACGGACACGGCTCAGCGCGGCTCGGCCCCGCTGCTCTCCCCGGGATCAGGAGCGGCTGAGCCCGGCCCGGCTCGGCCCTGCCCGCCCCAGTTCTGTCCCCTCGAACCTGGCCGGGCGGGCGGGGGTCCCGCGGGGGCGGCCCCGGGCCCGGGCAGCGGCGGCAGGATCAGCACCGGGCACCGGGAATGCTCCGGGAATGCTCCGGGGGGCGAGCCCAGGGCGCGGGGCTGCGAGCGACGAGGGGAGGAGGGAAAACAGCGATTGTAAATTCAGGGGTTAATGCGGAGTCCTGGCAGCGGGACACGGGGGGACAGGGGGGACACGGCCGGGGACAGCCGGGACCGGGACCGGGATGGTGGCGGGGAGGAGAGACGGGGCTGGGGGAGGGACAGAGGGGACTGGGATGGGGACAGGACGGGGGAGGACGGGGGAACAGGGCTGGGGCCAGGACAGAGGGGGGGGCAGGACAGAGGGGACAGAGGCGGCAGGACAGAGGGGACACGGGTGGTGGCAGAAGGAGCGGGTGGCCCGGGAGAGCAGGACGGAAGCCCTGGAGAAGGGAATTTGCTCTCCCCGGGTTTTCCCGGGACAGCGCCCTCCCATCCTGGGTCACTCCCAGACCCGCAGTGTCCCCACCCCTGGGGACAGGACCCGGCCCCTTCCGGGGTCTGCAGGGCGTTTGCAAAGCCCCGAGCGCAGCCCCTCTCCCCTCTCCACCCTTATCCCGTCCATCCCGGGCAGGAGCGCTCCGGGCTCACCCCAAGGAGGGGGGTCCCTGCCGGGGGGGCCCCCAGGGCCCCCGGGGGTCCCCGGCCGCTCCCCGCTCCATGGCTCGGGATGGTCTCCAGGGCTCCGGGATAACAAACCCTGCCCAGGGAGGCTCGGCCGCGCCCGGAATGTCCCCGGGCGGCTCCTCCCGGCAGGAAATCCCCGGGAAAGGCCCTGGGGACACCGGCCCGGGCTGTTCCTGGGTCCCCACGGGGCTGGGCCGTGTCCCCGGGCGTGACCGTGTTCACAGGGGTCCCAGGATGAGGGAAGAGACGAGGATCTGACTCCATGTTTCAGAAGGCTGATTGATTATTTTATGACATATATTATACTAAAACTATATTAAAGAATAGAAGAAAGGATTTCATCAGAAGGCTGGCTAAGAACAGAATAGAAGGAATGATAACAAAGGTTTGTGGCTTGGACAGAGAGTCCGAGCCAGCTGACTGTGATTGGCCATTAATTAGAAACAACCCCATGAGACCAATCCCAGATGCACCTGTTGCATTCCACAGCAGCAGATAACCATTGGTTACATTTTGTTCCTGAGGCCTCTCAGCTTCTCAGGAGAAAAAATCTTAAGGAAAGGATTTTTCATAAAGGATCATGGCTACAGCCGACCCTGTGCCTCGTGGTGAGGGGGTGAAAGGAGCAGTCTATGGCATCTGAGGCTCATTAGGGAATGGGAGGGACTTTGGGGTAATGAAGTCTCCCCAAAGCTATGGATGGGACCCCCAAAGTCTCCCCTAAAATTTGAGTGGCAACCCCAGAGACCTCCAAAATTCTCAATTAGAACTGGGGTTGGGAACCACAGGAACCTCCTCAAAATCTCCCCAAAACTGAGGATGGGACACCCAAAGTCTCCCCAAAATTTGGCATGGGACCCCAAGAGACCCCTCTAAAATTGGGCATGGGATCCCTAAACACCTCCCCTAATACTGGAGGATGGGACTCCTCAGAACCCCCAAAAATCTCCCCAAAATTGGAGATGGGGGTCCCAAAGTCTCCCCAAAATTTGGGATGATACCTTCAGAAACCTCCCCAAAACTGGGGATGGGAACCACAGAACCCCCCCAAAATCCCCCCAAAAATGAGAATGGGAACTAAACGTCTTCCTTAAAATTTGTATAGGAACCCCAGAGACCTCCAAAAGTCTCCCCAAAATTGGGAGTGGGAACCACAGGACCCGCCAAAACCTCCCCAGTTTGGGACCCCCACCGCGGGTCCTTCCCAGGGTGTTCCCGAGGGGATTTGTGCCCACAGGGCACAGCCAGCTCCTGGCAGAGAGCTCATCCCAGGAAATCCTGGGGGTGGGGGGCGTGCAGGACACGCTGAATTCCAGCAAAATGCCCCCTGTGCCCCCAGAGACCCCCGCCCTTCCCGCCCCTGGGGCATTTCCATGGATCCCTCATCCCAGCTCAGCCGTGCCCCAGGGCCCAATCCCGGAACTTTTCCCGGGGTTTCAGCCCTCAGCCAGCTCTGCTGGGGAACAAATCTCCCCCAAAACTCTCGTTCTGTCCCAGAACAGCGCCAGAGACCCCCCCAAATCCTCCCCCAGCCCCCAAATCCCCTCCTCCCCCCCGAACCCGGCTGCCTCAGCCCCTCCCTTGGCTCCAGTCCGGGCTATTTTCTGCTTGATTGGGTTTTTCTCTGTGTTCCTGATTTTCCCGACCCCCTCTGGATTGCTTTTCTGCCTTTTGTTAGAATCCTAAATTCCCATTATTTGCCCATTTAATTACTGTGCTGCTTCCTGCCCGTTTTGGCAGAGCCAGGCTGGGCTGATCCCGATCTTATCTCCCCTGAGGAGGGGCTCAAACACCGGGCTGGGGGTGAGGAGTGCAAGGGAGCCTCGTGCCAGGGCCATGAGGGGTGACAGGGACCTGCTCGGGGTGTCCTCAGCCCCCCATGGCATGGGGAATGGCATCAGAGGGATCCCCTGAGCCCTCCGGGGGGACATCATGGACAGACGGGAGGGGAGGAGGAGGAGAAGGAGAAAGAAGGAGAAGGAGAAGGAGAAGGAGAAGGAGAAGGAGAAGGAGAAGGAGAAGGAGAAGGAGAAGGAGAAGGAGAAGGAGAAGGAGAAGGAGAAGGAGAAGGAGAAGGAGAAGGAGAAGGAGAAGGAGAAGGAGAAGGAGGAATTTGGGAAGTTTTCTTGAGCCAATGCAAACACAAGCAAGGCTGATCCCAAGTGTGTGGTGCAGCAGGGCAGGGCCTGGGCTGTGCCTGGCTCCAACCTGTCCCCTGTCCCTGTCCCCTGTCCCCTTGCCCTGTCCCCTGTCCCTTTTCAATCCCCCAGAACATCCCCTCAGCCCAACTCCTGGACCTGTTCACGGCTCAGGGTCACGGAATTGGGGCTGCAGGTCGGGTGGGGACAGCCCCAGGGCAGGAGCACTCCCGGCCCCTGTGAGGATCCATGGTAGAGGGAGCTGAGTGGACAGAGCTGGCCAGGAAAGCAGAGCCTGGGCACAGGGACGTGCCAGGGTCCAGGTGGGATGGGGACAAGGCAGCTGTGGCTGTGCTGTCCCCAGGCCACCTTCCCTAGGTAGGACTGATGCCCCAGCTGGAGGTGCCACCTCTGCTCAGCTTGGAGTGTTTGGTGGGGACATAGAAAACACAAAACATCCCCTGGAAAAACCCAGGAGGGATCAGAGGATTCTCCAGCTCCGATGGGGACAGATCCTGCTGTCCCCTGGAAGAGCCACCCAGTGCAAGGACACCCAGGGGGTGCCCACCAGAGGATTTGCTCCCTTTGGAAGCTCTGGGATTTCTTCTGGAAACCCTCAAAAACTGCCCAGGGCTGGGATCTCAGCCCTGTCCCTGCTCAGGCACAGGGTGAGCACCACGACCTCTGGACCAGGAGTTTTCTTGTCAGAACCAAGGCCTTGGAATGGGGCCAGTCCCTGGGGACCAGGAGGGACAGGGAGCAGGCGGGACAGGGACCCTCTGCCACCCCTGGGCCCTGTGGGTGCTGCTGCAGCTCCTGGAATGGGATCAGAGGGATCTCCTGCAATGGGATCAGAGGGATCCTCCGGAGTGGGATCAGTGGGATCCCCTGGAATGGGATTAGAGGGATCTCCTGCAATGGGATCAGTGGGATCCCCTGCAATGGGATCTGAGGAATCCCTTGGAATGGGATCAGAGGGATCCCCTGCAATGGGATCAGTGGGATTTCCTGCAATGGGATCAGAGGAATATCCTGCAATGGGATCAGAGGGATCTCCTGCAATGGGATCAGAGGGATCCCCTGCAATGGGATCAGAGGGATCCCCTGCAATGGGATCAGAGGGATCTCCTGCAGTGGGATCAGAGGGATCCCCTGCAATGGGATCAGAGTGCCCAGCCCCTCTCTGGCCATCACCAGCGTTGGCAGCACACAGAGCAGGGGCGGGCAGGGCATGGGGGCGGCTCAGACCGGGAGCACCGGGAGGGGTGGGGAGAAACCGAGCCCTGAGCTGCCCTGGAGGTGACAGCACATCCCTCCTGCCACTTCCCTTCCCGGGACGCCAGGAGATTCCCAGAGTGAGGAAACCCCGGCAGGATCAGCCTCGCCCAAGCCTCGGGGGAGATGAAGAAACGCCGCAGCTGAGGCAGCGCATCCCCCCGAGCTGCGGCCTCCCAGGGGCTCCCAAAGCCAGCCCCAGAGCAGATTGTGATTGTCACTGCGCATGGGGACAAACCCTGGCTGGGGTGGCAGAGAGGGCAGTGCTGTCCCCCGGGCTGGTCACCATCACTGTCACGTTCAGGACACACCTCTGGGGACGCTCTCTGTGTCCGGAGCTGTCAATGGGTTAAAGCTCCTCATTTTGAACGATAACTACAAAAATCCCCTTTCCCTTCCCAGGGCGTCTCACGCTGCCAGTGCTTTGATCTTCATCGTCCCCAAGCTGTGGCCAGCCTCCTCTTCCTCCGAATTCCCCTTCCCAGTCTTGCCTCCTTCCATAGATGAAAAGCCCAGGACGAGGCAGCTGGCACCGGCGGGGATCCCAGCTGGCACTGGCGCATCCCCGGTGGGACGGAGGCGGCACAGTCGGTGATCCCAGCCCTCCCTAAATGAGCGTTTGTCACCTGCAGGAAGAGTCCTGTCAGTGACTTCCTCTGCTTTGGAAACGCCTGAGTCACCCCGAGCTGGCGGCGGGATCGATGGGAAGGGCCGGGGCAGCCTCTGGGGACATTCCCGGGTCCGCGGTGGGGACACAAGCGCCGGTCCCGCCGCCACCGGGGCCGTGCTGCCACCCCGCAGCCGTGCGCCCGAGGCAAATCCTCCTTTCCTCTTCCCTTCCCTTTTCCCTTCCCTTTTCCCTTCCCTTTTCCCTTCCCTTTTCCCTTCCATTTTCCCTTCCTTTCCTTTCCTTTCCTTTCCTTTCCTTTCCTTTCCTTTCCTTTCCTTTCCTTTCCTTTCCTTTCCTTTCCTTTCCTTTCCTTTCCTTTCCTTTCCTTTCCTTTCCTTTCCTTTCCTTTCCTTTCCTTTCCTTTCCTTTCCTTTCCTTTCCTTTCCTTTCCTTTCCTTTCCTCTCCTCTCCTCTCCTCTCCTCTCCTCTCCTCTCCTCTCCTCTCCTCTCCTCTCCTCTCCTCTCCTCTCCTCCCCTCTCCTCTCCTCTCCTCTCCTCTCCTCTCCTCTCCTCTCCTCTCCTCTCCTCTCCTCTCCTCTCCTCTCCTCTCCTCTCCTCTCCTCTCCTCTCCTCACCACTGCCACACCACCAGACACAGCCACCCCAAATGGGACCCCAAAAGTCTCTAATATTGGGAATGTGGCTCCCAGAAATATCCAAAAATGGGAATGGGACCCTCAGAGACTCCCCCAAAACTGGGATTGGGATGCCCAAACATGTCCACTAATATTGGGGACGGGGCTCCCAGAAACCCCCAAAAGTCTCCCCTAATATTGAGGATGGGACTCTCAAAAAACTCCCAAAAGTCTCTCCAAAAATGGGGATGGGACCCTCAGAGACTTCCCTAAAACTGGGAATAGGACCCCCCCAAAATGTCCCCTAATATTGGGGATGGGGCTCTCAGAAAACCGAAAAGTCTCCTCAAAAATGGGGATGGAACCCCCAGAGACCCCCCACAACATCGGGGAGGGACCCCTAAAGTCTCCCTTTAAGTTTGGGAGGGAACCCCAGAGACCCACAAAAATTTCCCCAAAAATGGGGTTTGGAACCAGAGAAATTCCTTCATAATCTCCCCAAAACCGGAATGGGAACCCAAAAGTCTCCCCAAAATTGGGCATGGGATCCCTAAATTCTCCTCAGAATTGGGGGTCTCATTAGTAAAATAATTAAAATTGTGACGTTTGAGTCAAAATTCCCCTTGCTGGGGTGGCTGGGGCTTTCCAGCAGAGAGAATTCTATAAATGGATTTATTTTACATATCCCCAGTACATATTTATATGGATTTTATCCATATTTTTATATTTGCAGATGTAGAATTTTATTTTTTTCTGTAAGAAGAGCCCAGGTGATGCGTGGGGACAGCAGAGCCACCCTGGGGACTGCAGAGCCACCCTGGGGACAGCAGAGTCACCTTGGGGACAGCAGAGTCTCCCTGGACCAACACAGAGCCACCCTGGGGACTGCAGAGTCACCTTGGGGACAGCAGAGCCACCATGAGGTCTACAGAGTTATCGTGGGGACAGCAGAATCATCCTGGGCCAGCAGAGCCACCCTGGGGACAGCAGAGCCACCCCTGGGCGAGCAGAGCAACCCTGGGCCAGGGCTGGAGGGAGCGTCCCTGTCCCAGTCAAGGAATGTGACCCTCGCACCCCCCACCCCATTCCCGCAGCCTTTCTCCAGCTGTTCTCCAGCTGTTCTCCAGCTGTTCTCCGCCTGTTCTCCAGCTGTTCTCCAGCTGTTCTCCAGCTGTTCTCCAGCTGTTCTCCGGCTGTTCTCCAGCTGTTCTCCGGCTGTTCTCCGGCGGTTTCCAGCGGTTCTCTCCAGCTGTTCTCCAGCCCGGCGGCCCCGAGGGGCCGGGAGGGGCTCGGTGTCCCCCTGGGCAGCCCCGGGCCCGGCCGGGGGTCCCGAGGGGCCGATGGTGCCGGGGCGGGGGGGCAGTGCCAGCCCGGGGTCCCTCCCGAGCTGCTCCATCCATCCCGGCGGAGGGAGGAGCCTCCGCATCCCCGAGCGGTGACACCGAGCCCGGCGGAGAGACGGCGACAGGGACAGCACAGCGGGGACAGGGACAGGGACAGCACAGAGGGGACAGGGACAGCACAGGGGGGACAGGGACAGCACAGCGGGGACAGGGACAGCACAGCGGGGACAGGGACAGCACAGCGGGGACAGGGACAGGGACAGCACAGAGGGGACAGGGACAGCACAGCGGGGACAGGGACAGCACAGCGGGGACAGGGACAGGGACAGGGACAGCACAGCGGGGACAGGGACAGCACAGAGGGGACAGGGACAGGGACAGGGACAGGGACAGCGGGGACAGGGACAGGGACAGCACAGCGGGGACACGGGCAGGGAAGGGCCCTGCGGGACATGGGGCAGGACAGGGCAGAGGGGAGGGAGGTGCGGGGGCACCCCCCGAGCCCCGGGCCGTGAAGGAGCTGCTGGGCTGTCCCCAGACCCTCCTCGGGGACAGAGCCGAGACCCCGCTGCTGCAGCCATGGGGGGTCCCTGGCAGCCGCCCCGGCCCCGCTCGCTGCTGCTGCTGCTGCTCCTGCCCACGCTCCAGGTGAGTGGCCCTGGGGACAGCACGGGGACAGGGTGGGGGGCAGCGGGGGCTCCCCATGCCAGACACCCCTGGGGATGGGAGCAGTGAGGGGTCCTCTGCCCAGGGTGGGGGTGCCCGTCCCATCCCATCCCATCCCATCCCATCCCATCCCATCCCATCCCATCCCATCCCATCCCATCCCATCCCATCCCATCCCATCCCATCCCATGGATCACAACCCATCCCATTGGTCCCATCCCATCCCATTGGTCCCATCCCACCCCATCCCATCATCCCATCCCATCCCATCCCATTATCCCATCCCATCCCATTATCCCATCCAATCCCATCCCATCCCCATCTCTCATGCTCCAGACATGCCAGCCCCCCTTGGGGACTTTCCCACAGCTCCTGGGGACAATGTGGTGACAAAGGTGCTGCTGGGACCCCGCAGGAACTGGCAGTGCTCAGGGACCGCCCAGGGCAGAGGTCCCGAGGGTTCAGATCCCAGGGATGATCCCTTAGGAATGGATCCTCCACCCCACATCACCCCACTCACCCAGAGCACAGGGCTTGGGGGGCTGGGGGTGCAGGGGACAGGGACAGCCGTGGGTGACCCCGGGACAGGGCCATGGCACCAAATCCCTGTGGGAACAGGGGGACTGGGGTGGTTGTGCTGCCAGAGTGAAGGAAACAGCCCTGGGCTGGTCAGGCTGTGCTGGGGAAACGGGAGGGAGGGGAGGGAAAAAAGGGAAAAGGAAAAGAGAGAAAAGGAAAAAAGGGAAAGGAAAAGGGAAAGGAAAGGAGAAGAAGAACGGGAAGGGAAAAGGAAAAAATAGAAAAGGAAGAAAGGGGAAAGGGAAAAGAGAAAAGAGAAAAGGAAAAAAGAGAAAGGGGAAAAAGGGAAAGGAAAGGAGAAGGGGAAGGGGAAGGGAAAAGGAAAAAAGGGAAAAGGAAAAAATAGAAAGGAAGAAAGGGAAAGGGAAAAGGGGGAAAAGAGGGGGGAGGGGGAAAAGGGGAAAGAGGGGAAAGGGAAAAAAGAGAAAAAAGGGAAACGGTAAAAAGGGAAAGGGAAAAAAGGGAAAAGGAAAAAGGGAAAAGGAAAATGGGGAAAAAGAAAAAAGGGGAAAGGGGAAAGGGGAAGGGAAAGGGGAAAAAGAGAAAAAAGGGGGAAAAGGGAAAAAAGGGGCGAAAGGGAAAAAAGAGAAAAAAAGGAGAAGGAAAACAAGGGAAAAGGGAAAAAGAGAAAAGGGAAAAGGAAAGGGGAAGGGGAAGGGAAGCTGGCCTGAGGGAGCACTGGAGGCCTGCAGGGTTTTAGAGACTGACGGCATCAGGCTCCTTCCAGTGGGGAAACTGAGGCACAGCAGGAATTCCCTGCCCTGCAGGGAGCTCGGAAGGGAGCCCTGCACATTCCCTGCTCCAGCATCCTGGCCCTGCTGCCCTAAATAACAAACCAAACCCAGCAGCTCTGCAGCCAAAGAGGAGTGAGAGAAACCCCCCTGCCCCATCCATGCCCCTCATCACTGGCAGGATGGAGGAGGAGCAGAATTCCCAGGCCTTCCCAGTGCTGTGCCCAGAGCCATCCCCAAAATGCCTTTTCCAGGCTGGAAACTCCCTTGAAATCTTGTGTTCAGCAGGAAAAGGACACAAAATCTTCTGGGGGAGGTGAGGGGACCCTGAGGAGCAGCTGCTTGGCCAGGACAGGCAGGGCTCAGCCCAGGGATGCTCCAACATCCCACACTTGCCTGGGCTGGGAAGCTCAGGGATCCACCCTCATCCCTCTGTTCCTGCAGCTCTCACACCTCTGACCCCTCGCTGAAACAGCAACACAAACCCAGGTCTGGGCACCAGATCCCTGTCCCAGCCAGCCCTGAACCTGCCGGGATGCTTGGGATGTGGGAATGGGCATGGAGAGGAGATACATGGGAATGGCACAGACACCTGGGAATGGGCAGGGAATGGGCACAGACACCTGGTAATGGGCATGGAGGGATGCTTGGGAATGGGCATGGACACTTGGGAATTGACAGGGATACATTGGAATGGGCACAGACATTTGGGAATGGGCACAGACACTTGGGAATGGGCAGGGATGTGTGGGAATGGGCACAGACATCTGGGAATGGGCACAGACACTTGGGAATGGGCAGGGATGTGTGGGAATGGGCACAGACATCTGGGAATGGGGAAAGATGTGTGGGAGTGGGCACAGACACTTGGGAATTGGGCAGGGATACCCAGCAATGGGCAGGCAGAGCTCCTGGCATCTCCCAGTTCAGCCTCAGTGTCCCAGTTCTCCAGCTGGGAGCTGAGGAGGCAAATCCCAAAGTAAGGATTCCCAGACAATCCAATCCCTGCAGCCACCACATCTCTCACATCTCTGGGATCTGGGCATTCTCCCTGCTGCTCCATCAGCTCTGCTGGCAAAGCCCAGAGCTGGGAATGTGGGGTTTG